>VXAA01002285.1:0-25235 GCA_013399115.1 Anseranas semipalmata | reverse complement strand
CAACATTTGCCACCTTCCAGTCATCGCGGGACCTCTCCGGACNCAGGCCCCATGGACTTGTATGGATCCAGGTGGAGCAGCAAATCCCACACATGTTCAGGGTTGGCTGGGAGTTTATCATTCCCACCGTCACGGTCCTCCAGCTCAGGGCACCCGGGGTCCCAAAGCCCATCATCAGCGTTGAAGACGGAGGCAAAGAAGGCATTAAATGTCTGTGCTTTGCCTATGTCCTTGTTTGTGACGTGACCATCCCCATCAAGTAGTGGACCTATGTTTTCTCTGGTCCTCCTTTTTCTGTTCATGTATTTAAAAAAAGCCCTTTTTATTGTCTCCCTCAGACCTGGCCAGCTTCAACTCTAATTGGGCTTTGGCCGCACAAATTTTCTCCCTACAAACGCGAACAGTGTCCCTGTAGTCCTCCCATGTTGCCAGACGCTGCTTCCAGCAGCCATACACTTTCTTTTTGTGCCTAAGCTCCAGAAGAAGATCCCTGGTCAGCCAAGATAACCTTCTGCCCTGCCTGCTTGACTTCTGATATTTTGGAATTGCCTGATCCTGTGCTTTTAGGAGGCAATGCTTAAAGGCTGACCAGCACTGATGGATGCCAACGTCTTCAAAAGCGGTTTCCCAGGGGACCTTACTAACTAGTTCCCTAAGCAGCCTGAAGTCTGCTCTCCCCATATCCAGGGTTGATAATTTCATACTGTCATGTGGGCATATATCTAGGCGGGCCCTGGAGGATGAAGAAGTCTTTGCCCAGAACACCCTTTGTTTGCTCCGTGTTGGAGACCATGGCTGGAACAAGGAGTGACACAAATTGAAGGTATTGATATTTTCATTTGCACACTTTTTTTTAATCATCACACTAATGATTAGTCAGCAGTGCAGAAATGGAATGGGAACAATAGACGAACAAATGGAAAGGCCATGACATTTGATTTCCTTTCTGAAGTTGCAACTAAACTTTTGGAACTATAACATGGTATTTCACATCTGGAGTGGCACAGATTATATGGTATCAAGCATGATAATGAGGCTCAGTGAGACTGTGTGATAAGTCAATTCACATGTACAATGCAGGTATTTATTCAGGAATAAATCCAATAAATAACCCTCAGTATTCAGGAATAAATCCAAGAAAATTGCATTACGTATTTTTAACTAATGCAGAGCATTTGAGAATAGTAAATGCAATTACTGTTAAAAAGTTGCTGCCATATTTAGCATAAGAAAGTTGTAAAATTCAAGTCCTGAAATTTTCAGTCTTTGCAGTAAGGAAAATATATCGTTATATCTTCCCAAGTGGTTTACACAGCTTAAGCTTATTGCATGTATGGAGATTTGCAAGGAATTTGTTTTCAACTATCAAGATACATCAATGATTGCAAGCAAAAATACTGACGGAAAAACATACTACCTCAAATGTCTATTTGCTTCTTGTATTAAATTTATATTAATTACACAAAATTGGGCTAATCAGAATTGACTATATGAAATGTCAATTAGTCTTGGAAGAAAAGTAGCAAATTTATGAAAGATTGAGGTTATTTCAAAGTATGTTATACAGTATATATAAGTAAAAAATTCCTATGTGGTGTTCCAAATCAAGATTTCTAAACAAAAGCAGCGGAGTAACAATGGATATAACAATTTTTGAAAAAACTAGCAGGAAACAGCAACCATTCCAAAAATTCTTTCAATGGTGCTCATGTTTGGTGGGATGTTCCTATGAAAAAAATGTTAACACCTGGCTTTTTAGATCAGTAACTGAAATCTTCATGTGTATATGCCAACTGTCTTATTTACCAACAAAATAACTTTCCTACTGATAGTGAATCATTTTTACTGTCAATTTTCTTGCAATCACAATTATTTCTTTTTCCCTTAAGCAGATTTCTTTAGAGTACTTCTTTTCTTGGCAGTACTAATGTTTTCAACAATTTTCTTATATTCATCTAGCAGGGATTCTTGTTCAGAAGCTTCCAATAGTCCTTCCATCTACCGTAATAATTTAGGAGAAAATCAGTTGGAAACATGACACTGGAAACCCACATTCTGTATAAATCTGTACACGGCTTTGTAATTGTTAAGATATGTTTCAGGTTAGAATGGGTTGACTTCCACAAAAGCATAAAAATATAGACAGAAGGTCATAGATCAGTCTCTAAAGTTGACATCCTGACTGAGAATGGTATGAAGATGCATTGTGGTGTGAAGAACCTTTAAGTGATGGGGAAGTTGTTTCTATCTGAAATTGTCACTTATGTGTTTTTAGGAAGAAGCAGGGAGGTCANAAAAAAAAAAAAGTTTCTTTATCTTTTCTCTCGACTGTCTACAGCATACTAAAACAGCTGCAACATTTCTACTCAGCAGTTCAGCCTGGTTCCATCCTCTGCAACAGAATAAAAGTACCTTATGCACTAGAAAGTAAGAAGGGCATTGTTCTAGCTTACAGGCCTAGTTTTCTTTGAGACACTTGTAAAGCTAGAGACAGTTGGAAAAAAAAATACACAATTCTGTGGATGTTATCAATGTTATTTTAGAATATTTTAGAAAGGTTTGTTGGACAAAAAATATGGACACATTTAATTACTGCCCAAATCATTAATTGACATTATATAATTCAAACTCTTAGGTATAAAAGAAGGTAAAGAACAACTAGAATCATATTACAGTCACGGCAGTGAACCAGATTCTAAATCAGTACTGGGTTACTGACAATAACTGCTATAGCTCTAAAACACGATCCTTTTTCATATGCAAGGAATACAGTGATGTTCATCATACATTAATTTCAATTTTAAAAGGTCATATACAACAAACAAACATAATTCCCTAAATTGGATAGCAACTGGTATATTAGGGGTTCAAAGTTGTCCCCTGCAAAATGACTTGCTTCAAGTGATTCCTTAGTAAAAATGGGGAGAGGATAGGAAAGGAGAATGAAATCTCATTGCTTTCACAGTGTGGTTCCAAATGTTATTTGTTAATTGGCCTCCTCCTATTAAAAGTGTGAAAATCTTTATGAATAAAAATCAAATGACTAGAAATATGGTATCTATCTCCTGTCGTGGTCCAAAACTCTGTTGTAAAGCAAATCTTAAGCAGTGCCCTACAAAAAATGGCATTTCCATGCAATTTCACTTTTTGATTCTCGTCTGGCACATTGTGGAACGTATACCTTATCAGTGCTTTGTTCTAGCTAAAATAAATGAGGTTGTTTCATTTTCAAATATCTAGTCTCCATTTGTGTCCCACCAGGCTTCAATCTAAGATGCAGGCTTTGATGGTGAATTCCACAGCTCATTTACACAGTGCACACAGGAATATTTTCTTTTTTTCAGTTTGAGATTTGTTGCCTTTACATGTCCTAATTACATTAATCTCCAGTTGTCCTACTGTGCCACATCCATCCTTTACCCTGTAACGGATCACTGAAATCTCACCACTTTGTCAACTGACTATTACACTTTTTTTTCTAAAAGTTCTGAAGTTTCCAGGGGTTAAGCAGTCCTAGATTCAATAGGCACTTTTACTGGACTTCCTCTAGAAGACAGAGGGAGGACTGTAGTATTTTAACTTTAGATTGAGAGTGATTGCACTGTCCCAGTATGAAGGGTGCTGCTCTGGAATAAAAAGGCCCAGAGTCAAGGACTTGGAGCCAGACTTGGAGCATGAGATTGAACCTATTGTTTCTTACATGAAGCTTTCAGAATTGTGCTCTGCCTGTGTGCTTATTTTCAGTTTTGCCTTCTATTGCATGTAAACTCATGGTAATTTCAAGTTGCAATTAAATTAATATAAAGGCGAATTTCAGAAACGCACTGTTTTCCATTTCTTTTTCTTCACAAAGGAAAGGTCTTATTTTTGACTGTTATGAAGTTAATCATGATTGCAATATTACCTACTAACAAATCCTGATTTCATGTTCCTGCTCTGTATTACTGTTTGTGTCTGCATTCTTAATAGTTAAGATCAAATTTCAAATTCAAATACATGTGCCAAATCCATGAATTTCCCACTAACTCAATTTATTATAGGCCTCAAAGGGCAACAGCAGAAGAGCTAAAACACTTTTCTCGCTGAAATAAATGAAGAAATGAAGACAAAGGCATATACTGTTATATTAAGGAAAATCATTATAAGATGTGAAATATTTAGTTGTTCAAGGAACAGAAAACATGAAATAGCTGTCAATTTTAGAAGTTAGTTATACAAATAATTGTAGAGAGGAAACACATCTTGTATGGGGTCTGTAACAACTGATACACATTAGCTTGTGTTTAGGAAAGAGTACAGGACAAGGTAGAATATGACCCACCCTGGAATTCCAATATTCTATTAACTGATATATAGACAATATGTTATTTTATCTACTATTTTCACCCAATATAACCATTGATTTTCCAGAGCATAAACATGGTATACCAAAATGAACAAAAATTATTGCTTGGTTGCTTTTATAACATTTCCCAGTTGTAATATCATAAGAATGTGGATCCTTAGAGACTCATTTGGTCTGCATAGAAAAAAAAAAAGGTCAATTATTGCAATGAACAACTTAATCTGGATTGATTGCAAATAGAGTCTGAGTGTTCAATGACACTGTTGTGACCCAGATCATAAAACCTGCATAAATTAATTAAAAATTGGGTACAACTGGGTATTTAGCTAAAAGGCCTGTTTGAATACTTAGTTAAAAATAATTTTACACTGGAGATTACTCATTTTTCACCTCAGAGATGACAAAAGTGATATACAACACACTGAAAACTGAACACTAATCTATATGATAGATTTCTACATGCAAGATCTTATTTTTAAGCACTTAAGTCTTTTTGATTTATGGTGATTTAGATTAAGATAAATTAGCAGAAAATTGATTTATTCATAAATTCTGAAGATGTCTTCCCTTAGCTTTTACAGAAAATCCTAAGTGTAACAGACTGCTATGCATCCCTTTTTACTGTAAAAGTTAAAAGAGATAGTATCTAACTAATGATATAAAACAGAAAGATAAGTCTGTAATTGAAAGATAAATTTGTACCTATGTTTAGGGCAACCTAAACTGATTGAATCTGCAAAACAAAATCACATTTTTTTTTTTTTTTAATATACCTGGTATGATACAGAGATATTGATATCCTTCTTTCTGTCTATAAGACAGTTCTATCCTGCATCCCATTTCAGTAACAGGTTTTCAGGTAGAGTATGAGAATAACATCAGAAAAGAATTTATAATCTCAGTAGGCTTTCAAACTTCATGGTTGTTTTGCAGGTCAGTTGCATTTTTAGCACAAATAATATTTCTAACACTCATAAAATATCATGGAGTGTTGTAGGACACAGATTAGTGGGAGAAATGGGAAGCAGAGGGATTTCATATGACTAAGCACCAACTAGGAGAAATATAGTCAACTACAAAACTCTTGTGGATTTAAACTGAGTCCTGACTGATTTTAAAAAAAGTTGGCCTTCAGTGCCTAGGGAAATCTTGATGTGAATGGGAATTCCCTTTCATTTCGGAACATGGCCTGATCAATCCAGTTATGTTCTCATATAGGTTCAGGCAACCAAATACCAGAGCAGGGCTCCTCTGATTAGGGCCAAATACAAGGATCAGAAACTCAGTTTGGTTTCTTCAACTGAAATAACTGTAGAGAGACTTCAAAATTGCTATGGTTACCTGAAACATTTTATTCCACTTGAAACACAGGACATGTTATTTTAGGTTTAAGGTTGTATTTTCCAAATTCATAAACATTTTCAGTTTTATGAGAAATAATTTCCTTTGAAATATGTTTATTTAACAGAAAAACTTATTCTTTTATCTCTGTGTTGGGCTTACCTCTTGCAAAGGGCCTGAGCTCAGGCAGCCAAATGCCTGGGAGTAATTCCCCCACTGATGGAGCTTCCAGGGCTGATCCTTATATCCATGTGGATTCTCCCTTGAAATCAATGTTACTTGTAAGGGAAGAATGGATTAAGGTACTTCTATTACCTTTTGCCAAAGGTGAAAACAAAAGTAAGGGATCATCTACTGCCTGAATTTCTTTTCAGCACTAAAACAACAAGCAAACAAACAAAAAACAACAAACACACAAACACACATACATACATACATACACACACACACACACAGAGAGAGAGAGAGAGAGAAAAGAAGAATTAGAATTAAAATAGTTCAATTGGAAGGGATCATCAAAGATCATTGAGTCCAGCTGCCTGACCACTTCAGAACTAATCAGAGGTTAAAGTATATTAATGAAGGCTCTATCCAAATGCTTCCTGAACACTGACAGGCATGGGCCATCAAACACCTCACTAGGAAGCCTGTTCCAATGTTTGACTACCCTCACTGTAAAAATTTTTTTTCTAATGTCCAGTCTGAATCTCCCCTGGTGCAGCTTCGTGCCATTCCTGCACCTCCTATCATTGCTTACCAGGGAGAGAAGACTGGCACCTCTCTCTCCGTTTCCTCTCCTCAGGATATTGTAGAGAGCAGTGAGGGCACCACTTCTCCAGACTAGATAACCCAAGTGCCCTCAGCCTCTCCTCATAGGACATGCCTTCCAGCCCTTTTATCAGCTTTGTTGCCCTCCTCTGGATGTTTTCAAGTATCTTAACATCATGTTTATACTGTGGAGACCAGAATTGCACATAATATAAAAATATGTCAATTAGCACCTCCAGGTCCCTCTTCACAGGGCTTCTCATAGAGTTATACTATACTTCTGTGAGATATATATATGCCAAAGTTCAGTGAACTAGTTTGGATTTAAGTAGGATTTAATCCAAACCATTGCTCAAAACTTTATATTTTTATATTCAAAGTTTGTCATGTAAACTTTTTTCCCTTATTTATGATTTTTCCAGACTTTAGTTAATGGGTGGCATTTGGACTACAAAAAACATAATAAGACTATTATTGTCTTGCTGTTATATCAGTGGCTGGTTCTATGTAGAATGGGAAAACTTGTTAGAAATCATTGTAATTGTGATTTAATATTTCTCTGAAATATTCATTCTCACTGACATAATGAAACCAAGTAGGTACCACCCTGCCCTGTTTTTTACGGTTACAGATGCTTGTTAGCCCACTGTTCCTGCTTTCATTTTTCTTCACCATTTAAGCAGTGCATTGACTGTACTGTAGCTTCCTAGATCAGTCTTCACTCAAAAGACACATTAAGAAACATCATGTTTTGTTTACTCCTCTTTTTAAATATTTTCTGTTTATCTTACTTTTCAAAACAGAAGTGCTTTATGCTTCTTTTTATATTAATAGTTTGTTATTTATAGATGAACATCATTGTAATCTTAAAATGCAAAGTCAACCTAATTGTCCAGAGTATTAACTGTAAGTTTTCACATTTATTCCAAAGTGATGATTTTAATCTATAGATGTAATTAGATCCTGGGAAGATACATCTATTTGCAAAGAGCAAACCTGGGAAGTTCAAGTTAGTAATCACTAGAGATATACAGGGAGAGGCCACTAGCAATCATTTGAAGAACAAATATTTAATTTCTGGTGTTTGCTTCCTCCATGTACCACAGATTAATTCAGTTGTTTTCTAAAGCTATCTGAAAGTCATATTTCACTCTAACTGTGTTATTATGAATATGATACACTGTAGCTTGCTGGCAGGTCACAATTTTTCAAGATCAACATTGAACTATATGTATGTATGCATTTCTTTTAATCTTTTATTTCTTTTAATCTTCTTGATCACAGTGATTTTATGATGGGAAAAAATAATCCCATCATTTTGCAGAAACATCACACACACAGTTCTTTATAAAGACATGATTATGTATATCTGCTTCTTATTTTAGACAACTTCAAAAAAGTAATTTAAAGAATGCAAGTGATTTGCTCTTTTATATTTAACAATGGTCAACTGTTTCCTTCACTATTTCTTATCTTGTCATTCAATAAAGAACAAAAAATGTATAATATCTTTCATGCTGATTTATTAAGTGGAACATTTTGTTGGATAATAGTGTATATGCAAATTTCTGAAAGATGTGAACCTAAATAATCATATTCTAATAAAGAGATGTATATGCTTATTTATATCTTTGCAACCCTCATTATACTCTATGAAGAATGACTTGTTGAAAAAAGTTCAAGCTATGACAAAACCACTAATTTGCAAAAGACGTATGTAGATCTGTTTATGTTGCACAAATTGCCTGGTTTCATTTTTTTCCTAGGTCAAGAAGATTTAATGGTGATATAAGGGTTCATAGCTAGTAAAGTACCTGGTGTTGATGATACAATACCTGTTTTTGAATTTTCACACATGTAATGGAACAGTGAATGTGGAACTTAATTCAAATTAATCTGGGTTTAGTTTATTTACTTAAATTCCTCCTAAGGAAAAGCAGATCCATATAAAAATATTTGTAAATATTATTTTGCATATCAAATCAAATTGATTTAATCATGGCCAAATAATTTTGCAGTAAAGCCTGAGATCTTCACCTAGATCATTTCACTATACACAGAAAGGAACCTGTGATATAGATACCAAATCTGCATGATGGATTCTAAAGTGGGCATAACATTCACATCGATTTTTCTGCCATTTTTTAATGTCACAAGGGTGCAAAAAGATTGGCATGCAGAGGAAATTCTTGCTTGTAAATAAAAAGTATCTTGCAAGTTAATATTCCACAGAAGTCTCAGTGTGTTGCTCAAAATTTCTGAACTGGAATTACTTGGTGTAGTGGTTTTACCCTGCCGGGCAGCTGAACTCCACCACAGCCGCTCTCTCACTCCCCCTCCTCAAAGAAGAGGAGGAGAAGAAAGTATGATGTAAGGAAACAGGGTCTCTCGCAGGTTGAGATAAGGGTAGTTTTAATTAAAGAAAAAAAGGAAAGAACAAGCGAAGGCCGCGCGGAAGCACAGAGGGGAAAGGGGAAAAAAAGAAATATTCTCTACTTCCCCATCAACGAGCGGTGTTCGGCCACGTCTTGGGAAGCAGGGCCTTAATACGCGTAGCGGTTGTTCAGGAGGACAGACGTCTTCACAACGAGAGCCCCCCCCCTCCTTCCTTTTTTCAGCTTTTATTGCTGAGTGTGACATCATATGGTATGGAATATCCCTTTGGTCGGTTTAGGTCAGCTGCCCTGGCCATGTCCCCTCCCCACTTCTTGCCCACCCCCACCTACTGGCTTTGGGGGGGTCTGGAGAGAGTCCTGGTGCTGTGCCAGCACTGCTCGGCAGTAGCCAAACACTGGTGTGATACCAGCGCTGTTCTAGCTACAAGTGCAGAGTACAATGCTATGTGGGCTGCTGCAGGGAAAGTTAACTCTATCCCAGCCAGACCCAGTACATTTGGGCAGCTTTAAACAGTTTATATGAGCTTGCAGCTAATACTTTCATAGAGCTCATGAACCTTGGAGTACTCAGTAGAAACTTACACCATACTTTCTGTTCTTGTTTTCTCCTCTTGTTTTTTCTCCCATGACTGATAATTATGCAAGTTTGAAGGGAGCTGCTGTTAGCTCATCATTCCTCCTTTCATTGTTCTTCATCATTTAAGCAATGCATTGACTGTACAGTATGAGTTTTCGCTCAGTCTTTCACTTACATTAAGAAATATCATTTTGTTGATTCCTTATACACTCTTTTTAAATATTTTCCATTTATCTTTTCAAAACAGAAGTCCTCCATACCTCTTCTTGTCTCATCTCGTCTCTTCTATTTTTAATTGATAGTTTGCTATTTGAACTCCTGAAATTTGTGGGCTGATAAATATTGCCCTCTTCCAGTTTATGTGGTAACAAATACAAGAGAACTTCGCACTTCAAAAGCATTGTATAGGTTCCAAACATCACTAAGAACATACTGAAATTACTTATCACTAGCAGATGGAACCTGAAGACATTTTTTTAGCGAGAAAAAAAGGCAAGCAAGGAGACTAAGAAGTTCTAATTAGAGAAACGCAGTCATCAACTGAGTAAGTTCATTTAGAAATTTTGAAAAAATTCACTACTAAACCATTTTCATTGCTGCAACTTATGTGTAGCAGGAAGTTAATGTCTTTCAAATCTGTTCTGGTCAATGTATTTGAATGGTGAGATGTACAGTATAAAATACACTTAGTTCACAGCTGTATCTTATAAATTTGGTTATTGGTCACACATCTTGCTAATTGACATAATCAATTCCTTAAATAATATAGTTTGCAAACAATTATAATTTGAAATCTGCAATCTCTTCAAAGACAAAAGAAGTACAAGGATAATGACACTATCCACCATACAATTTTTATTTGAATTGTTTGTCTAGCTGCAGCTAGTCATACCACAATCATCAGCTCATTCATTTCAAATTGATTTTACAAAAATGAACTAGTTGTTAAGTTTTCCAAAAACCTAGACAAAACTTCCAACATAGTTTTTTTTTTTTTTTTTTAACCAGACTGATTTTTAAATTGTTACTATAAATCATTTGTTCTCACAGAAAGAAAACTCTTGTTCACGGCATTCATTTCCATACACAGTAAATAAATTTACCTAATAATCCTCATTAAGACCAAGAATTGGGTAAAATATAGGACAATATACCCACTTAAGAAATGAATTTGCCTACCAAAATACATGCCTGAAGTTAGTTCTGCTAAAAGCAAACTGAAAGTAGCAAGAAAGAAGAGCTGAAAATAATATTTTGTGCATCAGTAGTCAGAAAGCATTCCAAGAATTTATTGGTTCATAGGCAATAATTTTACATCCCTGCACATTTCAGATATTTTCTGCTTCTCCATTCTTTGGAGATAGTGCATAATGAATAGTTTTTTGCATTATGTTAGCTATCCGTTGGCTTTTGTGCTTCTTCTTTTTTGTGTGTGTACATGTCTAAGAAATGTATATCTTTTTAGTTTTTCTGACAGTAGGATACATTTTACCTGGTATTTATTTAAAAGGTTACAGGAACAGTGCTTTCAAGAATGTAATACTGTAGTCTACCTTTTTGAATTTTCTATGTATCATTAAGTGGGAACTGGATACCTTTCTTGGAATGTTTTTTGAAATCAAAACATGAAGAAATGCTGAGGTTAGGTGTACTAGAAGATAAAATAAACGTTTCTTTCACCATAAAAGCAGAATGACTCAGGAGTTGGGACATTTCTGTTTTTGTTTATCACATCTTTTGTCTAGTCCATACATTTGCTTTCAAAAGTTCCTCACAAAAGTGTCTATAAATATGCCATTTTTCCTTCAGTGTTATTTATCTGTTCATTCTTTATCCTTCATTCCAGCCATTCTCTTTAACATTAAAATGGCTGAAGACATAGATATATATCCATGTATAGGTAGTATCATAAATAATGTGTTTTCATTAAATTTCAGCATGAATAAAGTAACAAGATAAGCATCAATTTCATTTCATATTGCATACCCTCGCCCCAAGAATGTTATGCCCCTCTACTGAACATGAAGGAATGCATCTACATTTGGTTAATTTTGATTCTTAGCTTTCAGGCATGATGAAAACACACCTGAGAAATGTTCCTTAAATATAACTTTAAAGACTAAAGTTAATCAAATCCACATGCCTCTGGAGCAATAATAGGGAGTAAGTGGCAAAGTTTCCCTACTAGAATTTTTGAGTTAAAAAATAAGAAAAAGTTTGGGGAGGAAGATTTGTCTAGGAGGAGAAAGTTACAGGCTGTGCAACTAACTTCCGTAGGAAATGCAGGCCACTTCAAACCATGGCATCTTTTGCGCTGTTGCAGAAGATACATCTTCATCTTTTTTTCATAAGCAGAAACATGAATGTGATGTTTATGCTGTAAACAACAATGATAAAGATCCCCCGTGACTGTTACCTCTGTGTACAGTTTTCTCCTAATTAGAATATGAGAGAAATCACACATGGCATATACACACTTCAGCTGTAGTATTCAACACTCCTTTCCTCAAATGCAGCTCATAGAGACAGTAGTATGCACTCAAACCAATGCAGGCACGGAAGCTCAGCAAACCTATCAGCATCAGTATCTCAGTTAAATTAATGGAACAGAATAAAATTGCTGGATATTCCCATCAATTCTTGTGTTGAGAGCAGAGCACACTATTAATTAAAGGCTGGATTCCCAAAGGAACTGAAGCAATTCCCTTACTAAATATAAATGAATCTGAAAGATAATGTTGTAGCTACACTGTTGACCCAGAATGAATTTCAGCATATTGCATAATAGAGGTTATTTTCTTGTGTGCAAACAGGAAGCAGATGCTTGAAATTTCATATGGCATAGCTTACCTAATTCCATGGGTGAGATGTGCTGGTTTGGGCTGGGATGGAGATAATCTTTTTCATAGCATCTGTTATGGTGACATGTTTGGATTTGTGATGAAAATAATGCTGATAGCACACCGATGTTTTGGTTGTTGCTAAGTATTGCTTACACAGAATCAAGGCCTTTCCTGCTCCTCGTGCTGCCCTGCCAGCGAGGGGGCTGGGGGTGCACAAGGAGCTGGGAGGGGACACAGCCAGGACAGCTGGCCCAGGCTGGCCAAAGGGATATTCCATAACATATGCTCAGAAATAAGAGCTGGGTTTAAAAAGGAGGAGGGGGGAAAGTTCAGAGTGATGGCATTTGTCTTCCCAAGAAACTGTTACACATGATGAGCCCTGCTTTCCTGAAAGTGTCTGAACACCTGCCTGCCGGTGGGAAGCAGTGAATGAATTCCTTGCTTGGCTTTGCTTGTGCATGCAGCTTTTGCTTTACCTAGTAAACTGTCTTTACGCTAACCCACGAGTTCTCGCATTTTCATCTTTCCAGTTCTCTCCTCCATCGCACTTAGTGAGAGTGAGCAAGCAGCTGTGTGGTGCTCAGCTGCCTACTGGCATGAAAGAACAACAGATAGGGAAAGAAGTGGTAATTCAATGGTTAAAGTAGCTTTCTAGGAAAGGCTACTTTTAGTAGCTAGGAAGCTACTTTTCTATGGAAAACCATAATTCAAATTCTTACTGCAACGTATTTGTAATTACTTACACAAGTAAGCTCATCCTAAAATAATCAATAACACATGGTTAAAAAATCCATGACCTGGAAAATACAGATTAAAGTCCCTGTTTCCAAGAAGTCAAACAACCAAGAAGTGTACTTTAGAAGAGTATCCATCTGAACCATACTCAGAATGCTCCCAAGAGATTTTCAGTTTTGCAGAAAAGGCCCTGGGTGCCCTGGACAACAAGCTGACTGTGAGACAGCAATGAGTCCTTCTGGCCATCAGTATCATGGGCTGCATTAAGACAATCATTCCCAGGAGGCTGAAGGAGGTGATCCTTGCTACTGCAGTGAGTCCAGCAAAGGGCCACAAAGATGACTGAGAATATGAAGCATCTGTCATATGAGGAGAGGCTGAGGCAGCCAGGACTTTTTAACTTGGAGAAGAGAAGGCTCAGGGGGATCTTATCAATGTGAGTACTTGATGGGAAGGAGTAAACAAGACAGAGTCAAACTCTTCTTTGCAATGCCCAGTGTCAGGAGAAGGGGTAATGGCACAAATAGCTCCTCCTGTAAAGGAGACACAGATATCTGTAATCACAAAGTAGAATCACTAAGAGTACAGAGCTGGAGTTACCTGACACTTCATTTCGTCCTGGGATAATTTTACCCATAATGTTAACTGCCAGAATATGTTTGAAATGTTGAAGGCCCTCACGCTCCAGAAAAAAAAAAAAAGATGTATCAATCTTCATATTAAGAATATTTTTTAGGTGTACCTTTCCAAACATTTGCTGTGAAGCTGTCAAGAAATACTTTCTCATTTCTCTCTTCACTCAATACACAGGCTCATTTCTGACCACTAGCAAAATGCACTATACAGTTTCTTGCTTCAAGATATCAGGTTTTGGCCACTAGCCAAACACATGCCACAGCAATTGATAGTGATTTGGTATGGTTTTCTAGGTAGCTATTGTTGCTGTATCTGTTTTGTTGATGTTGAAGTAGCAGATCAGAAGAGCTGTCTGTAAAATAAAAACCCCGCATTTAACTAGAAAATTTCTTTTATTCATTCTGAGTATAACACCATTGCTGAACAGTGACTTCAGGAGGAATGTTTTAGGAGAAATGGCACAGAAAGACACGTTACTGACAGCTTCCAAAGGGGTAGGAAAAGTCTTAATTAGAAATAAAAAGACACTCAGAACATTAAACTTGGAGCAGCTTTGAGGATATTTTTGCTGAAAGGAGAAAATACTATTAAAAATACTTTATCTATTTGATGGTAGGTGAATCTGTATTTAATTTTCTGTCACTCTTCTGACCTATGTTAAGAGATATTGTAGAGATTTATTTTAGCTCTTTTCTGTATTTTTTTGAGTCATGTCCTTTGAAGCTCTCATTCTTCTGACACAACCTCCAGCAGTCAATTGGTACAAAACTTCAGATGGGAAAACCTCAAAGTGCGATTTAAGGACACTCCCACTTCAAATTGCAGCTGAAAAAATACAGATTCTCTGCAGTCTTCCAGTTCAGAGGAGAGCTTGAAAAAGCAAATATGAATGAACCTTCTCACAGTGAAGCATTTTGGCTTAAAAAGACCAATACAGGTCTGTCATCCGGCCGGTATGGCAGCTGTACTTGGCTAACAGAAGTAGTAAAAATTTTAACACTGTACGTTCCCACTTTAAGTATGTGCTAACATAGCCCAAGCTAAAGATGCAAGTGTATCTTTTTCCTTCAGATCCTGAAACCAGAAAGAAAAATGTTGGAATATGCATGAGATAAATCTGTGGCCAATTGCTATCAGTCCTAATGGGAAGAGCTGATATGTGAAAATAGGCTTAATTAAAAAAAAAATCAAATTAATGTTTTAAATGTGTTTATATATCTACAAAACTGAAATAAAATAAAAAAAATGGTATGAAAAAAAAAGAATCTTCCATGTAGCCCTGGGAGAATAGTTCAAGCAAGACACCAATCACTGTTGTGTGAAAGAACCACTGTCTTGTCAGAAAGCTTGTTTTGTAAGTCTCTCGGGAATAATTGAATTTCCATTATTGTTCAGTAGTTGTCTGGGTGTCAAGGCTAGCACTGAATCATTAATAAACTCTATTGACACTGCTGGCAAGAACAAGAGTGATATCATGTATTCAGGATTTCATTCAGACCACTCTGGCACAGCATGAGTATTTTGCTCTCAATTAACTGATTAAGCAGAAAACAAGTATCAAAACATATTTACATCATCTGTTAATGAACAGGTGGATATTTTTATGCACATATGCTGTGCAAACACGGACCTGTATCAAATGAAATCTGCAGCCATGCCCATTAATGTTGCCTAATTTAAGTGAAAAAAACACAATCACAGCATAACAGGAAAAATCCCTGGGTAGAATCACAATTTGCAGAACAAGAATCCCTCCCAAAACTTGTAGATGTAAAGGAGACTGTCACAGCATTTCTTAAGATAAAGGTACATACTGCTTATGCATGACTGGTCATCTCCTTCAATTTCATAGAAAGTAAAAAAGACGTATGTTAAAAATCTCATCTTTACATGCAAGAATATGATTATGAAAGAAATTCTTGTGTACCCAAAACAATGATTTCTCTCTTGTCCTTCAAAATAATCTTGGTAAATATAGGCACTCAAAAGAGGACACACACTTTGTAATATTTAGAGAAGAACTTTCTTTTTGTGCTATATTTCTACATGTTGTATTTGTTTGTTAATTTGTTTGTCATTTGCTGTGATTCATGTTTAAAATATTTCCTTAGTTACTGGTGTTTCCTGAAAATCTTTGTTAGATAGAGATGATTATGATTTTGGTTTATTTAATTTAATATGCATATTCACTACATTTAATAAGCCTTTTTTTTTTTTTCTGCAGGAAACATTATGTTTGTTTTGTGTTTTAATTCATAGTATAGAGTGACTTTTTCAACTTTACATTTTATATCTGTGCACTACAGACAATTGCATCCAATAGTGATACAAATCTGCTGCAACAAAAGATAGAACAATGATTAAGAAGAAGCTAAAATCAATAACAGATCAAAACAATAACTTACTTTTATAGAAATCTCAGAAATACATTAGAATAGGCAAGGCAAAAAAAAAAAAGTGAAAATATAAAAATTTAAACAAATATTCTTAACTTCTAAATGGCCTTTCTGTGTATCTGAAAATAGTAATGGCATAATAGTAATAGTAATAAGTATAATAGTAATAATACTAAGATGATTGAGATTGGACAGTAAAGCACAGAAAGTCAAAAAAAAAAAAATGTATTCCAATAATGATCTTGTTTTGGAACAGATAATTTCATGTATTCCCAATTACTAGCACAAATATGAAATTTGCCACAACTTCTACATGAAGAATTGCCGGCCTAGTCATGCCTTGGGCTTTCCACTCTTCTGTATTTTATCATCATGTGATGATAAAAATGTGGCATCACATGATCCCTCTGGGTGTTCAGATGTGTGATCTTTAGCAACTCACTACTCTCCTGAATACTCCCAGTAGCAAATTAGTGCCTATTCATTTACTCTTCTTTTTTTTTTTTTTTTTTCTTTGCAGCCATAGGGGAATACATAGTTTGATCCTGCCGTGATGAAACTCTTATTAGTGTAGAACATCTGACATTGATACCTGGAATTTACTTGCAACATCTTTTTCTCAGGAGGGCTGCAAGGCTGAATTAATGAACCTTTTCACATGTCTTTAGACAATCTTTAGATTGAAATGGCTTCACAAATGTAAAGTTTCATTGCTTACAATTACTTCTTTCAAATTAAAAAGTACCAGGATTTGTCTTACCACTATTAATTTTTTGTAGCCCAACTGACAAGAAAGTCATTATTTACAATAATTAAATAAAGAGGACATTTTTTAAGTATGAGTTAAAGAAGAATGAAAATTTTACAGATTGTGGAATTATCCATTTTGGTTCAGCAGATGGTCTTACTCATGAGGGAGTGAGCTGCATTCTCAGGGAACTGGGAGGTGCATTGTATTTATCTACATGAAGACATTTTTGATATTTTGCTTTGAGTTGTCCTTTCCCAAGATTATATTTGTAATTTGTTACCAGAACAAAGGTTTCTACACAGGAAGTCTGCAAGTTTTCACCTGCTTGTCCAGGTGAAGGGTAGAATACTGAAGTAAGTCCCACTCTCTGACTCCCCTGCTTTTCTCTCGCTAATGCCTAGAAAATGCTTCTTTTCAGACTCAGCCTTAACTTTGATGCTTGCCCATAAGTCTCCACTGAATTAGACAACAGGAATTATTAGAGTTTATTTCTAACCAAGATAGAGGTGTCTGCATATGTCAATAGTCCATTAGTGTATTAAAATATTTCTTCTATGCTGAAATAGTGATATATCTGAACACAAAAATACGCAACATTATTTTGAGTTTCCTGGAAACAATGAGGTGAGACAGTTTGTTGTTTATGGCTTGTACATTGCCTGAAGGAGCTTTAGCAACAACGAAATGCAATGATTTCATGTACTCAGTCATCACTGGCTCTTTCTCACAATAAAATAAAAACTCTTATGAAAATTAACAAACATCTCAATAGTGAAGTACTCTTTTCTCCTGTTTTCTCTTGTCCTTCACCACTCAGAAACCCACCAGAGTTACACTCATTGTGATGCTTCCTGAAAACAGCTATCATTAGACTCCAGCTGTAAGCTGTTTTTTTCTAAACCATAATATTGCTTTATTGATTAATTAGTCTGGGTTAAAGTGCTAACCAATCTACGCACATTATATAGGCCTTTAAATTAAAGAGTTTGGGTTTTTCACCAAAGGTGAAGCAAAATTACTTTATCAAACAGCTTTAATAGAAACTGTTGTGGAAAATCTTTGTCTTATATTTTTGTGTTCTGGCTTTGACTCATAATAACTTTTTTCTTTTTTCTTTTTTTTTTTTTTCCCAGAGGAAACATTAGTTTAGAAGTATATTTGAAAGTGATCAAGAGGAACAAGAAACTTTTGGCTTATTGTCTCTTTCCCTCTGTCTTTTTTTTTTTTTTTTTTTNTTTTTTTTTTTTTTAATTAGTACGGTATACAGAAACATAGTGGACATAATATTGACTGATTGTTCCCCATCAGTGAACAGCCAAATATGCTCTTGCACGTTGTTTTCTAAAGCTTGCTTCAGACCTGTAGGCAGCTTGATGATATATCAGATATAGGCTAGTATTTTCTCTGAAGAAGCACCAGTTCCAGTATACTAGTGATTTGGATCAGTAATGAGAAGAAAACCACTTTTGCATCCTGACATTGAAACAAAACCTATTACACTTGCATTAAATGTAAATTAAGTTATATCTAATCATAGTGAAAAGCACACACTTCCAAGCCTATTATAGTTTAATTCACTTTGCAATATGCCTGTTTTATACTTTGGCTTCTTTCTGGGTTACCTAGATTATCTTTATTTATAAAAGAATGTAAATTAAAAACTTTTGTTAATGACATCAGACAGCTTAATCACAGAAGATAGCAACCAAAGGAAAAAAATGATCAGGAAATGATTTTTGCAGAGAGGCCAAAACTTAACGATTATTCCTGTTAATTAATCATGTTGCACTACAAACTTTCAAAATAGAACTCATATGAAGTAATCAACAGGAATCAACCAAGGAAGCGAAAAGAATGGGGAAAATGTCTAAAGGATTTTATCATTAAAATTAATGTAATAGTTTACCAGTTTAGATCCATGTAAATAATAAATCCCCAGCATTTGATCCTATTAAGATCATGTAAAGTTGAGAGCTTTATTCCAAGTCATTTCACATTTGATAAAGTATTTTTTGTTTGTTTGTTTTAAGAAGGTTTGTACTGAAATAACATGATTATCATCTTTCATATAATGCTGGATGATCTTTATGTCAAAAGATGATGCTAGATGTTATTGACTCATACCAACATTGACGCATACCAACATTGAAAACTGAAGACCAACAGTTTCCTCACCACTCTTCTGCTCTTAAAATTACACTTTACAAAAAATTTACAATATAGCTAGAGAAAAACAACAATAAAACAACATTTTCCTTTTTAAAGAAGTTTGTGCCAGGAAGATTTTCAAACCAGTCCTTTGTCTCAGTAAAAAAAGCTTAGACTTTTTGCTCGAAAATAATTTAAATATAATTGCATTCAGAATTGCCTTTTATGAAAAATATTTTCAGAATTCCCTAGGGGCTTTTGGTTTCTGAGTACATTACTCCTAAATCTATTGTTATTTTTACATTTTTCCCCCCTCTATCTCACTGTAAATGTACAACAGTAAAGAGTGTGGAAAGACTAGCTGAAGAAAGTTATGATAATTCATAAAAATACAGTGGAAAAGATTGACATAGCAGCCTGTTTCTAATGGAGTAGGCAAAGGAGGCAAAACAGATGGGTGGGAAGAATTTGGGGATCATCTTTATCCACTGATGCCTCCGTAAGTGTTTGTTTGACCACCACTGTTGCTACTATAGATTTGTTCTGATTCCTACATCATGCTACAAAGACAAAAAGAAAAAAAAAATGTCTAGCATTTCTTTATAGTATGAGTTAAATTACAAGTTTCCAGTCTTTTCATGCTGCTTCAACAATTTGTGCCTCCTGGTGAATCCAGGTCATTGTTCTTTTGTCTCATTTTTGCTTTTTTTTTTTTAGGTTTACCTTTGAAAATTGTAGCCATGTGCATTAAGTGTGCATGTGTTTCTGAGTGTATGTTATGTGAAAGTGGTTTACAACATGCTTGTCCAAAGAAATTTTTATAGTGATGGTCTAGGCCTTTAAAATAGAGGTTTATAAAGGAAAAACTGGCAGACCTTTAACTAGATCCACACTACCAGTCACCACTGCAATATTACAATTTTTATAGTAGAAGTAATAGCAATCTACAGACTGTGTCTCAAACAATACCATAAAAATTGAAATACCATGAAATGAATTTTTGTTTATTTACTGTATAGTGCTACAGCAATGATTTGTGAATTGAATCTGTTTTCCACAAGCTTTAGCTGCTCAAAGATCAGCTATGTAGTTTAGCTTCATCTGTTTAAGCATATTAGTAGATTTGGATCTCCTTATTGATATATTTATATCTGTTACACAATTGCATACTAAAGACTATGCTTCAAATTTAGCTCCTATAACAGCAGACATTCAACAGAATGAAAGCATTCAGATGTTTTCTTTAAAGAAGAATCCCAGACTTTTTAAATCGGATGACTCATGAAAGTAAATCTATACATCTCCCTTAAAAAGTTTATAGGATCAAAGGCTAAATTTAGAGACAGAGATAAAAATAAAACTTTAAGGTGATAAAATACTGATTTCCAGTTTTCTAAGTTACTGGATTCCCAGCTGCTTCCTGGTCAAGATATGCTAGGCCTCTGTTCTTCGAGAGTGCATCTGGATTGAAAGGACTCCAGTAGCACAAGACTCCTCTCCTACCTTGAACCCTGCATTCACTGGCAGTTCCCATCTGATTTGGAGTTGCATTTTGGAGGGCAAGCTCTGAGAACTCTCTCAAGTGATCAGTTCCCCTAGCTAGTTATACATAGCTACTATTTCTGTAACAGCACCATCAAAAGCATGGCATAATGCCTTCCTGGGGCTGCTCTGCAGTAGGAATTCACTGACATAATTTACGTACATATAAACTCTCTGGAGAAAATAATGTATTTTGAGGAAGGATTCATTCATCAGTACTTGCCCATCTAAATATCAAGTCTGATGTAGTCATCTGGTCTTCTAATGTAGTACCTGGAGAAAGGAGGTGGTATATTCTAACAAAAGAAATGTATCTAACATGATGGGATAAGAGAGGAAGAGCTGCTTTAAAAGTTGCTGTTACCATACTTAACTTTTGGATGGCTAAGAAGAGGTGAGAGGAACCCATAGTTTCAACTAATGCAAAAGACTTCTGCTCATGATTTAGCTTTACAGATCCTTCAGTAACTATGGTAAGAATGAAAATACTTAATTACAAATCTTTAATGAGATAACTAAAGGTATATTTAAGCTTCTATAATATTATGTACTACTTAATAAATGGTAGTTCTAAATCACTTAATTTGCCTATGTGCAAGAAGGTTTTCTATTGTTGTTGGTGGGCTTTTTGTTGTTTTTTTTTCTTTGCATAGTTGCTGAGAGATAAAAAGAACAACCTCTTTGGGTTCTATGAAATAAGTATGATGCAGTAGGTTTTCCTACCCTATGCATTGTTTTTCATATATGTTGATCATATCAATAAAGTACATTTCAAAGTATACAAAGTGAATCTGCGTAGTATGGGATGGAAGATGCTTGTGAAAATGCTTGTGAAAACAGACAAAAAATCCTCACCTCACTGAGGTCACCAGGAGCTTTTCAGCAGGCAAAAGAACGTATCCAATAATTAATAATGAGTTATGTTTTTAATAAGGAAGATAGCATTTTCATTCCAATAGAACTGACTATTTCTTTAGGCTAACTACCCTCTAAATCTGAAAAGTGATTTAATCTCTTCTTATAAACACCACTGGCTGAACTCCAGGACTTGTATGAAAACTGCTTTATCACATTAAGTACAAAATTATTTTGCATTTTGAATTCTATTGTTCTTTGAAAGAAAAATAACATTTTTTTCTCTATTAGAATTTTTTGTCCTTTTTCTTTCCTTAATGTATCAGTTTAATATGCGATAATCTCAGAAGTGCTGTTTCCTAGTAATTTGTCTTAGGAAACTACAGTGTCTTGACATTTCCACCTGTCTGATGATTGGTTGGTGTGTCAATGTAATCAGGGTTATTTTTGTACCAGAAAAAAATATAAATTATATATACATATATACATAGCTCTACCATATATACCACATCAAAACCACCTTATACTAGATATATTTAGAATCTCTGTGCGTGTGTTTGTGTGCACCTATGCTTTATGTCACTGGCAAAACAAACAAACAAACAAACAAACAAAAACCCTGTACTATTTTAAATGAAAGTATGTACTGACAAAACCACTTTCTTTCTGTTTTGACCACCTTAGCTGTTTTCAGTTCAATACAGCTTATCCTCAATGAGATTATAAAAAACTCAGTACTTAACCTTTTACCAGTTTTTCTGGATAGGCCACTTCTTTGATTTTATCTCACAAGGAAGGTAAGAGAGTAGAAAAGAAAAAAAAATGATGCGGTAAGGGATTTATAAATTTAAAGAGTAATAAATGAAACTCCACAGGATTTTCACACATGAAAGTTAAAGCTGCTAAGTTGCTTGAATAATAACCAAACAATTATTTCTATAAAACACTGCAGTAATGAATTTCAAAACAGATGTTTTTGTACATATATTGAAGTGCCTTACTTTACACTCATGATTCTAGCAGACTACAATGAAAAAAAAAATTACAAATTCAATAGCATTTCTGTGATTGCAAATGGCTAGTTAAATTCACTCATCAGAAGTAAAAAGAAAGATACAGTTTAAATTATTTTTAAAAGGGAATTTTTTGAAAGAATTTCTTCAAGTTTACTTAAAATATTCCTCCTGGAATTTTCCAACTGGAATAATCCAACAAGAAACTGTTCTGCTTGGAGGAGTAATGACATGACAGGTGAAGAGAAAGGAATAGCAACATTCATAAAAAATGGTATAGGACTTTTTTTTTTTTTAATTCTCTTTTGTAGTCTTGTTTTTCTGGTACCCCATTCTTTTTCAGCTTCATACAACGTTTCTCGTATTTCTGGTGTCTCACATGTATGATTTTTACTGTGCTTTTTAGACATTCTGAGATCAAGAAGTACAAGGTAATTTTTAGGTTTTGCTTTTCGTTCCAAAAGAGCTTTGTAACAATAAAAACTTGATATAATAATATTAATAACTTTGAAACATGTACATTTCCTGAAGGAATAAAAAGAGTTCTTTAGAACCATTGAAGCTATCTATCTACCTATCTGTTTCAATTTCTATGATTAACAGATCTGTTGCTTCCTTATTTCTTACCAAGATCTTTACTTTGTGTTCTCATCATGAACTTTCTGAAAGTAATTTCTTCCTTCTAAAGCAACTTTCACAATTAGAAATCTGTGCAAAAATCAGCTATATATTTATTTCTACATACATGTTTAAATGCTGATATTTTGTTTGATGCAAGAATTTTTTTTTTAATTAGGAGTAGTAGAGGACAAAGGTATCTTTTTTTCATTAAAATTTCATTTTTAAGAAAACTTCTATGAGAAATATATACATATATATATGTCTAAATATATGTGTACATACTTTTTTTTTTTTTTACATAAAGTACTGAAGAAATAACAGTCAAGTCACAGTAGAAATGTAATTAGGCTAGAAACAGCACAGCATGAAATAGAAACACATCTACATATTCATTTCAATTTTGGAAAGCCAGACAATCAAAAAAATCCAAATATTGAGTAATAAAACATTCATTACCATCATCAGCAAAAATAACTTCTAAGGTTTTGCAAGGGTTTTCTGAGAGTTTTGCTTGACTTCACTATTGAAATTAGGCTAGAAATATGTTTTATGTAAATATATCATTAGGGATAGCTCTGTGATTACACAGAACAGACGAAAGCTTATACTGTACCGTACAACATCAAAGTGATATCTCTCTGACCACAGAATACACATGGTAATAGAGTACATAAATATGAACTTTGGCTCGGGTAGCAGGAGAAGTCAAAGGTTAGGTATGCAGGCCATTAGTATTTCATTTCGAGTTTCTACCCTCATTATCTTACTGTGAACAGTTATTGCCTTTTGATGAAAGAATTTCTGTATACTAATCCGCTCACTGATTCAGTCTATTTCCATTACTTCTTCCCAGTGACTGGTTTCTACTGTTTACCACCATTTGTTTAATATTTAATATTCTTTCCCACCTAATTTTGCATTACTTTAAATTGTCTTCTTTCGAATTCCTAATTTTTAGAGTATATTCTTTAGACTCACTTTGGAGAGGCTGTATCCAGTCTATCTTAGTCATGTAAAACAGCTAAGTGTGAAAAAGATATTTAAGGCTGCCTTTGTGTAAGCTTGTATTTGCTTCCATTTACTGTAAAGCATTCCTAGGACGACTAGCTTAGAAATTTATCCCTTGCCCANGCCACCACCCCTTCCGTGCTGCCTGTCTCTTCTGAAGAGCCTATAGCCAGACATTGCCAGCAGAATCACTGGCTTTGTTTCCATTCTAGACAGCTTAATATATGTTTGGCTTAATCTATATACAGGCTAATCTAAATGCAGGCTTAATCTAGACCTGTATTTGCTTCAGCAATCTACGTAATTGGAACAATTTAAAACTTAATATATTTCATCAAGCAACTGATCTATAAAGATATTTGCAGTTCTGTGGAAGCTCTATGTTAATTCTAACTCCAATATCACAAGAATGTATCTTAAATTTAAGGCACACTTCATAGTTCCGGTTAACTAAAAGACTGAAAAAGTCCAGAAAATTTCTGGTATCACAATTTCTTGGAAGTGAATTAATAAAAGTTAGTTATGATAATACAGATATAGAAAATAAACCCTTTCCTTTGGTACCATATTCAGCTGCACTGTTATCCAGGGGTGCAAGCTGTATACTTCAATATGCATTCATTCGCTCTGTCTCACAGCCTCCAGTTTCCTTATTCATTTGTATCTGGATATGATTTGACAAGTTTTTTGTTTGTTTGTTTGTTTGTTTTAAGATTTTGTCATCCAGCATGCAGCTGGTTTAAAAAACTCTTTTGAAATCACCATGTAATAACTACATTTATCTGTTGTTTTTTTTTTTCCAGTACCCTTATAGCCTTATTTGCAATAATTATTTTTCAATGAAAAAGTTTCTAAACTGAAGTTAATTAATGTTGAGCAGAAACAGCTTACATTTGAACCATTTTACAATCAATGCACAATAAAGAAAATATGTGGATATATTTCACTATTGATTTGGGTTTATCATTTAGGTTTTGAATAAATCTTTCACTTTATTCATCTTCAGTTAGTACCCATTTCTGCTGTTAACAGAATTTAATTTTTGCTTCAGTGCCCTAGAAGCTGATTCCCAATGTTTTGCAACATTAACTCAAAATCATGTTCTTCATCACACATATTGTCCAGAATATTGTACTAAATATTGTGAAATAAATAAAATCATACAGGCATTTGGTTCATGCTTTCTGTTGATGTAGACAAGTTTATGTTTTCCTGAGGTAATCACTGTGCAGTAAAAAAGCTTTGAGCTTTTTTTTTTTT
>VXAA01002284.1:121123-182067 GCA_013399115.1 Anseranas semipalmata | reverse complement strand
ATATAAAAATAAATAAATATATAAATATATATATATATACACACTGTGATAACTGGAGGAAAAAAAAAAAAACTTCATATTAGAAAACAACCTAGTGGAATAAGGGTCTTCCGAATTTTACTGTTGATACTACTGTATAGCCGTGTCTGTCCAATTGTATTCTGTAAGCAGACTTAAATCTGTTATCTAGAACTCTGTTATCTGTTTCAAACTGAATATAATACCAGGTTGTCCTATGATATAATGTGTTTATAAATGGGCTGAGCCTCAGTTATACTGGTTTCAATCCACCATGACTGTACACATACTTGAATTTACATCAGAGCCATAAACCATGTGGCACCAACGGCAGTGCTACTGCTTGGTCATCTATTTCCATAAGAAAAGCAATGCACAGCAGTTGTAACCCCTAAGATGCCTGTCTTTTATGTGCTTGCTGACTGTAGCTGACTTACACCCAGACCTCAGTGGTGCAGGGCACAGGCTGCATGGGTCACACACAGTTGTATAGCAAGCCCAAAGCATTGTAGACTGTAAATTCTAATGCAGTTACTTGAAACTTGTTACTACTAAACTGCTCAGATGCACCTGCAAAATGTGTGTTATGTTGCATTACAATGGAGAGGGAGCCTGGGGTTTTGTAATCCAGTATGATTTTTCTTTTTAATCTGTAATTTAGACCATGATACCCTACAGTGAACTTGCAGGTGAGGACATCTGGCTTTCAGGCCAGAGCTCTGTCATTTTCTCCCAGCCTAAAAGCATCTCAGAGCTCACAAGCTCTGTGTTTTGAGGGATGAGCAGAGAATATATGTTCTGTATCAATCCTTTTAGTCAATTAATGCTAATAAGTACCAGAGGGAAACATGTCCATTCTGTCCCTTAATCTCATGGAGAAATTACCCAGTGCAAAGACTTGGATATTCTTTTAGAAGCAGATCCAAGTAGCTTGCAGAACTCTCACCTGAGGTCACATACACCTGCAGAGTTCATGACCTGTGTTACAATTTGGCAGAACAAACCGATTTCATGTATTTTTATAGATTTTTGAGTAAAAAGGTTGAGCAAGCGTATTACTGAACTAATTGATTACAACATTATTAAGGTAGTTAAAGATGGAATAATATGGTGATCAAATTGCAATCTATTGTCTTTAATTTGATCACTATCAAGTTTTAATTCTTTGCCAAGAGAAGCTACTTGAACAGGCAAAATGTCTGTTTCTGTCACCGTAACAGAAGAGCTTTCCCAAGGCCTTAACCTAGGGTGGAGGTTTTATTGTACACTAAGCCAGCTTTTGAACCCAGTCATTCTTTATTTAAAGAGGGTTTGTGGAAGTTAGACTTCCACAAACAAACACGCAAGAATATGTTGACTAATAAGACTGAATAACAAATGTCAAAGGTGTCACTACAGTGAAACAAGGATAAAAATAGTTTTAAGCACTTCTGCTTGATTACTCAAGATCTTTACTTTAGGTAGTTGTTGGCAGGCCTTCAAGACATGAGTCAGTGACTCTAAATTCAGAGATGCAGATCCATCACAGATTTCCTGCTGATGATCCTAACTTTTCTTTTTATGTGCAGAAAGGCTAGGGCAGGGAAATGCCCACATAGTTTCAGATGTCATGGATAGTAGAAAAGAGAAAGTACATTCTCTTCTATGTTGTCCTGTTCTTGTGGGGATTGCTTCCCATTTTCCCCTGCCCATGAGCAGTTGTTGCAGCTTCTGGGTGGCTTCTAGGCTAACTGGTTGGATCCAAGAGTCCAGAATAACCATTGCAGTCAAATTCTCTCTGGGGAAACAGATAATATCCATGTGGGAAGTCTCATTGCTGAATAAGCTTCCATTTTGGCAAATAGACTGCAGGTAAGAAAATTCTCTAAAAAATATAAAAGATTAAAGATGAGGAATGTGTTGTTGAGGAGGTTATTTGTTATATCCATTCATGTCTAGATGAAGTAACTAAAGAGAGACATACAATCAACAAAAATAATCTTTTATGTAAAAGGCCTAACTGCCTATCTATATTTCTCTCATGGGAATTTCTTTAATCATTCAGTCTTTCTTAAAATACTCAAGATCATTTTTGTAACCAAAGGCTGGGGGACTACTATGAAACCTTAAGTACTGATGAAAACCATGAGCTTGCTGGTTGCAGTGATGGCAGTGATGAAAAACTATAAGCTGCATTTATATCAAAATCAATTCTCATTTGAATTAATTTCCCCAGAACTAGTCTCAGATTGAAGTCAATGGGAGACTTCCCATCAACTTAACATTCTGAAAAGTGACCCAGTTATGCAATCCTTGGTGTGGTGTTTTCACACTGATGGCTAGCTAAGCTCCATCACACTGCTCTCTCGCTCCCCCCGCCCCTCAATGGAACAGATGGAGAAAATATGATGAAAGAAAGCTCATGGGTTGAGATAAGGACAGGGAGATCACTCACCAATTACCGTCACAGGCAAAACAGACTCAGCACAGGGAGATTAATATAATTTTTTGCTTACTGCTAACAGGCTAGAGCAATGAAAAATAAAAGCAAACAAAAAACACCTTCCTCCCATTCACCTTCTACCTCCTCCCCCTGAACAGCACAGGGGAATGGGGAATGGACATTGTGGTGAGTCTATAACATTTGGTCATCTGTCACTCCTTCCTCCTCACTCTCTTTCCCTGCTCCAGCGTGGGGTCCCGAACTGATCCTACATGGGCTTCCCACAGGCTGTCGTTCTTCAAGAACTGCTCCAATATGGGTCCATACCACTGGGGTCCATCCTTCAGGAATGGACTGGTCCAGCATGGGTCCCCCACAGGTGGCAGCTCCCACCAGACCTCCTGCTCCACCAGGGGCTCCTCTCCACAGGCTGCAGCGTGGACAGCTGCTTCTGTGTGGTACACCATGGGCTGCAGGGGGACAGCCTGCTCCACCAGGGTCCCCTCCATGTGCTGCATGTGAACTTCTGGTCTGGTGCCTGCAGCACCTCCTCTTCCTCTTTCTTCACAGACCTTGGTGTCTGCGGGATTGTTTCTCTCTACATTTCCTCACTCCTCTCTCCCAGCTGCTGCTGTGCAGCAGATTTTTTCCTTTCTTAAATATGCTCTCACAGAGGTGCAACAAGTGTCTCCCAGTGGCTCAGCCTTGGCCAGTTGTGGGTCCCTTTTGGAGCTGGCTGGAACTGGCTCTTGTCTGACATGGGGCAGCATCTGGACTCTTCTCATAATAGAGGCCAACCCTGCAGCTCCCCCACTACCAAAACCTTACCACGTAAGCCCAATACACTTGGTCAAATAAGCTCTGTTTAAAAAAAAAAAAAAAAAAAAAAAAAAAAAAAAAAAAAAAACTTTTTAGATTAAACACTAAGGAAAAGTGGGGGCTCCCAAATCAAAGTTAATCTTCAGAATGAAAAGGTTTTACTTGTAAGATTTACTTTTAAGATTAAATAATTAATACTTTTGGTAACACCATTGGGTGAATTTCAAAGTACTAGTCCAAAATTCACTCAAGATTATTTCATCTACATTATTTACTGAGTGGAGAATCTGATGGACAGCAAATGGATGACCTTGGAAAAGAAAGGAATGCAACATCTGGAGTGCTGTTTGTCCTCCCAGAAATACTACTCTGTATCTCACGATGGAGTCGAGGGCTAGTAAAGGCAAAAGGAAGAGGAGAATTAGACCTGAAGTGTAGTCAGCAGATGTGATGATGTCTATAAAGAAACCCAATCTGAAGTCTTTGCATTGTCTCTTTCAGAAGCAGATACAGATACACATACAGCATAAAAAATTTCCAAGAAGGGGATGATGTGAAAGGCAAAGAAGAGTTGAGGCTTAGCTCTGTATCAGCCAAATAAACCATGCAAGTTTTGTGCCATCCTTCACTCTTTTGTCACACTCTGCATGTGGTGCTTTTGCAGTGAGCTCTCTGGCCTCTCCTCTGCAAGCAGCACTATCTCGGACTGCTGTACCGCTGCCACATATTAATGCATTTGTTAGCTTCATGGTTCACCATGTACAGCTCTACAACTGGCACACAATTCCAAAAAAAACTTTTTGCATTTACTGCCTTTCCTACAGATTTGACATGTATCTGGAACAGAGGAATTCTCACCGAAGTGCTTTAGTCCTTAATGTAGTTCTCTTTTCAAAATGCAGTATTCTTTCTCTCTGAATATAAACAGCTGTGCCGGACAACATTTTTACTTTCTGACATAAATTGTAAAAACATCCATTAATACTGGCACAATAAAACAAGTGCATACAGTCTATTTATTGTTCCATTTTCAACTCAGTGACTAGAACATAATAAAGCAGATTTGAAGGAGGTATGCTGGTTAACATGTAAAATGCAGCAAAAACCCATTGTGTGATGAAATAGCAACTTGTAAATCCCCAAGGCCATTCTTTTGTATTGCTTTAGAAAATATGTGGTGCCAGCATGTCTCATTCTTCCACCACTCTCTTGGCAACTTGAAATGAGGGATGTGCCAGGCAGTATGACCTGAAAAATGCCAACTGGAAAAAGCAAATGCCAGCTTTTTGGACCACATGGAGTCCTGAGTTTGCATAAAAAGGCACACTTTTGCTGCTATTGTGAGCAGTACATAGCAAACAAAACAAGCATATGTCCATTTATACCTCAAAATGTTGCTAAACAGTTTTAGAGAGGTAATGCGTTACTTACTTTTTCATTCTGTGTTGCAATCTTACACAAGACACAGTTATCTTACAAGTGGGTTGGTTTATATTTTTCTGCACATATGTATGTATACAATGAGAGACGGAGGCATGCAGTGCCAAATGCTATTAGTAAGAATTCGTTAAATGGAAATTGAGTAAATTTCAAATAATGAAACTGCTGGAATTGTCTTGACTCAAAGTTTTTAAGTCTTTTGAGATGTCTAGATTTCTCACTGTCAATATTAACCCAGTATTATTTATGTATGTATGTACGTATATTGGGATTTATTAATTTTACAACTACAATGCCACCTTCCCATGTAGGGACAATTAGTGTCTATGTGAGAAAAAAGCAATTGGGTTAAAGCAACACAGAGCTGAGACAGGATAAGTGAAAATAAAGAGACAATAATGTGTGTTTGTTTTTTATTTGAGGGGGAGGCTTTTCCCCCAGATCTTGGAAATCAGGATTTACTGTCTCTGCTGGTCTCTGGAACTGTTCACCCATGCAGTTATGAGCAGGGTACTAGCTTCAAATCAATATGCCTCAATAACAAAGGTGTAAATAAATTTTAAAGGCAAAACAGGCAAGTCAAACAATTTAATAATGCAAGATTCTTCAGTCAGAAATGCTACTGTAATTCTTGATGGTTGTTCATTGCTCTGTTTGGATGTCATTTCCCCTCTTTTTCTTGGAAGCAAGTTTTATGAAGAAAAGGAAAAGATTTGGGAAGAAAGTTTACAGGACAGGGTGGGAGAACAAAGTGTGGTATAAGACAAGAAAATGGTTGGGATTAGTATAGGCCAGATAAGAGCCTTCTCTAGCTATACCATGTGTTTTTCTGCAGATGTATTTTTAATTCCAATGTGAATTTAGCTAAGAGTTTTGAAAATGTCTAACCTATTTAAGCTCAATACAGAAGGCAACAGGGAATCATTACAATGACTCAAAAGGCATGGGATACCAATATTGAAATAAAAATGTGTTATTCAAAATGCTTTGTTTCAAGCAGTAGTTTTGCAACATCTAGGACTGCTTTATGAAACACAATCTTTTTCTTTAATAAGGAGATAATCAAAAACAAGTTAGCTGGGCTTGAGAGAACAAATGTTGTTTCTCCTGGCTGACTGAGGATCATAAATGTGTTTTTGAGAAGGGCTTAGAGAAAGCTCTGGCTGGATGAGGTCATATAACAGAAGTTGGGCTTTCTGACCCTACATATATATCTGATGTGATGACTCTACACTTCAAGAGATGTCAGAAGGAAATCTCTTGGGTTATTTTTGTTACTGCTTTGACAGCAACTAGTGTCTTGAGGCACTAGGGAAGAAAAAGTGAACTGACAGGACAGGAATGAATTGCCTCCATGACAGAAGGAAACTGCCTTATATAAGGAGGTAATACACAGACTGCAGGAGCAGGAAGATAAATAAGAATGTATATGAGGACAATATCTTTTCTATATTGAGTGTCTAAGGGCATTACTCTTCCTTTTACTTTTTCCCTTTGTCTCTTACTTTTTCCCTGACTTGAGGAAGTGTACTTTTTTTTCAAGTTTGCATGCTTGTAGTTTCAGTAGCTTTTCTTATGTATATATTCATTGTAGTTTGTGTCTGTCTCACCATTTTGCATATGAGCTCTAGCTCAAAACACCTCTTCTAATCCTACATCTTTAGATGCCCCTGAGAGGTTTTCTAAATGGATGACATGGATATAAATCCCTCATTTATGCAACTCACTGGAGGCCTCGGAAAGCCTAAGCTGTCTTTGCTTTAAAACCCCCAAGCCAGGAAGCAATATTAAATGTTTAGTGGTTGACTTGTAAGGTTCTCTTATCATCCTATATTGTGGGCTTGGATTTTAAGGCCTTGGATTGAAGGGTCGTTTTGTTATATTGTTTTGTTTATTTAGCTCTGTAGGTGATGTGTAGAAAAAGGCAAAGTGTTTATACCATTGATGTCTGCTGATATTTTGAAGGTATAAAGTTGTTAGCAGGGAAGCATATGTTTAAGAAGATGGTGTTCAAGTAATTAACAAGGACTATGTTTAAAATTATTTGCATGGGTTTTTTGGTGCCTTTGTGGTAACTTTTATTTGCCTATTGGCTTGTTCTTTACCATGGCATTTGCTTTGACACTCAAAAAATGTTTATTTCAAAACATAAGTTTAAAAAACAGTTTAAAAAAATTGGACTAGGAATTTAGCTTGTGAATAAGATTATTTCATTGCTTAGTGGTTTAGCAAGAGTGTAAGAAAATGGAGATAAGACTAAATAGATTAACAACTTTCAAACACAAGCTTATATTTGAAACATGATTTATCTACAGAAATAGAAGATTTTGAGAAGTGAAAAATAAATGTGAAATGTGGGCAAAAAAGAAAGGTATAATCCTATGTAGGACAGGGATAGCCCGGGAAAATGAAAATATCTTTAAACTTCTGTTATCCAGATCTTCGTAGTACCATGTCTTAAAAGCAACTTATCCAAGTCTCCTTAGTGTTTCAGCTGGAAACAGATTTCATAAAAACATGAGCATAAAATGGAGTTAAAAGTGGTTTTGTTTGTTTGTTTGTTTGTTTGTTTGTTTTCCATGGTGTAGAGAAAAACAAGTCTGTTGTAAATTAAAAGCAGCTATTTCTTACTACTACAGGTAAGATTTTGATCTTTCAGCTAAAACAGCGCAACATGGAAAAACCTTGAACTTAATGATCTTCATGGGTACCTTCCAGCTCAGGATATTCTATGATTCTATGACTTTTTACACTGTTCAACAAGAAGAACAAGGGATGTTAGAGGATGGAGATAGCAACAACAAATAGGTGTGTGCATGGTCTCAGCAGTGGCTCCAACAGTAGTATTTTGCCTATCTTGTTTGTAGAGATCAGACTGAACAAAGCTTCTGAAGCAAATAAACCCACTAAACTCTAAGTCAAAGAATAATTTCTGCGAGCAAACCCATACCTCACAGGGAAATGAGCGAGTGTGTTACAACAAAGGCTGTAAGATGGCCCGAGTCAGAAATCAAAAACGGTTCCTCTCTGGAGTTCAGATGGATTCCTCTGACATCGCTCCAAAAGGCAGAAATTATTCAGACACTTAAATATGCAGAAGAAAATAAACTTACTGTATTTTTGAAGTCTTTGGGGGTCCTCTTCTCCCCTCTGTCAAGAATCAATGATATTTTACCACCTTTCGCCTGTAACTGCCTGCTTAATTAAAAAGCAACTTCCTTTTCAAGATAGGCCTATCATCATACCATGCCAAAGCCTCTCCTTCCTTTTCTGTTCTTTTTTCTCTATTTTTTGATACGGAAATTATCTTTATAATTCAGTATTAATACTAGTTTAGATGAATGAACAAGTCATTAGGAATGTCTTGCTTCACACCAGTACACTGATTGCCATACTTACTACAATCTGAAGATGCCTTCATTTGTACAACTGTGTTCATCTAAATCATAGCATATAAACTATAATTTACCAGGAAACCTAGCGAACAGATTAGCCTCACACTCTTCCCTCCCCTGTCACCTTCCCACCACCAACAGTCAAATGGCCACAACACACTGCAGATGGTGTTAAATTGGACCACCAAAGATGTTTGAACATTTTTCTTTTCCCCTTTCTGGCTCTGTTTTTCTTGCCTTTTCTGCCTGGACTATGTCAATGCTGAAGAAAAAGGATGTCTCAATCTGAAGAGCCAAAGCTGTGAAGTGGCATTGAAGCAAGACCACATCAGCTATGAACTGGCAGAGAGGGATGCATACTTAATAGCACCTGCAGATCATCAGATTGATCACCTCCATGGCAAGTGCTGTACAAACATATTATAAAGGAAGACAGTCCCATCCCCCACAGAAGATACAACTGAAAGTCTCTCCTGTCTTCCTTCTGCTCACTTTTCTATGGCTATTCTAATTAGGATTCTCCTGTTTCAATTCCCTCTTGTCTTTCCACTCTTTTTTCAGGTTCCTTAAAATAAAAAGGAAAAGATACCTTCAGACAGCTTTGTAATAGTTCTTGCTCCATTTGAAGTGTCTCAGTATGGAGCTAGTATGTTTTGTTCAGGCTTTACCATGGCAGACCTTAAGCTGGAGGAAAAAAAAATGTTTCCGTGGAATCTGATGTAATTTGAGCAGATAGCCTTGCTTTGTGGCAGGACCGGGTTGCAGGGTCTTTGTGTCATCCTCTGAAAGGTAAATAAAAGTAAATAAGAAATAAAGAATGAGTGTGCAAGCATGTAATGAGTGAAAACATCAAATGAATCAAGATATGGGATTACAGACATGAAGAAGAAGGAAGGGGCTGCCTCTAGGTGACACCGATGCTGCAATTTCAATCATATCAAGGTTGCCATTAGTAAAAGTGTACAGAGTCTCTGTCCATAGCTAGCACAAGATTCAATTGCTGCAGCCATGAAATCTGCCAAAAATTTCATCTGCAGAAGGTACGTGATTATTAATGAATCTAGATGTGTTCTTGTAGGAATGAAGCTGCTTTTGGCACCGCTGAGTAGAATTGCACTCAAACGGCTTCTTTTGTTACCCCTTCCTGCCCCCCCCCCAAAAAAAAAAAGCTGATTTTAACTATCTTTGCAACTTGTGAAGAAGAGTGAAGAAGTAAATTTTGAAAAACATGCTTAGTACCTCCGCAGGGAGCTTTCAGTGGATGACAGACTACACATGGATGTTTTCAATGGTAAAAACTTCTAATCAGCTCTTTAATCCTAAAGCTAGCAGCCAAAACCTTCAGCTTTCAGGAAGTGAAGGAAAAAGCTGGAGGCTGAAATGCAGGGCTTTGGGCTTACCTTTTCCATTGAGATTATTGGGGAAAAAAAATAGTAAAGTATTTTAAAGATTTGAGCCTTTAGCATTTTGCAGTCTTTACGTTACATTCTGGGAACTACATTAAAAACATCATGAGTGTACTGACTGCCAGAAATATTGCATGCTAGTGTGTGAGTGAACAGACACAATATATGACCTCATATGGTCCATTTATATTGTCAAGAACAGTACAGCTTTAATTTGTAGGTCTTCATCTTTCTTGATCCCTGAGATGTGCCACTGACAACAGTTTACATATCAGAAAAGGATCTCAGTTGAGAAAAGCAGAATTGGAAGTAAGAGATATGATTTTATGTGCAGAATGATCCAGTAATGGATACCACAAGACTGATATCCTTGTCTCTAAATTGGAGAGACGTGGATTTGACGGATGGACCACTCAGTGGGTAAGGAATTGGTTGGATGGTCGCACTCAAAAGATTTGTGGTCAACAGCTCAATGTCCAAGTGGAGATCAGTAACAAGTGGTGTTCCTCAAGGGTCCATATTGGGACCAGCACTGTTTAACATCTTTGTCAGCAACACGGACAGTGAGATCAAGTGCACCCTCAGCAAGTTTGCCAATGACACCAAGCTGTGTGGTGCAGTCGACACACTGGAGGGAAGGGATGCCATCCAGAGGGACCTTGACAGGCTTGAGAGGTGGGCCTGTGCAAAACTCATGACGTTCTACAAGGCCAAGTGCAAGGTCCTGCACCTGGGCTGGGGCAATCCCAAGCACAAATACAGTCTGGGTGGAGAATGGATTGAGAGCAGCTGTGAGGAAATGGACCTGGGGGTGCTGGTTGATGAGAAGCTCAATATGAGCCTGCAAGGTGTGTTTGCAGCCCAGAAAGCCAACTGTATCCTGGACTGCATCAAAAGAAGCATGACTAGCAGGTCAAGGGAGGTGATTCTCCCCCTCTACTCTGCTCTTGTGAAACCTCACCTGGAGTACTGTGTTCAACTCTGGGGCCCCCAACATAAGAAGGACATGGACCTGTTAGAGCGAGTCCAGAGGAGGGCCACAAAGATGATCAGAGGGCTGGAACACCTCTCCTATGAAGACAGGCTGAGGGAGTTGGGGTTGTTCAGCCTGGAGGAGAGGAGGCTCCGGGGAGACTTTATAGTGGCCTTCCAGTACCTAAAGGGGCCTACAAGAAAGCAGAAGAGGGACTCTTTGTCAGCGAGTGTAGTGATAGGACAAGGAGTAATGCTTTTAAACTAAAACCTAAAAACTAGATGAGATATTAGAAAGAAATTCTTCACTGTGAGGGTGGTGAGGCACTGGAACAGGTTGCCCAGAGAAGCTGTGGATGCCCCATCCCTGGAAGTGTTCGACTTCCAGGGTTGGATCACATCCCAGGTTGGATGGGGCTTTGAGCAACCTGGTCTAGTGAAGGCGTCCCTGCCCATATCAGGGGGGTTGGAACTAGATGATCTTTAAGGTCCCTTCTAATCCAAACCATTCTATGATTCTGTGATTCTATGATACATTATAGGAAGGAATGAAAAAGTGCTAAGAAGCTCATTTTCATCACCACAGGTACTGTGGTGATATAAAGCAGTACAAAACCCAAACTAGGGGGGGGAAAGAGGAGGTGAAAGATGATTTTTTTGTCTCATATTTTTGTCTCATGTCAGCCAACTTCAGAACTCTATAGGCAGAAGGCTCACATGGTAATATAGGTCTATGAATACTCTACCTTTGGAAATACAGATCTGTGCATACTCTACCTTTGGAAAAAGGGTTTCTTGTGGATTTTTAGCTTGTACTCAATTTTTTTTTTCCTACCTCAAACAAAGCAGTTACGGGACATTTTTGTTTAGGAATAAATAATACTTGAAGGCTTAAGAAACATTATGTGAATTAAAACAATGATTTAGTAGATTTATTTTTTGCACAAAAATCATACCTTTTGGTTATTTTTTCCATTTCATTGGTCATAGTTCATTTTTCTAAAACCAGGAGCTGGTGTGTTTATAGACAATTTTTCATTTCCTTACAGACAACAAGTGTTCTTAAAAAAAAAAAAAAAAGTTGTGTTCCTGGTGCCAGACTCATCCAGAGTCATCCACATATACCAGAGTCATCCACACATGCATGCCATTCAGTTATCTGTAAATGTGGTAGACTAAGCATGTTTATTGTGTCAGGCTTGAATATGTCATCAAGCACCTCTTTCAGTAAAAGGACAATTTTGACTGTGCCTGCATTTCATTTAACTTCCTCTGTCTCTGTTTACCACTGCTCATTCTGTTGCACTACAGTGGCTGTTCTTGTAAGAACAGCATATGCCTCTAGGGCAATATCCTCAGAAGCAAAAAAGAATAAATGATACTTTCAGTCATGGTTTTTGACTTAATGAAATCAACTGTGGAAACTTTTGATATCTTGGAAAGAAGTTCCTGGGACAGTGCATTTATCTAGGAAAACAACATTGTTCACATGACAAGGATGTTGTATGTTACCTATTGATCTGTTTTAGGTGAAATAAAATTATCTTGGAATAGCTCTCTGAATATCAAATTTTGAAGACTTGCAAAAGAAAAACACCTAAATTCTGCCAACTATGTGCAATCCATGTGCAACTAGAAATTGGATGAAAGGACCTTTTAAAACTATTTCAATCCCATATTATGCTAGAACTGAAAATAAGTTTTGGACATGATTACTATCTGTCCTTAAATAAAAGGAGGCTGTTGTGGCTCACAGTCTATTGTCCCAAACTGGGTATTGTGACTTTTGTGTTAAGAGAAACAGTATCTTGAAGGCAGCATCTTTTACCTGCCAAGAAAAAGGATTCATTTATTGACCACATAGAAATCCTTGAGGAAAAGTTCCAGTTAAAAACCTTACTGGTTTGGGGAGAAACTCCCAAGTAAAGCTTTATTACTACTGTTTTAAATCTTTTAAAATCAAATCAACTACTTCAGAATATACTGTGGAAAACAATGTTACGTTGGCAAAGGAATGAACAAAATGCAATTAAGCTAGCAGTAAGTCTTCTCCATCTGTAATATCCATATTTTTTTAGGAACTATAGCGAGGTTGACTTGCTCAACTCTTATTGTTTCCATCTCTCATCTAAAATTAGAAAGTAGAATATGCCAGTTGATGCTTCAAAAAATAGGATAGAAAAGATAAAAATGGAATTTTATTTAAAAATAGAGGCAGATTTAGACTTTGAAGGTAACAGCAATCCTGTTGTCAGGGGAGCAACAGGGACTTAATTCTGTAGTATTTCTTGCTCCATACTATCACTGGGGAAATAGCAGAGTTCTTTATAGCAAACTCAATTGCAGCTGTGACTCTTTCTCTGGTGGAACCATTCTCTGACTTTTCTGACAACGCAAAGTAACTGTAGCAGAGGGCAAGCTTCATCAATAGTGCTGTACTGTATTATATTGTTTTACCCAGTCAATGGGATTATTTTTCCAGTGAGGTAAGTACTTGCACAGGTTTCTAAATACCACTGTCATGTGAGGAACATATAATACACAGGCTGGATAACGGACATGGCTTAGAACCCATAATAATAATATAATACACAACCAGGAGACATTACTTTTTGTGTATGGAAGCTGGTATTGTATGAATTGTATTGAAAATGAAAAGTTTTGCAGTCTTCTCTGAAGTAAGAAACATGGCCTTAGGCTAAATTAAGAGATCTTTGAATATGTTGGCAGTGCATTTCTTCTGGAGCAGCTAGATGCTGTCACTTGGCAAACACATTCTGCTGTAGCAAGCAAATTTGTAATCCCTCTCATGCTCAGAGCATGAGCTGATGTTGCAATGTAGACCCCAAAGCACAAAATCACAGAGTACATCCTTGTTGACTTGAAAATATCCTTTTTTTTTCACTTTTGCCTTTGCATAGTTTTGCTTTAGGGAGTAGGTGAACCTTTGTACATGTAGACTCTGCTTCGTCTTAATTATAATTTTGTATTCTGTTTGTGGTTAAAGCTAAAGGATCTGTGTAGTAGCTTTCTTGAAATACAGAAGCTATGGAAGGATCTACTATCTCTGACTTGCTTTGAGAGCATCACTTGGAACGCTGAATCACCATCCAGACAACAGTTAAGTAGCTATTTTGTGAAGCCCATTATGTCTAAGTACAGGATACTCCCTAGCAGCAGAGTAACAAATATCTGTTTTTTGTAGCCCTTGAAGAGAAGCTTATTTCTCCATGTCAATTGAAGCTTTAATTACTAGCATGTACATGCTAATGATCTATTGACTGATCTTTGCAAGAAAGAGATTGGTGAACCTTATTTGATTTTCAATGATTGCAAGAGATCTCAGCATCACATTAGAGTTCCTCAGCTACTTTCAGGGCCACGTCTTGTGATCAGAGAGGAAGCTAAAAAACAGGCCAGAAAATGACTTTTTCTCAAAGAAAGTGTCAGAAAACTGGGAGATTCTGAAGAGGTTTTCCCACAGAAAATTCCAAGTTCAGAAAAGAAAGAAAGTAATGCTAATCTTGAAATTTCACAGGGATACTTCGGAGGAGTTGCGCGATAAAATCTACCTGTCCTCTCTCATTGTGAGACAGCTTTCCTAGGCATTTCCCATAATGTGTCATCCACTCCCCTTTTTCCGGTATGTCATGATTGATAACAACTTGGCTGGAGAACCTGTTCTGTAGAAGAGATTGGGTGCTGAAATAGTTGAACTAAGACTCCTCTGTAGCACAAGGGCAGCTTATTCAAATAAAAATGATAAGGGATTAGATGCTGTTTTTCTTGTCAAAGCCTCCTTTGGAAAGCAGGTACTTTCATATTTTGCTTCAAAGTTATTTCCACAGAACATTTTGACTGTCTTTTTTAGGAAGTGGCAAGTATGTTAAATGTGTTATTGGAAATGACTGTACTTAGAAAATAACTTACTGTTTGCCTTAAACTTCACTTAGAAATGTTATATTTTAATTTTTTTTATTTCACCTTATCTTAATTCTCTGGCTTACATTTTTCAAACTGATACGTTTTCATATAAAACGTGTATCTACTTAAATATTCTTACTTATATCATTGTAAAAAATAATGGCAGATGGATCCCTCTTGGTGTTTGCAAACAACAATAATGTTTGACAACAAATGCACACCATTGTTATCTAAAATTGCTTCTTATGGTGAAATGCAGCCTTTAATAAGAACTTACTGTATATGTTGAACAGTATCCTGGATTTCTGCAGAATGCTTCAATAAACTTGTCACGCAGATTTCTCTACCTACTAGAAAAGACAGCTTAATGCCTCCTCTATGTTTACCTCCATTTGGGTTTATCAGTGAAGGCATGCATGTATATATACACGCTAGAAGGTTTTTATGAATTGCACAGTTATTGTTATTTCCCTTCATACGCGGAGTAAAAGGCTCCTTTCAGCCTGACTGAATTTTAATTCTGTTTCAGAGAATAACAGAATGGGAAAGCATCAGTCAGACTCTGACAGAGAGCATGTTGTGGGTGTCCTCTGCATAATCTGTACGGCTGTGGGTAGTATAGCCTGGGCTTAGCTAACAGTTAGAACAGTCTGATTTGTCTCCTGTAACCTTGCCCCTTTAGTGTTTGAGGATTTTATCAACCATAAACTCCTCAGGTTAGAATTTTCCATGCCACGTGTGTGAGCCCACCTGCTTTCTTCATGAAAGCTTCAGAACAAGAAGGCACAGCCTCTTCTAAGACTATGATTAGGGGGAAACCCAGGTTTCACTTATTTGAAAGAATACATCTGAAAATATTTTTAAGAATCTCCAGCAGTGTTTTCTCCTTCTCTCAGCCCAACAAACTTCATGTTTTAGTGCCAACACTTGATGTGGTGGAGGGTTATCTGTGAGTATTCTCTTTGTTTATGTGAGAAACGACCTTTTTTAGCCAAGTTGAAGCTTCTGGAAGAGGATTTATGAAAATGATCAAAAGAGACTTATTTCGACAGGGCACCAAATTTCTCGGAGGTGATCTGCCCTCAGTACACCCTGGCCACTTTGCTGTGCCTGCCCTTATGATAGGACTGCCCTAAACCACCCACTTTTGTGTAACTAAGTGCGGTAAAGCATTGAGCCTTTGTGACTGAAATGGATTTTCCCCTGAAATTGTGCCTGAACCAAAGTGGAAGCAGTTTCAGGAATTGTGGGCTAAGATGTCACCTCGCCCATGCTTTCCACCCCCCTAGCCCCAAGGAGGAAGGGATTCGACTCAGATAAAGGAAGGCAGTGGAGGCAGGTGTGGCTAAGGCCAGATAAAGATACTAGTGCAGAGAGCTACTTAGAGTGAAGATACTGGGAACTTGAGATAAAAAGAAAAGAGTGGGGTTATACAGACAAAATGGCACGTGTTGAGAGCCCTCTGCATGGGGAAGGTGGATGCCCTCTGCGTGGGGAAGGGAAAGATAAAGCTGAGAGTTTTAGATTTGTTTTAACTATTTGTGTTCCTGTTTTTTCACTTGACTAATGATCATTGAAACTTGTGAGGGTATCCTGAAAGCTTGCTTTACACATTATGAGCCTTTTATTTATCTGCCACCCTAATAAAAACAGGAGGTAGTTGAAGCCTATTGAGACCATCTCTAGTCTTTTCCTTTTTTCAGCAACAGAACAACACTTTCCACATGTCACCTAACACCCTTGTTCCTCAGAGGATAAGCTGAGCCAGCATTATATCACTAGTAGCATGTTTTGATCTCTGCTGCTGTATCCAGGACAGCAGGAAGAAAGTATTCACAACATGAGAGTGCTGATGTCCTTGTGGTAGTTTAGCTTCCTTCATCATATAGGGTCAGTTAGTAATTTCTCTCATTGAATCAACTGCAAGTAAATTTCTGATCTGATGTAAAAGGTGCTGTTTCTTCCTTGGCCTAAATAACGGATGTACCTTTATTTCATTTTTCATTAGACTGATTAAAAAAAAAAAAAAAACTTTGCTTTTTTTGCTATACTGACTATTTCTTTACAATATTATCTTTCCTGTGCCTTTTTATTACTTTTGTAAGGTTGTTCTTGCCATCGAATCCAAGTTTGCCTGTGCATTCCTGCCATATTAGGGACTGTCATTATTATTTATTTGCATATACAATTCTTCTGTCAGCTCCCTTAATTGCTCATTAGGGCCACTCTAAGCATTCCTTGATTGGGATTTCTCTTTCACCTGGCATATGCTTGCTCCTTGGCTCTTTTATGAGGAAAATAATAATTATATCTGTCTTCTTCTAGTGCTATCAAACAAGCAAGATCTACCACTGTCTTGATTCTTCCATCCAATACATTTGAGTGTGTACTCAGCTGTAGTTTGAGCTTGCTTATGCCCCTTTCCATTCAGCTCAAGCATTTTAACCAGTCCTGTCTTATTTGTACTCCTTTGCCACCTGGGATTTCCAGGGCATGTACTCTGGCTAAAGCAAAAGATTTTTTTCTCCATGTATGATTGCTTCTTTTGGCTGGTTCTGTGCAATGTGTCCTATCTTCAAGTGTGCATTATTAAGGAAATACTTTCTAGAGTCTCTAATGGCAACACAAAACCTCATTTAGCCTTAAATACTGACCTTAAATAGCCAACCGATTTCGGGGAAATGTCTTTGCTAAAAGCCTCACATGATGAGGGGGCAGGCAGATCTTAAAAAGCTGTGTGATATTTGTGAAACAGGTGGAAGGGCCTGAAATACCTGGGCTAGAAATCCAGAATACTATTTGATACTCAGATTTATTTCAGGAGGTGATTATAAAATTCTAGCTTAGCTAATCTAGATCATTATTTGGAGTTGTCCTGGGAAAAATCATCACTACTATAAAATAAAGTTTACCGCTTTATAAAATAAGGCTGCATTCAGTTTTCTCTCCAGAAGAATGTGGGGGAACAAATCTGGAAACAACAAAAAAAAATAATTAAACCATTTTGATATTACATATTAAAAAAAAAAAAAATCAAATCCATATTTTCTTCCCTCCCATGCAATTTCTCTTCAGATAAGTCTTATGTACACGTTTGTGTACAGATGGTCAAAGTGGAAATGCTCTTTTTCAGGAAAATTCTACTAAAAGGGATTTTTTAATATTTTTTTAAGATTCACATTTTTTATATGAAAGGTGTTCCCCATAGAATCATCTCTTCTTTGAAAGCCAATACATCTCTATAGTAAGGGGAACCAAGAAAACCTTGGCAGCAGCTCTAGTTTATATTTGAGAATGACAAAATTCTGTGAAGTCTGTCACTAGAGACTTTGCTTGACAAACATACCCATATAATTGTTAAAAATGCTACAGCACTCTTGTGAGAAGCCTTTACTTTCTTCCACTTTAGAAAGATTACTTATATCCTTAATATCATGTATGTTGCTGCCTGGCCTCAATGTAAGCTAAATCACAGAATCACAGAATGGCTGAGGTTTGGAAGGGACCCCTGGAAGTCATCTGATCCAACACTCCTGCTCAGGCTTGCCCAGGACCATGTCCAGATGGCTTTTGAATATCTCAATGGAAGAAGAGTCCACGACGTTTCTGGGCAACATGCTCCAATGCTTGGTCACCCTCACAGTAAAAAAAGTGTTTCCTGATGTTCAGAGGGAATCTCCTATGTTTCAGTTTGTGCCTGTTGCCTCTTGTTCTGTCACTGAGCACCACTAAAAAGAGCCTGGCTCCATCCTCTTTGCACCCTGCCTTAAGGTATTTATACACATTGATGAGATTCCTTTCTAAGCATTCTCCTCTGGCTAAAGTGCCAGCTCCCTCAGCTTTTCCTCATAGGAAAGATACTCAAATCCCTTAATCATCTTCATAGCCCTTCATTAGACTGTTTCCAGCATGTCCATGTCTCTCTCCTACTGAGGAGCGCTGAGCTGGACCCAGTACCCCAGTAGTGGCCTCACCATTGCTGAATAGAGGGGAAAGGTCACTTTCTTTGACCTGCGGGCAATACTTTGCCTAATGCTGCCCAGAATATCATTTATCTTCTTTGTGGCAAGGCCACATTGCTGACTTATGTTCAACTTGGTGTCCACAAGAACCCCCAGGTCCTTTTCTGCCAAGGCGCCTTGTTTTCTTCTGCATGTGTGAAAAATGTATGAGATATTCAAATCCAAAAATATATTAAACTTCTTTTTTTTTTTTTTTTTTTTTTTAAATTAGAAATGAATTTTCCTTGGNTTTTGTCTTAAATTAGAAATGCATGTTCCTAGGACACTGAGCATCCACCAAAAAAAAAAAAAAATGCAGATCTTCTGCAGCAGTAGGTACTTCAGGAGGAAGCTAGATGTTTGCAGTATGATTTCTCCTTTTTTGCTTTTGCACTTTGTATCAGCATAGTCTGCCACATACCAGCCATCTTCCTCTAGTCACACATTGCCATATCCTGTTACAGCTCACCCACATAAGTTCTTTTGCATGTAGTAAGAGCAGATAATAAGAAAGAAATTTAGTTGCATGTAAAACGTGTTTGATAAGATATTGAATGGGATTAAATTACATGGTCCCTGCATTAATTGGGTTGGGTTGAATTTGAGGACTGAGGACTTCTCATCATGTGTTCCCAGCTCAGATGAGAAATCCTGAAATTTTTAACAGCACTAGAGTCAGAAAGTGGAAACATACTGCCAGACTTCTTTCTGGCTTCCTAAAAGTTCATGATGTTGAGGTTATCCCACAGAGGTGCCTGGCTAGGGGGCTGCAAGGCAAATGACATCTTCCTTGCAGGCAGCTTCCTGCCTATGCCAGGCCCTGGTGTGAGGGTTAGGGCAGTGCCCTTGAAGCCAGAAGATGCAAATACAAGCTGTTGTCAAAGCTAGTTCTGGCAGAAGCGTGCATGTTTGTGAGTGACTATTGAAATGGATAGCTTTGAGAAGCTTACAGGTGAATATATTGGCCTGGCTTTCAGTCTGGCAATCTCTAAATGCTGCAGCCAGCTGCACTGTGGATGAAATGCATCCGTGAAGATTACAAATAAAACAATGGTAGTTATGCAGTGTCCAGGCCAACACTTTCTCAGGAATTCTGTGAGCAACAGCCCTACTCACTGCACAGCCCCGTTTTGTTCATCGTTTCTAGCAGTCATTCTCTAAGCCTCCAGCTAAAGACTAGTGGAAACATGCACATGGATCCCAGTGACTGAACTAGGATTGCAGAGGCAGTATGCATATTTGTATTTCCTGATTTATGTGTGTGATTGTTTTACCCTGATGGGCAGCAACTCCACCACAATCGCTCTCTCACTCCCCCTCCTCAAAAAAAAAGGGGGAGAAAATACGATGGAAAGTGCTCAAGGGTTGAGATGAGGAAAGGGAGATCACCCACCAATTACCTTCATAAGCAAAACAGATTCAACATAGGGAGATTAATATAATTTATTGCCTATCACTAGTTGACTAGAACAGTGAGAAACTACAAGCAAACTAAAAACACCTTCCCCCAGCCACCCTCTTCTACCTCCTCCCCCCCAAGCAGCAGAGGGGAACAGGGAATGGGGGCTACGGTCAGTCCCTAATGCTGTGTCTCTGCCACTCCTTCACAGTCACTCTCTGCCCCTGCTCCAGCATGGGATCCCTCCCATGGGATGCCGTCCTTCCCGAACTGATCCTGTGTGGGCTTCCCACAGACTGCAGCTCTTCGAGAACTGTTCCAGTATGGGTCCATACCATGGGGTCCATCCCTCAGGACCAAACTGCTCCAGCATGGCTCCCCCATGGGCAGCAGTTCCCACCAGATCACCTTCTCCTGTGTGAGCTCCTCTCCATGGGCTGCAGCTCCAGCTTGGGGCCTGCTCCTGTGGGGACTCTCCATGGGCCGCAGCCTCCTTCAGGCCACATCCACCTGCTCCATGGGGGCTCCTCCATGGGCTGCAGCGTGGAGATCTGCTCCGTGTGGTACCCATGGGCTGCAGGGGGACGGCCTGCTCCACCATGGGCCTCTCCATGGGCTGCAGGGGAACTTCTGCTGTGGCGCCTGGAGCCCCTCCTGCCCTCCTTCTGCACTGACCTGGGTGTCTGCAGGGCTGTTTCCCACTCCTCTCTCTCCCAGCTGCAATTGTGCAGCATTTTTTTCTCTTTCTTAAATCTGCTCTCACAGAGGCACAACCAAGCATCACTCATCAGCTCGGCTCTGGCCAGCGGCGGGTCCATTTTGAAGCCAGCTGGAACTGGCTCTTATCTAACACGGGGCAGCTTCTGGACTCTTCTCACAGAGGCCACCCCTGCAGCCTCCCTGCTACCAAACCCTTGCCACGTAAACCCAATACAATGTGCTTAATTTTGCAGCCCAATCCTTAAATTTGATCATTCTTTATATGGAAGTACACACTATATTCTTCTGCTTACTTTATTTCAGCACTAGTACAATCAGCAAAAAACAAAAGCCTACAGACCAAGTTTTATTTAGAAAAAAAAAGAAGCCAATATCAGAAAAGTGTCTTTGAGCATAAACTTTGGTGCTAAGGTATCATCTTTATGGCTTATAAAAAATTTACTGTTTAAATTGCCTAGGTTTCATGTATTAAAGTCTCTGTAATTTCAAGTATATAAAAATGACTGCTACGACAAAATAATTTAACCTTTAGTTTTAATTTTAATTTTAAAATAGTTTGATTTTTTAAATGTGCTAGTATCTTAATAGTGAGTTTAGGGTTTTTACACTAACTGCCGCCAAATACTAATGTCATTGCTTGGGTGTCATAAAAAGAACAAATTTGTAGCTAATTTCAACTTTGTAATATTGGGAATAATTTTACTTGGGGGACATAATTCTACCATTTGGCTCAATTAGACTCAAACAGACTAAATAATTTATAATTCCTGGAGGGAAAAAAAGCTTCTGTTTCAACAACACACATTCAGAGGGCTTCATCTCCAGAATAATCTCCCAGGGCACAAAAATATGTTTCATTTAAATCTTAAACCTTGTTCACAATCAAGCAAAATCTGTAACAAGAGTTTTTCGTTCTGATTTCTCAGGGTTTCTTTTTCTCTTCAGTGCGTTTTAAATATCTGGTAGGAAACAACAAATTATAAAATTATCTTTGGGACCTATCAACAGCTGAGGTCTTGGAAAATGCAGCGAGTGCAGATGTATCCACGTGTGTTTCTGTGTGTATATATGCATACATGTGGTTGTAATGATTGAACTGAGGCTGCATGAATATATAAGACCCTGTATGGTAGCTCATTGCCAAACTGTCAGGCCTACATTTAGTTTGTCTGAGGGAATATCTCAGCTAAGGTGACTGAGTTATTCTTAATGCATATCAGAAATATATTCTGTCTGAAAATATCTATCTGAGAACATCCTGACAGCCTTTTCATTGAGGAGTGTCGGACTTGGTGCTGACATGCAAAGCAACAAGCATTGACCATTTGTCTGCAGCCTCTGAATGCCTGGCAGCCCTGCAGTTGCATCCTGCCTGCTGAAAATCCAGAAATACATGCAATTTCACCAGCAGCTCTAATAAGGGGAGGAGCTGAGCTTACCCTCCTCATCTGGTATTCCTCATCCCTCATGGCTGTCACCAAGAGGTGCAAGTGGTTTAGATCCCTTCGCACTGAGTTTGCCATTTGTCTTGCTCCTCTTTACCCACCGGCTCTCATGGATTTCCACTGAGCATCACTGGATGAAAGGTTATTGTTAGGGGTGATCAAAACAGATAAGGGATCTCTCTGCAGAAGCATCTTCAGCCAGTGCCCGGCATGTTGATTTATTTCAAGAGCTAGTCCTTTAATAATTTACTCCTAGATATCCTTGTGCTGTTCTTGTCACAAAGAGTAGCACTGAAAGACTGGAGCCTGCTTTCTTTTTTTTCTTGATGAAAATGCTATGCCGTCCTCACCCCATTTTTCATTTTAAATGACGCAGTCATTGGAGGCCCAGGAGAAGCATAAACTCCTTGAGGAGATGTGTAAGAAATAATTTATTTTTTTAAGCTAAACTTGGCAGTGAAGATTCAGAAAGGCCTTAAGCTGCCTTATAAAAACCCATCTCTTCTACAGAAAATGATGACAAGGGACTCACTTTTTAAAAGGTCAGATCTTTGGGATGAGAGATGCAGTATTGTGTGGGATAGAGAGCTGTGCTATCCAGGAGGCTCTAGGATTAATGAATTCTACATCATGACTCATAATAATCATACTTAATGTAAATGGTAAATATTTTTTCTCCTCAGAGTTTGTGCCACAAAAGATATAAGCTTCTCACTTGTGGAATACAGTGTCAGTGTAGGAATTTGGAGAGCGCAAAGGCTTCTGATGGCTGTCAGTTGAGAAATCTTTGACAAGAGACACAAAGACACTGACAATAAATCCACAGTGTAGGACAGCTCAACCTTTTGATCTTGAAATGTTCACATGTATTTTATCTCTTGATATAAGCTTACACAATATTACACATAGACAGTAATGAACTATTGTGAACATAATTCATAACTAGAAATCATTTATCTTTCTTAGGGAAAAGAAAAGAAGAAGAATGTGCAATAGTGAACATTCCTCCGACTTCTCCTGTTTATGTTACTCTTCTAAACAGTAACCTTAAAAAGATCTGCTTTTGACATGAGCACAGAATTCTAGACAAGAGGCCAGAAATGTGATGTTTCTGATATTTTTCAAGCAAATCAACTGCAACCTAAAACCTGTCTGAATTCCAATAAAAGAGTGAATGCATAGAACTATAACCGTCCGCTACTGCATGATGCTTAAAAACTGTGCTAATAGTAGACAACTACAGCCCAAATATTCAATTAATATGTACATGCTTAAGTACAGCTCCATGCAGTTCAACAGTTTGCAGAGTTGCCAGCTCTCACATAAACTGTGAGCATCAAGACATGTAACATCATCATTAAAAGATCAGCTTGCTGAGAACCTGGATTTTCTTAAAAATAGAAGAATGAGTTTTCTGTTGCAGAGAGGAATTGGGAGGTAAGAATCTAAAAGTCTCAGCATTTTGGGCACAGACTGAACATATTTCTGCAGCCACATCACCTATCTATTCTGTTCTCTCTTAACACCGACATTTTGACAATCCAGCAACTGACTTTTTTTGTGCAAAATAAGTGAGACTTGAATTGGTGTTAGTGCTTGCCTTTTTTTCATATCTGTAAAATTTCTCATGCAGTTGCATTAGTAAATGCTACATTTTTGAGCATGTTAATGTTACACATAACCCAGCACCTCATCCTGTTTCCCACTAGGCATGACTGTCTCGTTCTCCATATGCATGAATACTATGCCGTACTCAGCCACTTGTTCCCAGCATTTTTACCAAACACTGTTCTCACTGCAGCACTTTGCATAGTGCTGTCTGTTACTGTTGCCTGAGGGTAGAGAGAGGATGGGCAGCTCCTGATCTGAAGGTGTGAAATGTTTTTCCTCTGAATGATGACAACAGGTCACTTAAGGATCTAGCTAACATGGCTAGCGTCACAAACTCCCTTGGGAGCAACAGTTCAAGCATATTCCTGGCTGTCTTCTCATTACTGGAAAAACCTTCCTCTTTCAGCCTTTGAGAGAAGCTCTCAAACTTGCCTGTGCAGTATCTATGGAGGCACACCCTAGATCTCTGCATACACTGGAACGGACAGTAAAGTGCTAATGAAGATACTGAAGATATAGCAGGGTTGTCTCCCTGTGGTGCGTAGAGTGCTTCATTACATGTCAATAATTCAAGCTCATCTTGGTACCTACTAAGCTCTGAAGATGAATGAATGTTTATTTTTAGAAGCACAAATTTTCAGTCAAGAAACAGAGTTCCAAAACAGACAAACCAGCAAAATATATTAAGATTATTCCTCACAAATATTCACCTTGATTGTTTCAGCATCCTGGCTAGCTTTCAATTCTTAGTTAAGCTTGCTCTTAGTTTTATTTGTATATTCAAATGAGACACCTATCCCTATTTCTTAAATCTTAATACTACGGTGGTTTCACACTGATGTCTAGCTAAGCTCCACCATGAGTCTCTCTCACTCCCCCTCCTCAAAAAGACAGGGGGAGAAAATACAATGGAAAAAAAACTCATGGGTTGAGTTAAGAACAGGAAGATCACTTACCAATTACTGTCACAGGCAAAATAGACTCAGCATAAGGAGACTCATGTAATTTATTGCCTACTACTAACAGACTAGAGCAGTGAGAACTAAAAGCAAACAAAAACCACCATCCCTCCCATCCACCCTCTTCTATTTCCTTCCCCCAAGCAGTGCAGGGGAAAGGGGAATGGGGGTTGTGGTCAGTCCATAACACTTTGTCATCTGCCGCTCCTTTCTCCTCACTCTCTTTCCCTGCTCCAGCGTGGGGTCCCTCCCATGGTATGCAGTCCTTCCAAAACTGATCCTACGTGGGCTTCCCACAGGCTGCAGCTCTTCAAGAACTGCTCCCATATGGGTCCATACCACACGGTCTATCCTTCAGGAGCTGACTGTTCCAACATGGCTCCCCCCACAGGCGGCAGCTACCGCCACACCTCCTGCTCCACTGTGGGCTTCTCTCCACGGGCTGCAGTTTTAGCCTGGAGTCTGCTTCTGCAGGGGCTCTCCATGGCCTGCAGCCTCCTTCAGGTCAGATCCACCTGATCCACTGTGGGCTCCTCCACGGGCTTCAGCATGGGTGTCTATTCCTCCATGGTCCTCTCCATGGGCTGCAGGGGAACCTCCTCCCCCTCCTTCTTCACTGACATTGGTGTCTGCAGGGTTGTTTCTCTCTGTATTTCCTCATTCCTCTCTCCAAGCTGCTGCTGTGCAGTGGTTTTTCCCTCCCTCACAGAGGCTCAAGCAATATCGTTCAGTGGCTCAACCTTAGCCAGCAGTGGGTCCCATTTGGAGCCCGCTGGAACTAGCTCTAATATGGGGCAGCTTCTCAATTCTTCTCATAGAGGCAATGCCTGCAACCCCCCCAAAACCTTGCCACATAAGCCCAATAGAAATACAGGTATCAGACATTACTTGCACTTCCTCTGGCCTCCAAAGTTGGCAGTAGTACTGGAAAAAACACTCCGAAATACCAACTATCAGTTCATGGGATAATTTTGGAACAGGGCCTCACTGACTCTATTTCCAGGCACATGAAGGACAAGGTGTCTGGGAAAAGTCAGTAGGGATTTACCAAAGGTAAATAGTTTTAGACCAACCTGGTGACTTCTATGATGAAAAAACTTGCTTAGTAGGTGAGGGTAAAGCTGTGGATGCTTGATTTTAGCAAATCTACCTTGATTTTAGCAAAGGTCTCCTACAGCATCCTTACTGACAAGTTGGTAAGAAATGAACTGGGATGGACTACAAAATGTGTGGAAAGGTGCCAGCTGGTCATAATTAGAGTTTCTTGGAGTTCTGGGTCTACCTTATACTGGGTTCAATTTTATTTAAGAACTGTATAAGCAGTTTAGATGATGGGATTGAATGAACCCTCACCAAGTCTGCAAATGAAACAAAATCAGGAGGAGAGGTAGGTATGCCAGAAGGGTCAAGGTCAGAGAGGTCTTGACAGGCTGGAAGACTTGTCCAGGAAAAGTTTCATGAGGTTTGATCAAGAAAGTCTTGCACCTGGGACAGAATAATTCCAAGCATCAGTACAACTTGGGGTCTGAATGGCTGGGGTCTAGGTAGATGGCAGGTAGATGTCAAGGTAAGCATGGCGCTGTGCCTCCTTGCCTGGCTGGCGTGTGGTGGGGCTGGGTGAGGCCAGGCCCAGTGGCGGCAGTGGCTCCACAGCCAGGAGGGAATGGGGGGTAGGGTGGTGGGAGGCGTGCAGCAGGGAGCTGGGCTCGGGGCCCTTGGGAGGCCATGCCCAGGCTGGGCTCATGGCCACTGAAGGCCCAGGGCCTCCAGGGCCTGCTGCGGGTCATATGTAGCTGCCAGCTCCAGGGCACTGCTGGGCCCCACGCTTGCCCAGTTCGCTCTCGGGCTGCACCCAGTGGGTCAGCCTGCATAGCCCAGGGGCAGGCAGCGCCCTGCTAGGAGCTCCCAGTGCTGGAGCCACCCGCTGAACACTGCTGGGAAGCCGGGCCCAGGTCTGCTAGCCAGTTACAGAGCTGGGGAAGCGCTTGCTCTGCTCCCTTGCCCTGATCCTTGTGCCTCGCTGATCCGACCCCAGAAAGCTTTTGTTTCCTATTCACGTCTGATACCAATAATCAAAAAAAAATCCTTTCCTTTGAGTTCAAGAAGCATTTGGACAATGCTCTTAGACATATGGTCTGATTTTTGGGTGGTCCTCTGTGGAGCCAGGAGTTGGACTTGATGATCCTCATGGGACCCTTCTGACTCAGGATATTCTATCATTCTATGGGCCAGCAATGTGTCATGGTATCAGTGAAGGCAAACTGTGTCCTGGGCTGCTTTGGCAAGTGCACAGCCACCAGCAGATCATGGAATGTGATTATTCCACTCTCCCCATCACTTCTCAGGCCACATCTGAAATAGTGTGTCCACTTTTGGTCACCTTAGCTCAAGAAAGACACAGAAATACTGGAGAAGGCCCAACAAAAGTTCACAAAGATGATAAGAAGGTTGGAGACCTTGATATATGAAGAAAGATTGAAGAAACTGGGTTTGTTCAGTCTCAAAAAGGCTCAGTGAGGTTTAATTACAATCTTTCAATAACTAAAAGGAAGTTACTGAGAAAATAGAAGCCCCTTCTTCACAGAAGTGCACGGTAACAGACCAAGAAACAACAGGCACAAATTGCTTTAAGGTATAAGAAAACGTTCCTTCACTATTAAAACAGTTACACATTAGAACAGGCTGCACAAAGAAGTAGTGGAATCTCCCTCACCCAAAATATTCAAAATTCAGCTTGAGGCCCTGGTTAACCTAATATAAGGCCTTGCTTTCAAGAGAAGGTTTGAGAAGATCTCCAGAGGTTCTTGCCAACCTGCACTTTTCCATGATTTTACAATTCTGCCAGAAACATTTATCCGCAGTCAGAGGTATATGTTTATGTTTTTGTAGGTGGTATCAGTAGCCAAGCCTAGCTTAGCACATCATACGTATTGCATCTAGAGAGTTCTTTGTAGGGAAAGCATATGCATGTGTCCTATTCCACTGAAATCTGCCCTAGGCTGAGTGAGTCCTAATGAAGTCCTAATGAATCCTGATATCAGAGTAGGAGTGACTGTAGGCTGATTAAAAATGCTGTTTGCATATATGCTGAAAGCTCTCAGAATGACTGAATTTTTCTTTATTGTGTTTATAAACTTGATCTCAGCAAGCTCTTGTGCAAGTTCTCTCCACTGACTTGGGCTTTCTCTTCATTCTCCTTTTGTTTGCTTACTGTTGTCTAGGGGAATCTTTCACTTGTGTATTACATTTGTGTACATTGTTGAATTTTTTAAAATTAAAATACAGTTTGGGGTTTTGTACCTCTGTGAAGTTCTTGAAATGATGGGTGACCGAACGTGTAAAGCTCTCCTCTATCATGCAAAGAAGATGCTTTCCTAGGGCCAGATTAACTGCTGGAATGTATTGCTGACCTGTAGGCTTATATATTGTGTGAGTGGCCTTATGATATCATTTGCTAACTACAAACTACTTAACAAAAAGCAAACTAGTGATCAGAACTGCGTACTGTAAGGTGTCTCTTCACTGCTGGAACAGAAGCAGATGAATGTAAATGAGAACTCTGACAGGAATATTTATGGGTAGATTCAATGACCGTTCCTTTTTTCATACAGTATTAGTCATCTTCTACCATTAATGTAACGTACGGATAACAAAATGTAGGTATATAGCTTACTTGCTTCATATCTCATGTTTGTAGTGTTACTGAATGGAATGTCAGCTTCTGAAATAAGTGACTTATACTACTTGTATTCTATCTGAGCATTATTACTGAGGGAGCTCATACTGTTTATAATTAAAAAAAAGGGGGGGGGGGGGCAGGATTTAGTACCTGGATAAGTACCTGATTAACTATCTGGGAAGCTAAAGTTATGTGCAAGACAAGGCTAGCTGTTCCCTTAGTGCCGCCACGTTACCTTGTGCAGCCCATTGCTAGAAATGACAGTATAATTGTCTCCCAGTGTAGTTGGCATTTTAGACATGTCATTAAGAATGTGTAATATTTAATGATCAGAACCTGCAAAAGGATATTTAGTGTTCTTCAAGATCAGAAGGTATGACATTAATTTGGCAAAGAAGTGCATCTTCTTAAAATTTTTGTGGAGGAATGTTATTTCTGGACTACGTGTGTAATCTAAATATGGTATAGGTATTGGTAAACAATACCTATGTCCAGCACATCATCCTTATAAAAAGCAGCAGCACTCATGCACCTGAATGCTTTTCCTGGATTAGGGCTTAACTCTTTACATATATTTGAAATTAATAATCCAAGAGCACTCACAAATGTGAAGTCAGATTTTAAGCTAATTACTCAGACTGGTGCAAAGGTGCTTACATGGGTAATTGGACTGAAGCTGACATCATTGCTTGTGGGCCTGATATAAGATAGCATTTATTCATGAACAAGTGCAATTTAATCTCAGTGGAACTAGTAGTTTAAGTGCCTCTGTTGAAAAGAGTAGCTTTCTTTGCTTAAATACATTTTTAAATTGCAATTCTTTGATGGAATACAAATAGCGCTGAGAATACTGTTTTGGTCATAAGGTCCCTTGGCATATTTTATCTAAATTCTTGATCAAGATACCAAAACAAGTAAAGGAACTGCCCCAGGAGCTCCTTCTTCAGATTAATAATGAATCTACTTTATTCTGGGGAGAAGGATTATAAGGAGTGCAGAAGCTGAATTTTCACACAGGGCAGACAAATCTGTAATGTTCAGTCATTTACACTCCCCCATTATTTGGTCTCTAAGCCATGATTTAATGAGCTCTCTTTAACTGGGAACACAGCAATCGTCATGCTGAAGTTTTCTGCCCCTTGGAAAAGAATGCTTCATATTCTTTTGAATAAGTCAGAGTGAAAGAAATCTGCATATCCTTTGCTCTTTGAAGTCTTGTAAGACTTTCATTTACCAAAACAAAAACAAAAACAAAACAAAAACACAAAACCCCCACACAAATTAAAATACTTGTGGAGTAATGTCATTTCTGAACTGCAAGGGTAATATAAATGATTGTAAACAATTCATACTTAGGTCCAACAGATCATTCTTATAAAGAGCAGCCAGAGTTGCATAAAAGAACATTTAAAAGCTCAGATCTGTTGATAAATGATTTTTAAAGACTTGTTCAAAATTACACATAGGCAGTGAATGATGAAGTTACTCTAAAAAATTATGTTGAAATGCATAATTATGCAGTGCTTGTGATTTGTTGTGATAAGGGAACAATGGGAATACTTTATCTTCTTTAAAATCATACAAGCTGCATATTTTAATAGAGTAATACTAAAAGTCATTCTATATGTATTTATAAGGAAACAGGAAAAAAGCTGAGGATTGCTCTTACAATTTTTTTTCTTCCCCCTTTTTTTTTTTTTTTTAAATAAGACATATGGGAGGGGGAGGAACCTGGGATGACAGTTATGTTATGAAAAGGTCTTCTTTAATAGACAGTTCAGGTACCCCTTTGGGTGTTTGTTTCTTGTTTTTTGCTCAAATAGTTCAACTTATTTTAATTGGTTCCTGTTGTTTTTTTTTCCTGTGTTTTGTGTATGCAATCAAAAGTAATGGAATAAAATTCTGTAGCGAGAGCAAAGAACTCAGCTTGGATGGAGGTAAGAATTTTCTCTTTTTCCCTTCAGGGATAAACAGAGTGATTCCTCCAATTTTGTATCATTTATGTAAACTTTTGGAAGGATGCTGTTCACATTTTCTCAGACTATCCAAACCTACTTCCTTTCAGCCACATCAACTCTCATTAATTAACTTTCAAAGTTGCTTCCAAACTTTACTGCCAAACCCAGCCTCATCTCTCTTTTTTTAAAACTGAGCTAAAAAATGGAGGCAACTGCCTTTCTTAAGAAGAAACAGAAATGACCAGCCTTTAGTTATATATATGCATAGATTATATATACATACACATATCTATGAAAGTGAGCATGTTGTATGCGTGTGTGTAAGAGAGAAAAGCTTAACTTTTTTCTTGGAAAGCAGAGTATGCACCTGCAGAGTCTTCAGTGGGGAATGGACAGTGTTTTATTAATGAGCTTTTACTGCATGTAGTAAGCATGTCTATGATGGGGGTGGATGGGGTCTTAGCTATCTCTCTAGAGCCAGATGTTAAATACAGAGTATCAGATGCTAAGCCTGCATCCTATGGAGGGCTGAGAAAGGGAAGGCAAAGGGACTGTTTTGTGCTGGTTAAAAAGAGCCCTTCTAGCAAAGGAGATAGTCCACGGGTCCCTGTGGCAGCAGAGGAACAGACTTGTGGCGCAGGTGTTCCATCAACTTCTCTGTTGGAAACACACTTTATACCACGTGGAAAGCTATTTCCCTAATACGGGATGTGCCTTAGAGTCACCTTTAGCCACTTCACCAAGGTCTCCTGCTACCTCTAACAAAGCAACAGACGCAGCCTGGAGGGCAGAATATTCAACAGCACATGGTGGTGTGGGACTTGGCCAGATCCCAGCAAAGCTTAGCATGGCCACATCTTCGTTTTCCTGTTGGGACCTGTGCTGGGTTGACCTCAGCAGGGGGCTGGGGAGCAGGGGCTGCGGTCAGCCCACAGCAGCTCCTCTCTGCCGCCCCCTCCTCCTCACACCTCTCCCCTGCTCCAGCCTGGGCTCTCCAGGGGCTGCAGGGCAAGCTCTGCTCGGGCGCCCGGAGCACCTCCTCCCCTGGCTGCTCGCAGGGCTGTTCCCCGCACTCTTTTCCTCGCTGCCGGGCAGTGTTTTGCCCTTTCTGAGCTCCGCTGTCCCCGGGGCGCCCACCCGTGGCTGAGGGGCCCAGCCGTGCCCTGCCGTGGGGCCGCTGGAGCCGGCTGGAACCGGCTGTGTCCTGCATGGGGCAGCCCTGGCCTCTCCCCCTCGTTAAATGTGTGTTTCTAGGCCTCACTGAGCAGCCCGGCAGCCCCCTGCCAGTGCCTGGGCAGCTGCGACCAAGAAAGATACATAGCAGGAGAAATAGGGCAATAACAGGGATTCCCAAAGCAAATGCAATAAGCATCTATGTGGGAAAAGACACATTGCGTAGAAGGAGAAATTGTGTTAAATTAAATCCCCAAAAGGCACGAAGTTTATATTAGCAGAAACACTTAATGGGCTTCCTTGAGATGTTCTGGAGATCATGGAAGCATGGAACAGATGTGTTCTCCCATTAAAAAGACTAAAATAGTAACTAAAAATATATTGATGATACAGAAGGTGATACAGAGGATGCCAGTAATTGTGCCTTATGGAATATGACCAATAGGATAATTTGAAAAATGTTGCTTACTTAATAAGTTAAATACAAAATATTTGGAAATATGGACTTCTCTTGAANAACTGTTGAGAGGAAAAAAAAAAAAAGCAGTATGGTAAAGAAAATTAGCTAAAAGAACCTTTATGAAAAGGTCAATGAAACTGATTAAAGATTCTGGCTTTTTTTCTCAGGAGAGTTTATCTGAAAACCATTTGTCAAATAAGAACTGAAAAGGGTTACAATAAGAGATCCTAGATCTATTAAATCTGTCTTTTAGGATTTCTATATCTATTGTGTCATATCATTTCACAATACAGAGTGAATAAAATTGTATTTTAAAATGTGAAGCTGTCATTTATATTAAAAGATGCAATTACATAAGAGGAGGCAGTCTCAAATGGAAGCTGAAAATGCTTAAGGTTTAATAAAACTTTTAGGAAGTTTGCTAAATTTTAGAAAGGCCTTTGAAAAGCATGTGGAAATGGCAGTGCCCAATCAGTTGGTTTTGTTTTCAAACCTACAGCTACAGCTTCCAAGACAGATAAAAAACATCACTAATACTGTTTGCCAGTAGAATGTACTGTTTTGTTGAAAGAAAAATGTATCTCTGGGATGGGCCAATTTTGGAAGACCACACCAAATAATAAACTACATTTACTTGCTTGTATAATTTTTATTGTATTATTATTATCCTATTACTGCAATTGCCATGTTATGTAATGTTTTATCGCTGTAAAAATATTTTTAACAATACTTATCTCACAAAAAGTTCACATTTCAGGAAAGGATGACCCTTCAGAAATCATGCAAAAAGCCCCAAAGAAAAAAAAAAAAAAAAAAAAAAAAAAAAAAAAAGAACTATTGTCAGAAGGAAGATGAAGATGTTAATTTCTAATCAGTTGCTGTATATGGATACAGGTGTATAGAGCTGGGACTCTTATTCTCAGATTTCCCTTTAAAAGTTATTAAAATATACACTAATACACTGCCCAAAGGAATGAAGATTAATGTACGGTCTGCTACTAAAAGTGAGCCAGCCTGTATTGTAAGGGGATAAGATTCAGATAATCTGTTATCTATGATGAATTGAGTCTGCTCGTGCTGCTCACAAAGGTACTTGTTTTGTCATCTAGACACATAAAAGGACTTTGACTATGTTGAGTGGCTATTGTTATCGTTTTGAGCTATTTTGAATTATATGTATTCTGTCTGATCTTAAAGCACACAAAAAAAGTCTGCCTTGTATTTATTCCAGGGAATAGTATTGTGTGTCAAGAAGGATTGTGGAAAACATCAGCTTATTTTCTGGTTTATTCATAAATACTGTGACCTTCAGAAAAATCACTTAATCTACCCTCTAACTCTACTGTCCATTTTTATAAACAGTAATTCTCAATTTTAGGAGCATTTTTGAGAATATAATCTATCACCAGTCTCAAAAAAAGGTGAGATACGATGATGATAAGAGAAAAATGGTAAATGTAGTTTAGCTTCTTGTTGTTCTTGCTGGGTCATTCTCTGTAGCTATAGAAGCACTGCTTAGAATATTGAACAAGTATACCTTAGTGTAAGGAAGTATTGTGGGTTTACTGTAGGAATTACCAGCCTAGAGTCCACAGTCTGTGACTCAACAGAAGATTGGACTAGATTATCCTAACAGCACCTATCACTTCAAGAATCTAGTTGATATTAGCGGTCTCGGCTGAAATTGGTGAGCAAAAGGTGACATGAGATTTTATTCCATATGGCTTTTCTTCTTACTTTGCATATTATCTCCAATTTCTCCTGACTATTACTACTCTCTGCTGTTCAGTAGAGAACAAAGCACAAAACCCCATGTCATTTTTCATACATCTCTACAAAACTGAAACATTTCCATTTATGTAAAAATTGCAGCATAAATGTAAACCCTGATGCCAGTCCTGTGCAGTGCTCACTGATGCAGCCCTTGTGAAGGAAGGGAGGAAAGGAACTTCTTCCCCAGAGCTTGGGGGGCTTTATGCGCTGCTGTATGTGCAGCTTTGTAGGCTGCACATAAAGCATGCACAGCCTGCACTAAAGTGTCAGACAGTGAAGGCCATGCAGAATCTCAGTGGAGAATATCAGTTCCTCCAGCAGAGGAGTTGCTCATTCAAGTTTCTGTGCTACTATGGCCAGGAGAGCAGTACAAGATGTCCAGTTCAGAGCTGAGTCTGTTAAGCACATGGTGGTCCAGTGCCTCTGTGAGAGGAGTGGGATATGATCAGGATACAAGCCAATCACAAGACACGGGACTTTGAAAACACGAGAAGTGTAATGTCATGCTAGTTGTAAAGTGATCACATAGTATTTAACACCTTGAGTTAGTGTCTTGTCCTGCTGATGATATATTTGCCTGAAGCTTTGCTACCAAACTGAATCTATGGCCATCCCTTTGGAGATGTGATGCACACTAGCACTTGCTGTTAACTCCAGTTTCAGTAACAAGGAACGGCATTGCAAAACCTGTGTCACAGTCTAACTTGTTCTTCCTTTTCTTACAACACTGGAAAGGAAGGCCAGAAGCAGGAAAAAATTCCCCTTTGATCTGCTATCTGGCCACATAGGAACTGGATCTTGCCTTTGTCTTAGACTTCTTTGAAAGAGAAACAAAAAAGAGAATGACAATAGATAGTTTTCTTNTCTATGATTCTATGATTCTGATCTTTTTAAATCCCTGGCTTAAAAAAATAATAATAAAAGTTGCCAATAATTATACCCAGTAAAGAGTATAATTGGATTCCCTGGATTTAAGCAATGTTATTGGGTAGCTGACTTAACTACAACACATCATAAACGTTGCTTTCTGCTAAGACAGGTGGAATATTGAAGGCTTGGCCTTAATGTACTATATTTGATGCTAATGAGAAATTTACCATTCCAACAGCTTTGCTTAATTAGGAAACCCAGAGGATATGGACCTTTTAGAAAGAAAGTAAAACATCCAGCAATTCCTGTCACTGCATTTAAAATTCTTGCTTCAAAACATTTAAAATAGTTGAGAAATGAGTTTAGTAGGAAAAGGCATAAAATATTAATAACCTGCTTTAAAATAACCTACAAACCAAGGCAGTAGCAAGGAGTTATGACACTCTCCTCTCATATTTCCCCTTATATTTCTCTGTAATTAAAAGTTATTAAATTTGTACAACAATTGCTAAAGAATCAGTCCTATTCCTGGATAGTCAGAGAGAAGAGTGACAACATATTAAAAAGTATGCTGTATGTACAAAAATTACAAACTGAATTGCAAAAAAAAAAAAAAGGAATCATTTTTAAATTTCATATTGAAAACAAAAGTAGGCAGAACAGAGGTTGTCTCCACGTGCAACTCAATGGAATTCATCAAGTTTTCTATCAACTTAGCAACCTTTCTGAAAATATTTCAAAATATTTTTGTCAAGATTAAGATTTTCATAATTTACACAGCTTTTCACAGAATTTTTGCATCTGTATAAAATATTTATTTTTTAAAAATGTGAATTTTTGCTTCTTCCACATTTTTCTACAGTAGGAAAAATAAAAGAGGAAAAAAGGAGAATCTTGCCTAGTTCAAAAAAAAAATCCCTGAAAATGTCACACAAAACAATAAACATATTGTTTTATCTTACATTGTTAATAGAAAACACATTCTTTTTTTGGCAAGTTATTCCACTACGTGCAGCCAAGGCTGTGGTTTTCAAAACAACGTTCAGAGATGCAATGATGGAGATATAGTGAAATGGGAAACTGGCTTCAGGCAGATTGTTGCTGTTTCCTGAAAGCATAGAATTACTGGTAGTTCCAATTATTGGAACAATTATTCATATAACAAATATTCTGTTCTTTCCAGGAAGCCATATTTAGAGTAGAGAATACAGAAATAGTAAATGCAAAACCCATTAAGAGCCAAACAGCTTCTTAAAATATTATTTCGAGGAGAACTTCAGAATAGAACTGCAATATTTAAAGGATCAACTTTCTATTGTAAATGGTTGGACTCCTGAGATGCAGTTTTTCAACTGATATAAACAGGTATAATTCCACTGGCATCACTGACTTTCATCAGCTGATATTTGGCCTTTTCTCAACCCCGTAAAGCAAGGATTGCACAGGAGGGGATCAGCACAAGTGATCCTGCTCGAGGGAACCAGAGCACTCAAAACTGCTGTTAAATGGGGCTTAGGACTTAGATCTCTTTCATATGGTTGAATTTGATCAATAATAAGTGCCCGCTTTGTAGTGCATGGCATGGGGTAAAAGCAGACTTTGGGATTTATCTCTTCCTAAGGGGCATTAAAGAACTTTAAAAACTGAAAATGTCTTTCTTATATTAGAGGGCAGGTAACTCTAAAGCCAAGCAGAGTTCAAATTACATTTCACATAAATACATATACACAAAATGTCATGCCTATTAAGTAAATATATAATAATAGTAAATTGTACTTAGTAAGGTTTAAGGTCTGGTTCACCTCTACCTGAAATTACTTGTTTCAGGATGACTGTATTGTTGTTAGAATATTTCCCACCTTTGAAAGAGTCTAATATTTTTTACCAAATGTCATTGCTACTGGTTGGCTGAAGTAATTTATTGGCTATATTAATAGATATGATCATTAATAATATGTTATTACATAGGTGAGTGTGAAATGTGCATAAAAAGTTCTTACATTTACAGATGTAAGAGAAATTTTTCTAAAACCCTATTTTTTTGTCCGAATCAGTGTCTCTGCTGTTACAGTATACTACTGTATACTTACTCATAAGAGAAGAATACTTGAGCTACAATAACAAGATTAAATCCAGTGGTATAGTGCTGGTGTAGAGGAGCAGTGTATACTTTTCTTACTTGAAAAGATCTTAGATCTTGGTATGCAACTTGAAAGAATTCTGCATTACATAGATGTTTCTAATTTTCTATGTTTGATATTCTGAATGTTCTGTGCTCAAGCCCCAGAATTTCTATGACCTTTCTAACTACAGTTAATTGTTTATGCCAGCTGACCGGATAAGCATCATATTGTTTTTATTCTTATTTCATAAAATACAATAAAAACAATAAGTATCAGTCATAAGAACTTAATAGCAAAAAGGGAAAACAGAAACTTGCTTATAAATGCAGGATTTGTGCTATTTCTTAAAATTGTTTAGGCTGATAAAAATTTAATGGAAATAGTCAAGATGGTGCTAATATGACATAGAAGGTAAACTCAACACAAAATCCTTATCATGAGCAAAAGCTCTGAAAAAAAAAAAAAAAAAACACCTTCTCAATCAGCCTGAAGGCATTTTGGTTTTCAGAATTGCATGCCCGTTGGTGAAAGAAACATGTCTGTTCACTATAAGTGTATAGAATGCTCCTAAGTACCATATAAGCTGTACTAATTTGTGTTGAATTTTCCAAACTACACAAAAATTTACTGGCTTAGTAATTATGACTGCTTGTTGCACCCTCATGGTCCTTCAAGGATTAGCCACCTGGGGCAATGACATATTACTTTTATGGCATGGTTGATCCATTTTTAGTTCTATGCACACTTCTGGAGCTCTGCTTATTATTAGGCTGTATACAAAGGCTTTAAACAAACAGTGTGTGCAAACTGACATCTCATTCACAACTTTCTCTTTAAATTATTCCTATTTATGTCAATTACTGTGTATTTTAATGTGGAGGAATAGTCTATATAAACATCATCATAATTTTCCACCTTAGGTTAAAACTGTGTAGTTTTATTTAGATACAGACTTTCTGATAGAGGCATTACTAGGATGAAAAATAAGCTTCATACCACAGTAAAATCTCGCTTGTTTAAAAAGTATACTCAATTCTTTCACTCACCTGATGTGAGAGAAATAATTTATTTGGGGCTATTTCAGGTACCACGAAAAGACAAAACCACAGCATTAGAATTTGAAAGAGCTATGAGTGGTATGGAAAGTCAGAGCAAGATTCTGCTGATACAGGTATGTGTCCACATTTTTTTTCTCTCTTCACACTTTTCCTCCCCATTTGCAGATTGCTGTATTTCTGTAATAGTTTATCAGCCACAAGAGACAGAGGAAATAGCAGTCCCTAAGCAGAACTAGCTGGAGGAAGAGCTGCAATTGTTTTTGGATCACTGCTTACTGCAGGAGGCTGCCCTGTCAGATTATTTCACCTCCTATTATTAAGTCTTTCTTATGCGAATATTGCCAATAAAGGTAAGAAGTAGAAGTACATCTACCACCTTATGGAGAATGTGGCAGAACACCCAAAGAGCACTCCAGCTTTTCATATTAAGTAGAGTCCCAACCTAGTCATCCTTGATTTTACTATTTGTTATAGAAAAAAATCTAAACTAAACCCACTACATAAGACTTTAATAAATACAGCAAAATGAGAATTATTTGAGTCTTTTCATCCTTGTGTAAGATAACCTCACTGTTGTTATACCCTGTATGGCTGAGGAAGAGCCTAGAGCTTTTCTACTTTTAGTATGTGTTCTTTTATAGTGTGGTCCCACTGAGAGGATGTTAATAAAGCAGCTATATTTCAGTGCAATTCAGCAAGAAATTCTTGTAGCTCTGCCTACTTTGTCTCATTAATACTTCTCTGAGCTTTTCAATCTGAAGGGCATATTGTGAACCTGGATCATTTCTCAAGAGAAGCTTTGCCCAGTCCTAAGACTGGCACCAAAAAGGTGATACATGTTTAATTGATAATCCACTGGCCTGTCCTCAACCTCCCTTCATTTATCCCCAAAGCCAAAGTAAGGTATTGCTTATTCAACTGCTTAGATCCTAAATGTTTACAATTTGGTTCCTCATTTTCTTCCTTGAACAAATATATCAGATGTAAAAAGAGATCTTAAGCTTTTTAAGTAAAATGCTACAAATAGGCATATTTAATAATACAGCTGTGTTCCTTTGCATAGGAAACACTTCGAAATGTTGTATTTTAGCTGTATACCTCACTGAACAAGAAACAGTTCTCATTCTCTCTGGCTTGGCTTCTCTATTTTTTTTTTTTTCCTGTAGACACATTAATAAATAACAGATCCTTCCAAGTATCTTAGGTTTTAAATGTAACACTATAATCTACCCCCTGGATATTTTCTTTCAACATTTCTTTTGAGCTTAGCCCATCTCAGCAGTGTGGGGGGGAGAGAGCAACCACTTGAATGTTTTAAGAAAAACAAATCACAGCTGCACTAATAATGCTTAACCTTTATGACATGTTTCTCCTGAAAGATGCTCTACTATAATCAGCTTTTTAGTCCAATAATTAGTTATTTTAGCATTAAGAAGACAGTGATACAACTTTCAAAAGCATGCAAGCTGCTCAGGAGCCCAGAATATTCTCCCCTTCTCCCCTCAGCCTCAAAGGGAAACTGTGGCCAAATTTTCACATGTATTTAGACCTTTAACAAGCCCAGCCTAGAGGAATTTCAAGAAGCCATCTTAGCTGGACCACATATGGTTGAAAATTGAGCTGGGCCCCTAAGGCCATTTTGTGCATGCTTGAATAACTTTGAAAATCTGGCCATTGGGCATTTTGTAGTTCATTTGCCATTGACTTGCAATGAAACCTAAGCTTCTAAGAGTCAAAAATCCTTCCTCCGAAATGGGGAATTTGAGAAAATAAATCATATGGGTACTTCTGGAAATTGCACTTTATGCATATAGGGCTACAATGAATGGTAGGGCGGCTGCTGCCACAGACAGAAATAGCTGTGCCCAGGAGCTGGAAAGGGAGCAGTACTGGCTGGTAATGACTTTGGGCAGTGGAGGTGGGGATGGTGACATGAACAGCCGGGAGTGAGCAGATTATGGCTTGACTGTGATTTTCCTTTGGAGGCATGGAATAAGTGGGGTGAAGAAACAGTGGTGGGGAGCAGGACAGAAGTGATGGTGAGGAGGGAGAAGCAGGAGGAGGAAGGAGGTACAGGAGACAGCAAACATCTCGAGGAGGGGACTAGCAGGTGAGGTGAAGCAGCAACCTTGGCAGCAAAGCTAACAGGCAAAATGGTCTTGCAACAGGCCAACCTTACAAGTGGGTCTGTGAAGCCACAAGCAGGTGTGATACCAGGTGATAAGTATATCAACAGGAATGGGAAGAGGGAAAGGGAAAAAGAGTATTGGGACAAGCACAGTGTGGTGTCAAAAAGAAAAGCAATAAGAAAAGATGGTGAAGAAGAGAAAGTAAAGGAAGAGTCAAAGCCTAAAAATTAATATGTAGAGGAAAGATTATTTCCCCCTGGTGCAGAGAAGCAGCAATTGGGGAAGATGAGGGAACCACTGGTAGTAATTGGGGCAACAGTGGAGAGCTCCAATTAAGGGGTAGTAAATGGTAACTGACTGTGTGGGAAATAGAGCTGACAAGAGAGAGCGGGCACGGGGTAAGACAGGTGGAGATAGCAAAGGGGTCAGTGAAAAAATGGGGAAGGGGGCAGGCAGGAAATCATGGGAGAACAGTAAATGCAGCAGCTGAGAAAATCAGCAGTTATCAAGGGTAGGTGATGAAAGGAGAGAACAGGGAGTGGGAGTGGGAGACACTGCAGGTAGTAAATGATCTGTTTGGCAAGGAAGGATGAAAAAAAGGCAGATGATGTCCTGAGCAGGTGTTGTGGTTTGACCCGGCAGGCAGCTAAGCACCACACAGCCATTTGCTCACCACCCTCCCCCCAGTGGGATGGGGGAGAGAATTGGGAAGGAAAAAAAAAAGTGAAAAGCTCGTGGGTTGAGATAAAGACAGTTTAATAGGACAGAAAAGGAAGGGAGATAATAATAATAATAATAATAACAGAATGTACAAAACAAGTGATGCACAATGCAATTGCTCACCACCCACTGACCGATGCCCAGCCCGTCCCCAAGCAGCGGTAACCCCCCCTCAGCTAGCCACCCCATATTAATTGTTCAGCATGACACCATATGGTATGGAATATCCCTCTGGCCAGTTTGGGTCAGCTGTCTTGGTTCTGTCCCCTCCCAGCTTCTTGTGCACCCCCAGCCTCCTCGCTGGCAGGGCAGCACGAGAAGCTGAAAAGTCCTTGGCTCTGTGTAAGCACTGCTCTGCAACTACTAAAAACATCGGTGTGTTATCAGCATTGTTCTCATCCTGAATTCAAAACACAGCACCATACCAGCTACCAGGAGGAAAATTAACTCTAGCCCAGCCAAAACCAGGACAGCAGGCAAGGAGGTTGGGCAGCCAGGGGAGCTTATAAATAAAAATGATGCTAATGTAGTGTTGGTGGGGAACTGAGAGCCCATGCAGTCTGGGAGGTGCTGGCAGACTGCAGGTAATACAGTCACTTGGACACAAGGTAAGCTGGGCTGTAAGGATAAAAGGAAGAAGAGAGGCCATGAGAGGAGGTGGCAAAATGAGGCAAGGTGTGGTGGAACTGAGAGATGCAGATGAACCAGGAAGTGGTAGAGAGTTCAAGAGCTAGACTGCCAGAGATGAAAGCCAGAGCAGGATGCAAAGCAGAAGATGAGGAGGGAGCCAAGTGATGGCCAAAAGAGACAGTGAGAGCAAGTAGTCAATGGGGTGGGAGTATTGAGTGACAATGGAAAGTACAGTAGAGAGATCATCAAAGGAAGGGGAACAGCAAAAGCAGGTCACAAATGGGATGGCAGTAGGAGGTGGCAAACAGGCTGCAGAGAAGAGACAGCCATGGCTCATAGAAGAACTAGTAATAAATTACAAAAAAAAAAAAAAAAAAAAGTTGTAGTAAAAATAATAGCTCGAAACTGGAGAGGAAGAGTCAGCTAACAGGAGTAAGACTGTCACTCCAGCCTTCGAAAAGGGCAAGGAGGACCCAGGAGAATACAGGCCAGTCAGCCTCACCTCTGTCCCTGGAAAGGTAATGGAACAGCTCATCCTGGAGGTCATCTCCAAGTGTGTGGAGGAGAAGAAGGTGATCAGGAGTAGTCAGCATGGGTTCACCAAGGGGAAATCATGCTTGACCAACCTGATGGCCTTCTGTGATGGAATGACTGGCTGGGTAGATGGGGGGAGAGCAGAGGATGTTGTCCACCTTGAATTCAGCAAGGCTTTCGACACTGTCTCCCATAACATCCTCATAGGCAAGCTCAGGAAGCGTGGGTTGGATGAGTGGACAGTGAGGTGGATTGAGAACTGGCTGGATGGCAGAGCTCAGAGGGTTGTGATCAGCAGCGCTGAGTCTAGTTGTAGGCTTGTAGCTAGCGGTGTCCCCCAGGGATCCGTACTGTGTCCAGTCTTGTTCAACTATTCATCAATGACCTGGATGATAGAACAGAGTGCACCCTCAGCAAGTTTGCAGATGACACAAAACTAGGAGGAGTGGCTGATACACCAGAGGGCTGTGCTGCCGTTCAGAGGGACTTGGACAAGCTGGAGAGTTGGGCAGTGAGGAACTTCATGAAGTTCAAGACAAGCAAATGCGGGGTCCTGCACCTAGGGCAGAATAACCCCATGCACCAGTACAGATTGGGAGCTGACCTGCTGGAAAGCAGCCCTGTGGAGAGGGAGCCAGGAGTCCTGGTGGACAACAGGTTAACCATGAGCCAGCATTGTGCCCTTGTGGCCAAGAAGGCCAATGGTATCCTTGGGTGCATCTGGAGGAGTGTTGCCAGCAGGGCGAGGGAGGTGATCCTCCCCCTCTACTCAGCCCTGGTGAGGCCACACCTAGAGTATTGTGTCCAGTCCTGGGCTCCCCAGTACAAGAGGGACATGGAGCTCCTGAAGCAGGTCCAGCGGAGGGCTACGAAGATGATGAGGGGACTGGAGCATCCCTTATACAAGGAGAGGCTGAGAGAGCTGGGCCTGTTTAGCTTGGAGAAGAGAAGACTGAGAGGGGATCTTATCAATGTGTACAGATATCTGAAGGGAGGGTGTTGAGAGGATGGGGCCGGACTCTTTTCAGTGGTGCCCAGTGACAGGACAAGAGGCAATGGGCACAAACTGAAACAGGGGAAGTTCTGGCTGAATATGAGAAAACATTTCTTTACTGTGAGGGTGACAGAGCACTGGCACAGGTTGCCCAGAGAGGCTGTGGAGTCTCCTTTTCTGGAGATATTCAAAACCCACCTGGATGTGATCCTGTGCAACATGCTCTAGGTGACCCTGCTTGGCAGAGGGGTTGGACTGGATGATCTCCAGAGGTCCCTTCCAACCTCAGCCATTCTGTAATTCTGTGAAGGTGGAGCGGAGCTGTAGACAGGCAGCTACATGGGAAAAGGAGAAGCGGCTTGGAAATGGCTGGCCAACAGGCCTGCAAGGGGAGGGAATGCCAGTACAGCAAACAGTAATATGGAGAGGCTTGGCAAGGTTTGGGTGATAGGGCAGTAAGTGAACACTTGGAGGAAGCAGAGCTGTGGAAAGATAGTCTGGAGCTCAAAATCAGGTATGTGATGGTGCAACAGGAGAGATCAAAGGGAGACTGCAGCTGAGGTAGAGACTGGGGACAACAAGGAGAGGGAGAGGAAACAACTTCAAGAGGGGATAAAAGAAAGGGATAAAGAAATTGGGACAAAAGAGTAAGAAAATGAACATTGCAGAAGAAGCAGCAGCCATTCTGGCATCTGGAATAGGTAGGAGCAGGCATAACAGTGAGGAGAAAAGGTTCTGACCAGTGGCACAGCTAACAAAAAATAAGACAAGAGGGCAGGATGTGAATATGGCTGTGGAGAGAGGCAGTAAATGCCGGCTGGAGTGATGACTGAGGCGGGACTGTCTGGTAAAGACAAAGCTGTGAAGCAAGTCAGAGAGACAATGGGGAGAAAATGAGGTGATGCAGGAGGGTGCAATAGAGGTATCAAAGGTGTCCTAAGGAAAAGCTGGCTAATGGGACAAGGAGGGTGGTTCAGTCATGGGAAATAGGGAGGATTTAAAAAAAAAAAAAAAATACAAGGTCTGAAGGAGACTCAAAGGACAGCTTTCCTGAAGATGCACCAGAAAGTCCTTTTGAATTGAGAGCAGGCAGCAGGAGACAGAAAATATACTGCCAGAGAGGAGTAGAAATGGATGCTGGTAGGACTAGTGGTGGCCAAGCTGAAGTGGGCAGGCAGCAAACAATCCCAATTGCAGGGTAGAAAATAGGGCAGAAAATGAGGCAGGATCAAGTAACAGAAAGACAGTGCAAGTGAATCAATAAGAACAGGGCCATGACAGAAGGAGACGAGAATAGTTAGGTAAGGAGGGTGTGAGGGCAAGTGGCATATAAAAATTGAAATAGATACAGCCGTGCTGAAAGGGAGTGAGAGGAGTGAATGGTGATTAAAACTAGGAGTGAGGACAAGTGTGGTTAAAAGAAAGCTGTTTTGGCAGGACCTTGTACTGGGTCTGTCTGGGATGGAGTTAACTTTCTTTACAGCAGTCCCTAGGGTGCTGTGTTCTGTTTGCAACTAAAACAGTGTTGGTAACACACCAGTGTTTTGGCTATCATTGAGCAGTGCTTGCACAGTGTCAGGGCTTTCTCTGTTTCCCACTCTGCCACCCCTCAGCAAGTAGGCTGGGTGACTGAGAGACTGGGAGGAAACACAGCTGGGACAGTTGACCCAAACAAGTCAAAGAGAGTTTCCATACCATATAATGTCATGCTCAGCAGTAAAACTGGGCAGGGGCACGGAGGATGTCTTCCAAGGCAGCCATTGCTCTGAGACTGGGAGATGGTGAGTGATTGCCTTTACATTACTTTTTTTTCCCCTCTTTCCTTCACTTATTAAACTATCTTCACTTACTAACTTCACTTATTAACTATATTTAACTCTCCTTATCTCAAATCTTGTCACTTTTGCTCATGCTATTCTCTCCCTGTCCTAGTGGGAGGGCAGTAAGCAAGCAGCCTTGTGGGTGCTTCACCGCTGGCCAGGGTCAACCCACCATGGAGGTAAATAGTCATCTGGAAAGGCAGTGAAGGCAGGCAGCTAAGGAGTCAGGTAGGAGGGGCAGCTATGGGGAGTGGTGAAAGGTAGCTGTATTAGATCTGTAAGCCTACAGGCAAGGGAAGCTTTGAGAGCAGCCAGTAAGAAGGATGATGAGGCTTGCCAGCAAAGTAGCAACCACAGGCAGAAAATGCTGGTGATGTGGCAAAAGTGGGCTACAGACTAGGTAGCAAGGGTGCATGTGTGATAGGCTGGCAAGAGGAAGGGGACCAGCAGGGCAACAAGTGGGAAAGAAAGGGGAAGAAGAGCAACTGGCCAGCAAATGCACCTTCTAGGCAATGCAGAGAAGGCAGGCAGCATATGGAGCAACAAGCCAAGGCTGAAGTTAGGCAGCAGACAGAGGCTTGAAAAGACACACTGAGCACAAGCTGCAGATGAGGTGCAATGTGGAGATAGAGAGCTGGCAACAGCAGGAGGCAGGATAAAGAGAGATGACAAATATAGTTCAGCATGAAAAGTGGGCAGAAAGTCAGGTATTGAAAGGAGGTAATGAGGGCAGATAGGAGCATTGCAGACAGATGGTGATGTGCAGCAAGAAAATGTCAAAAGTGCAATCCAGAAATACAGCCTTAAGAAGTCATGGGAAGGACATGTTTATAAGCAAAGGAAGCAAGCAGTGGCATGAATAAGCTGGCAAGAGGTGTAGTGTGAGAGCAGGCAGCTGAGGGAAGTGGTGAAAGCAAGCAGCAAGTGCAAAAGGAAAAGAGGTTTGTGCTGTGCGAGGAAAGGTGGCAATGGGCAGCAAAGCATGCCTGTGAAAGCAAAATGAGCACTGAAATGAGCCAAGAAGGGCAGGAGGTGAATAGGAGTATGAAGAAAGGCAGTGGTTTTGGCAAATACAGCAGAGAAGACAGAAAGTCAGGTGGTAAATATAGGTAGAAAACAAGGCGTTATAGAAGTATGGGTGAGGGAAGGCAATGTGTGGTAGTATTCATTGGAATGAGTCAGTGAGGAGAGGTAAGAAGTGCAAGGGACATGGAGTGGCAAGAAGGAGCAGTAAGTGGAGGTAAGAAGTTGGGTGATGAAGGTGGATGGTGACAGGCAGTGAGTGAGCAAGCAAGAGAAAATGGGCAATAGATGGGGCACAGGGAGAAGTGAGAGCAGTCTGCAAACAGGGCAGCTGCTGACAGGAGAAGACAAATGAAGCAGCAAGGGCAGATAGGATGGCAAACAGGCAGTAAATGACAGCAGAGCATGATGTGGGAAGGAGATCTGAGAAATGTCCTGGGTCTTTGGAAAGCAAAAGCAAGCAGTAAGTGGAATGGTAAAGATAGTGTGGGTGAGGGCAGGTGCCAGACTAACAGAGGCAGTGCAAGGCAAGGATTGATGAGGCAGTAAGGTAAGCAACAAGTGAGGTGATGTGACAGCAAGAGACAATGAGGAAAGGATAAACAGGGATAGAGGATGAAAGAGAAGGGTGAAGGTGGTGATAGGGATAAGATCAGCAAGGGTAAGCAGGAGATATGGTAAGAGAGAGCAGAAAATGAGATAGCAACAATATTGGGGCTGCTTCCCCAACCTGACTTTCTCTCAAAAGAGGAAGGATTGTGCTCCTTTCCTCCTGTCCTTTCTGCAAGTTTACATGGAATAGGGTGTCTTTTTCTTAATCACTGTCTCCACAAGACAGAGGATTTGAAAGCTACTGACAGCAATTCCTCCGTTCTTCTAGGAACTCTGAGCTGGTTATTAACAGAATCAAATCTTTGAATCTAAACACGTCGACATTTCCCCCTTGTCTGTGTTAATGAGCTGAGGTGCTTACCTTTCCATCGTTGTCTCTGCCCTTTTGTAAAGGGGCTCTGTTCAGGCATTTGCATGTCACAGATTGCCCCCAAAACTGTGCCAGCTTTGTGGATTGAGGAAAGGTATAATCTGCTAAGGAGGGCTCTGGCAGTCTGGCTGTAAATGGCCATTGTCTGAATCTGTTATGGTGTGAAAAGGGTTTAAAAAAAAAATCTGTGAATGAAGAAATAATTGGGCCCATTTTGTATTGCCCTAGCTGGTTTGTTAGTAAGGGATTAGGAGTAATTTATTGCTTCAGTCACTGCTGTGTTTACTCACACATCAAGTGGATAGTAAAAAGGATAGATGCATCATTAGCAAAGACCATATCAAGGATTTACAAATAAGAAAAAAAAAAAAGGAAAAAATCATTATTTGCTATTTATGTTTGCACCTGAAGTGACTGAGATTTTCAAATTGGTCTCATAGATCAGTTACTTTCAATGGCAGATGCATATATTTTATCACAAGAAGTAATTTCAGGATTTGTCTAAAGATGAAGTGCAGTGAGCAAAGATCAGCTTATCAGGCAGTATCCTAAGCAGGAGCAGCAAGGAAGCAATCCAGTGGAGTTGACTCAGCCCTTTGCCCTTCTAAAGCAGATAAATTGAATTCCATGCTTTTCGCTGTGTAGCATGTTTCAAATGGAATATAAAGGAAGGCAGCCCTATTGACTTTGCCTGGAAACCACAGCCCATGTTCATCTAAGGAACTGAACTCAAGTTTTCTGCTAGGGAGTTCAAATGTTGGCCAAGTTACTTTCTCTGCTCAATGGAGAAAGTACCACAAAGCCACCTACACTGAGTGCAGAAACTGCCTCTGGTGACCATATTCCTAACTTTGCCCCTCTTATATTTTGGGGAATAATCAGTACTTAAACTTCATAAAAATGGGATATGCAGCCAAGATTTGTTGATCACCAATTCCTCCTCTGTCTCCATTTGGTGGCAGGCCTGCTTGCTACCCATGGAAGAGCTGAGGGATTCTAATCATGCCATGCATACACTGTGTATAATTAAGCACCCTGGGCAGCCTTTAGGGTGAGCGATTATAATACATTTATTTCCTGCATCAAAGAGAGCTCACATTTAATTAGTTTTTCCCCAGTGAAACTGATACCATGAGGGACTGTCAGGGAACTCATCACTTCAGATTGTGTACTGTTGCAAGTCAAGTTTCTTTGAAATATTTAAGAAAAAAAAGTTTATCAGATAAAATGTCAGGTTATTGCTGTTTTTCTGTCACTCCTTACTTAAAAGTAAGAATGGGGAGTTAGTGCATTTTCTTCATAAGCTATAAGCTTTACTGTCAACACACCCCATATTTATAATTCTGAGAGAGATTAAGACAACTTTGTCCATGAGAGTATAAGATAAAGGCAATTTTGAGAGGACATCAAAACTAACGAGGTCTGGTTTCCTCTGGATTTGTGTCCTATATTTGTATGGCTGTACCACCATCATAATAATGTTTATATTTTCATTTAAAGCTGCTTTAACACTCTCTTCCCCTGTGTTAGCTGGTATGAAGTGTCATGGATGTTTTCAACCACTGCTGACTGACTAGATTATAGGACAATCCATGTTGGAAAGGGCCTCAGGAGGTCTCTAGTCCAACTTCCTGCTCAAATCAGAGTTAACTACACAATTAGACCAGGTTGTTCAGGGCTTCCTCCTGTTAGTCTTGAAAACATCCAAGGATGGAGACTACACAGCCTCTCTAGGCAACCTGTTCCACTATCTGGCTACCCCCTGATGAAAAAAAGCTTTCTTTTATATCCACTCTGTACCTCTCTTCTTTTGACTTATGTCTGCTTATCCCTGTCCTCCTGCCCTGCACTGCTTTAAAGAGCTTAGTCCCATCTCTTTGATAGCACCCTGACAGGCACAGGGTGACTGCTTTCAGTTCCCCCTGAAGCTGGCTCTTCTACCAGCTGAACTAACCCTGGTCCCTCAGCTTCTCCTCACAGAGCAAGTCCTCCATCCCTGACCATCCCAGGTACCCTCGTCTGAACTCTCTGCAGTACACCAATGTCTTTCTTGTACTGGGGGGCCCAAGAGTGGACACAATACCTAGATATGGTCCAACGAGTCCTGAGTAAAGAGAGATATTCATTTCCCTTGGCCATGTTGCTGTTTGCAGAGCCCAGGGTGCTGCTGGCCACCTTCACTGCCAGGACATGCTGCTGGCTATTGTACAGCTTGCTTGCCCACTAGGTTTGCTCCCAACCAGTATCCCTAGCCTGTATCATTGCATGGTATATAGCTAACTTGTGCCAGCTGGCAGAAGTAGCATCATACTAATGATGCAGTCTACCCATCAAGTGAGTCCTAGTTTGGGTCTCTCTCCTCTACCCAGCCTTTGATTTTCCCAAAGCAGGTGAGGATGTTGTACCAGGGGTGACCTGCCTTTCTGTCAGATCAGACAGAAATCAACCAAAGACAAAAGTCCCTTGGGGCGGTGAGAGAGAAAACAGAGTAGGCAAATACCATATCCACAAGGCATCCTATTTCCCAGATATCTTATTTCCCAGGCTAAGATTACAGCTGCAAGCACTGAGTCTCTCCACAGAAACTCAAATAGAACCATAAAATTAATTTGTATCGACGCTTTCTACATTCAGAAGAAACATGTAGTTCCCAGTTCTTATTTCAAAAGCAATATTAAGATAAACCAATGCTCTTCTGCCTTGCAGAAACTAGAGCTGGACAGAATGAATAAAGAATGTTTTAACACAAAGTGCAAAGGAACAGTGTCAGTCACCTCAATGGTGTTTATTATTTCTGAAACAGCATTATTAGGATCAGTATCTCTCATGACTATGTTTCTATTTGCCATCTAAAAGAAGTTGCTTGAAATAAACGAAATTACCTCACCCTCAGTCTTGTCTTATTGGGGAAAAAAATATCATATCATGTCATGTCCATGTCAAGTTATTGCCTGATCTGTCCCTTGCAAGGACTCTGCTGCTACTTCACCATTCCTGCTTAGGGAAAATATTAGATACACTTCTTCTATCAGAGCATGAGTTGATATATGGCATTACAGAGTTAAGGTATGATCCCTGCCAGTATAAATGTGAAATTGGAAGTAGCAGATCGTTTGCTCTACAAATAACCAAACAAACTTCAGGAGTCTTAGGGGGAAGATCACCAGTGCCCAAGTAAACATGAGCATGATCAAGAAGAGCTCTTTCACAATTGGCTGAAATCACAGGGAGCTCAAATAAACATGAATAATGTAACATACAGGAAAAGGGAAGACACTGTGCTTGTACTGAGCTGTATGTGTGAAGACTGTCATACAATAATAAATGAAACAGTAATGACAAATAGGAATGGGATAGTAAGTTGTTCTCAGATGCATCTAATCTACCTATTTAGATAATGTGCCATATAAATCCTTGTTGTGTCACCTAACTCTTCATTCTGCAAATACTATGATCAAGATGATGTTAAATGCCAAGGAATTTGTTCATTCATTACATGATAGGATGACAGCTTACTTCAAAAACTTCCTGATGAAAGAGACAGAAGACTAGAATAATTTATTCAGCACAGATGCATTGTTCAACTTGCAGAGCTACAGTATATTAATTAAGTTATATTTACAAAACAAAGTATATGTGTATATTCCATGAAAACCAGAAAAATTACAAAGTTTGAATAAAAAGCAACCCAAATCCAGCACATTCAGCTTTTGGAACCAGTTGTAGACCTGTATACATTTTACCATACCTACCCCACAGTATGCATTGGAAAAGATCTGGCTAGCTTTGGTTAATGTTTAGTAATCTTAAATACTTAGGCTGTACATCTACAAAAGCCATTTATCAACAAAGACTTTCAGAGACTTTTATATGCAACAAAATGATGAATATATTGAATTACACCATCCAGAAGATTTCAGGACAAAGTCAAATTAGCTCCATAAGTCCCAAAGTGATTGAATAGAAAGAATTTTCTTATAGAGTTGGAGTAATAAGAGCTTTTTAAAAGGTCCAGCAGCTATTATCTCTTAGGTATGTATAACTTGAATGTTTTGTAATGAATCTGTGAAATGTATGAGTTAAATTTGCAGGAGAATCTCATTTTTATTTTAATGCTGTCTTTCTCTAGTGCATTTTCTCTTTTGAGAATGCATAGATTTATGTAACTTTTAAATTAAGGCCTTTGTTTCTGAATGTAATGTCACCTTCTGCTTTTCCCAGTAAAATGGCTTAAAGTCTGGTACCCCTGAAGAGTATGCTTTTGTATCGTGTCTGGTCTTAACACCAAATGAGATGCTGCTCCACTGCAGCTCTGACATGATGTAATGTGGTTTGGCTGATTGATTAAAAATACTGCCTTCAGTGTATTACATTGTTTTTTCATTAGAAAGGCTTGTGAACTCCCAAATGATTCATCAACTGGTCTCATACCCTCCTACCCCAGGGATGTCCTCTGTTCTCCCTGCAACATGTGTCCTCCCTGTCCCCATCTGCTGAGATACTTAAAAGGCAAAGGAAGTCTGAAGCCAGTTGGTTCCTGCTGGTCATTAAAGTTAATTTCAAGCAGAGAACTTCCTAACTCATGCAAGGAGTTCAATTCAGCTTTTGTGACAGAGACCCTTTTTATTTATTTGTCTTGATTTGAGCATGCAAAAGTATGGCAAGGACTTATGATACTCTGAAGTCACCAGGACTCCTACTGGCCCTAAGAAAATATTTCAAACATGATTGGAAATGATGAAGATATTTTGCCCCACAATATTACATTGCTATTATCATTTTTAACTTTTTATGTCTGTTATTATTTAGAGGATCTTGACATCAGTGCTTGAACCCCTCAGTGGTTAATTAGTTGTAGCCTGGCCAATTCGTTTAGGACTGCAGTAATAAGTAACAAATGTGGAGAGAAGACAGTTACATGAGTTAGCAAAAAATGGAGGGGAACAGGCAACAGTTTCTGCATATATCTGTATGTAAGGACCAAATCTGATTGGAAGGAGACTTGGAACAAGCAGGTAAGCTAACATCAGGAATCCTAGGTCATGAGAGTAGACTTGAAAGTGGATCAGCAGGGACATCTGACTTAAATGTTGCCTGATTAATGTCAGGATGGGTTAGGTTTGGGGGGTTGTTTGCGTTGTGGTGTGGAGCTGTTGGGTTTTGTTTGGTTGTATTGCGGGGCAAGCTGCTTTTCGAAATTTTGTTTGTATACTGACTGGTGATCTGATCTAGCAGCTTGCAAGTCCCATTTACATCTGCCAGTAATAAATAATGTTCCCCATACCAAAGACTTTACTATCAAAATAAATGAAACGTTAGAGGTGTATGTACAGGCAAGTGATTTCATATCTAGCCAGGAGGTCTTATTTTTTTCTCTTCTGCAGCTGGAGGTGCATTTAATAATAAGGGCTGTCACCTTATTATCTAAAGTCCTATAAATTTTAAATATTAATTCATGCAGATTTATTTTTAGCCTAAGATCAAGCTTTGCTTTTTGATGTTTTTAGTATGTGAAGCAGGTCTTAATATTCACATTACATCGTCTGAGTCTCTTGCATGATATTAAGAGTTGTAGTTTACATTCTGTTAGTCACCCTTGGCTGGTTCCTCTCCATCTAGGCACAGCCCCAGAACTCTCTGCACCAGAGGTGCCTCTGAGGGAGGGTCTGGGATCTGCTTGACATAAATTGTTATCCTTCACTTCTTTCTAAATGTGAGCTTTGTGAGCGAGGGAGGGAAAAGCTGGAGAGGTAGACTGGTCTTCTGGGTAAAGCTGAGAGGTCTGAGGCTTAGGCTCAAGTCCCAGGTATGCTACAAAATTCCTTCATGACCTTTTGAAAGCAATTTTAACTACCAGAGATCTTGCAATACTTTGGAAATGTTTCCAAGCTAGTTAGATACCAAGAAGAGGGTTGCTATTTACCCAGAACTCTAGACTACTTAACCCCTAACTGAGAAGCAAGATATCTTTAAAGCTTGAGTATCTGTGCTCAGTGTTGTACTGTATTTGTAAACATCCCTTGAGGTTCTCCATGCTTCAACCTTTCTCTGTGAAATCCTCATTCCTTGATCACACATTTTTTGATGAACTGCAGAGAGGTGTTATTTCTCACACTACGTTTGGATGACACCTAACAATGGATGTCATAATCTCTAGCCAACACAGTGATACAAATAAATAGAAGTGATTTGCTATTATTTGCTTGTACTGCTCTATCAGCCAGAGATAGCAAGCCAATTTTACACCCTTTGGAGTGAACACAGAGGTAAGCCTGCGGGTAGGATGATAAGATTGTAGATTGGATTAATCTTTCAAGAAGGATAGCAAGATCTGTTTCACCTGTCAGACATTTGAAGTGGTCCAGATGAACTGTCTTGTTCCAGTAGCGGGATGGATTAAACTCAGAAACACAAGGAGGAAAAACAGACAGAATTACTTAGCATAACAGTGACCATCAACAAGTCAAACCCCACTGGCTATAGTTCTCCTTCCCCAGAGAACCTGCATGGCCTGTGAGTCTTCTTGTTAGCTGTCACAGGACGGGAGCAGGAGCCAGTGGCCCTGCCAGGCATGGGACCAAGGAACCTCTGCAGACGGACATCTCTTAACAGGGGAATAAAACTGGCTGTGCTGCCTCTTCCATGAGTCCCTGCCTCCATCTTGTTGACTGAGTGTTTTCCCCACTCTGAAAACCATCTGGTTCCCTCCCTCCCTCTCTCTCTTTTGCTGGACTGCAGTTATTCCCATTTTTTTCTGAAAGAAGCACTTTAAGTGAGACTATCTGATGCTGGTTCAGAAACTGACACGGCATCCCGCCCCAGCTATGCTGCCACTTGTCTCCCTGTCTGCTTTCCAGTACTGTTAATCAAGTATTTAGCTGACACTGAATCAGAAACAATAAAGCAGAAGGGGACAAGATACATCACTTGCCTTCTCAGCATTGAGCCACATAGCCTAGCAGATGGTAGAGGATATTCCTAAAAATCAACCACCCTTCCAGCCATTAATTGTATGGCACTATACCCCTAGTATTCTCTGAGGCATGCTGGGTTTTTATTTACAGTATTTTGATCTTATTTTAGGCTCCTCTGAATTATAACCCCGATTCTGTTGTTATACTATGGGTCCAAAGGTCACAAGGGCATGCTACAATTATGAAATATTAATGAGATGCTTCATTAACCTTTGCACTTTTGACTACTTGGAAATAGCTCATCTGTGCTATTTTCAAATGAAAAAAAAAAAAACATTAGTAAAAGGAAGCAATATACTTTGGTGTTATTAGAAAAGTTTTGTGCTAGAAGTTAGCCTGGTTTTTGCTTTATCTTCTCAGTCTGCTCATACTTTTCATGGTGTTCTCCATTTCCTGCTTTGTCCTTTCTCTCCAGTCCTGCTCCCACATATGAAAAAGTAGGGTCCTTCACAGTGGTGGAAGGGCACCCCACAAACAAACCACCCCAAATTCAGAGAAGTTTGTAGTCTCATGACTGTGGTTTTAGTCTTATTTTTTTCTTTTTGTCAATTTTCCAACACCTCCAATGATTTAATAGTGATTTGAGAAGCAAGTTTATTGCAGGCAAAAGGAGAAAGGTAACTTTCTATTCATGTAGCTGCTTTATGACTGCTCTAAAAGAGTATGAAAACAACTCTAAAATATATATATCTAAGAAAGGAAGAGTTTACTTTCTGAGACTAAGTATTCTATCTGGCAGGACAGTTTTAGTCCATCTTAGAGATTTGTTTCTGTGCTGGAGTAAGGGAAATGAATAAATAAGAAAAAAAAAAAAAACACGGTAACTGCATCTTTAAATAAATGTTTCTTTTCTTTTAATATGTTCAGATTTTTCCTTAGACAACTCATTACCTAGTTCTTGATTTAGTAGTTTTTGTAATACTGTACTTTGAATTTTTGATAAGAATAAGAATTCCATGGATCAAGCACTGTATGCCAATTTTTTCCAAAGTGCTAAATTGCTTTTTCAAATCTCTTAAATTTCATTGAAGCCCAGTAAGCTTCAGATTCCTGAATCATTTAGGTGTTCTGAAAACTCTCCTCTGGTTTATTCTCTTTAGTTTGGGTTACAGTCCTTGCTCCAAAAGCTAATTGTTTAAAATTAGACGAGAGCAAAATAGATGTCAGCCTCATTTCATGGAGGGAAACAGTCCAAGACATGTTAGAAGAGAAGCTTTCACACGTCTAAGTCCATCAATAAGAACTAACGACTTCCATCTTTTCCTGCCGTTCTCCCTTTGTTAACTCAAAAACTGACTGGTTTGTCCATGACCACAATGGATTTCAGCACGAGAAGCCAGATTGATCTTCTGTCACCGGAATCCCTACTGCTGTTATCACAGGAGGTCTTCTTCTCCTCCGTAGACACTTCATTCTCCATGTTAAGGAAACATACAGCAAAGTGACATTAAAGTGTCTGCAGTAAGGCTGGGAAGTCATGTAACCTCTACAAAACCGGGAGTTTTACATTTTTTATTTGTCTATGTGTCACGTTAAAGGGGATTTATCAGAGTCAAACATTTTCTTGTTTCAGAGCCCTTCCAAAGGCTTTCTCTGAGACAGTTTCACAGAGTTGAACGTATTTAATGGTGCAGCAGATGTAACAGATTCATAATTGCCATTGATAAATAAGCTTACTGCAATAGCACTAATATATGGTAATAGTGCTAGCAAAATGCTATCCTGGGTACTCCTCACCAAAAGGTGAAGGCACAGAGCTTACCAAAAAGGCATCCTTGTCTTGGTGGAGGATAAGGAGCACAGCCCATCAGCTGCCTCTTCTAGGTCTCCAATTTCTTCTTTCTCCCCCAGGCTTTTTTCTTTTCCTCACTCTTACTCTTTTTTTTTTTTAATATCTTAAACTTACCTGTCCCCCCCTGGAGTGACATTTAGCATGATTTGGGTGAAGAGTCAAGTGTTATTGTCATATATGTTTAGCATGTACTTCATTAAGCTCATTATCATAGGCAGGGGTGTTAACTTTAATAATCATTTTATAATTAATGAAGCAAAAGGTTTCACTCCAGGCACTGTGGCCTTCAAGATTCTGTTCTGCCACCAAAACAGGGCCGTCCTGTCACCACAAGACTCCCTCCTTCTGCAACCTCTCATACCAAGCTTGCAGACCTCCATCCACAAAGTTTGTATAGGAGATAAGTGGGAACAAGCTGCTCAGCTCCCCTTTGCCCAAGGCCGGTGCTTATCATTGACACTAACAAGTTTGACTGTTCTCCACACTCCACATGAGATGCCATGCCCTCGTTGGGATTGTGTCAGCAACATATTGTGAGGAAACACTGGTGAACTGTGACTCCAGAATCTGTCACTTTGTGCTCTGTAATAAACCTGCTTCTTGACGGAGAGAAGTGGGGTATGAGGGATGGTGAGGAACCACTCCCAGAGGCTCCCCAAACACTTGATTTCCCACTGGATTGGTATTGGGTGTCAATCACACTGTCCCTGAACCTAACTTTAGTGACAAGCTCCTGGCCCATCTACCCTGTTTCAGCTAACACTGAATTGTCTTGTCCCAGAGATTTTCTTTGAATTTTACTTTTTTTTTTTTTTTAATTTGCTTTCAGACATGGATGTTCTTGACTAATGAAAACAACTCATGAGGCTGAGGTACCGGTAGGTGATATCCATTGCCTAAGTTTCACCAAAGTCTGTAGGTGAAATCCTTTCCTCTCTGAAATTAATGCATAAACCTCCCATGAGGGGGAACAAGTCAGGCTAAGGTCTCATCCCATAGGAACAGGCAGAGACCAAGAGCCGTTAGCAGCCTTTTCATTTACTAGATGAAGTCCTAAATCTGTAATTTCATTCAAAATCTACACCTACACATAGATTAGTAATTTTATTTAGTTTTATTTAGTTTATTTAATAACTATTTATTAACAGTTGGTACGTATCACATGCAACATATATATCTGCCATCTGACTATAGGATCACGGAGTCTGGAGAAAGGCTAATGCAGCCAAACATTAGCAAATTACTAATAAATGAGCATCAGCCCTTGTCTTGCCTTGCCAAGGCCTGCTTGGAAATGCCCATCAATTGCCTTTAACTGGTATGCCTAATCTTCCACCTCAGCTCTAGGGCCTTCTTTCATCTTTTTTTTTTTTTTTTTTTGTAAATATACCTTTCCCCACACTCACAGAGGAATTGGTGAAGGTCAAACATCAGTCCCTCTTTTTATTCTGGAAAATCTAAAGTCTATAACGATGAACTCTATATTGAACGCTTGTCTTAGTTCAAGATGTTTCTAACTTGGGCTTTTCACAAACTGCTATTGATCTCTGCCTCCAAAGCAATAAATCCTTTACTGTAGTAATTCCATAAATATAGCAGAGTTGGGGGGGCTTTGAATCTTCATTTGATCAAAAAGTTCCAAATCTCTCAGATAAATTGTCCCTATAGCTCTCAGTGTCAGGTTTGCAGGTATTCAATCATCTATCTTTGAACGCTAAATCAAATGCTTTGAGTTTATACTAAATTTTTGGCATGTTTCCATGACACCTGTCATAGGTGTATGGTCCTCAGGTGACTGCCAATTAAATAATAATTTACATTTAGCATTATGAGAAAGAGGTTATCCCCTTAATAAATTTAGCTATCTCTTCTTCTCCTGTTTTAATTTATGGTTACAGACAGCTATAATTTCAAGAGAACAGAGAGGGTAAAATCTGTCTAATGCATTCCTGTAAAGTTCTTTAAAAACCGGATTAGTAATCTCCAGAAATAACTATTTACAATAACTTCCACTAGAATCTTGCTTGAAAATATTTGGATTGAGTGAAATTAACCTATTACAGGTACAAAAGGAGGCAGCACTGGCTAGTAATTTGGATGCAGGGCATGAAACTGGTTCCAAAGTTCTCTTCTTGGCTACTTGTTGTTCAGCTGTACAGCAATGTGGGACGAGTAGCTGCTTCAACATCTCTAGCGGGGGCTGAAGCCACTTCTTAAATTTTGTAACAAAGGCCTGTCTGTATCTCAATACTTTCAGCGGTAACACTATTGTTCACCTCTCTGCAGCAAGTCCTTTCTTTGGCTCTATAAGAGTTTACCTGGAAATAGTATTACAAAATTAAAGACTGGTTTGTTTGTTTGTTTATTTGTATGTTTGTTTTTCTGAAAAAATTAACCTCTCCTTAGATTCAAAATGTGTTTCTTTTACTGCACATCTTTTTGTCATTCGCTACAATAAATGTTCAAAAACTTGTCATGCAAAACACCTTCTAAAGATAGGCACAAATCAAAAACTCTGGACTCTATTGGGCATTTGAAAGATGAATTCATTAGTGATACTGGTTTTATGGCACTTTTTTAGTTTTCCCTACTTCCGAGGCTTCATCTGTTTTCCACAAAGACCACCTTTCTGTCTCTGTCCCACAGAGATAACCTTATGCCTATCTTTCTCTACTCCATAGGCACAATGTCCTAACCTGAAAGACAGTCCAGTTAAACTCCGAGCTGTTTTCAGTTTGAATTTAACTTCAAAGTTTGCTGCTTCTATTTCTGACCTGGAGAAAGGAATTTTGTGCCTGCACGTTTGTCTCTGTCTTCCAGTTGTTCATCTAAATCTCTACTACCCTCTTCCTTCAAGTATTAGTTTCATTATATCCTTGGAATATCACAGCTATTGCAATCAAAAGAAAACAGTAATTTGTGACTGATTTTAACAAAGTTGCCTTTACAAGGATCCAGATTTGCATTGTTTACCATTCTCTTGGGTGAAACCATCACATTTTGGGCTTCATCTAATCCACTGTTGGCCATATCTTTTTCCCCTCTGGTATTCCTGCAGTCTCCAAAGACTTTCTGGAATTTAAAAAAGTGGCTTATTGGCCAGATACAACAGGAAGACCACAATTAAACTTAGCTAAACCAGGACCTCATTATGGTCTTGCAATTCTTTTCTCAGCAGCTTTCAACTGAAAAACAAACAAACAAACAAACAAAAACTTAGTTTATTTAACAATCCCTAATTACTCTTGAACATCCTATGTTTAGTGCTTTGAATGTTTTGTTTTCAAATAAAAAGAGTTTGTTGATTATTTATTTTAGCTGTGATGGTCTCTGCTTCTTTTTCCATGCCTCCTTATTCCCAAATGATAGGTGAATATAATCAAGTAAAATTGTTTTATCACAAGTGGTTATTAAATAGTGTTTTATCTTTTGTATTGGTTTTGTTGCATCTCTAATGAAAAGCTGCATAGTAGCCCACAAGAAATGCTGTGGGGTAATAGTTCTTCCTTGCAAAGGTTTGTAAATCCCTGCACTAGACCACAGAGAAACTATTCTATAGCATGTCTGCTATAATGCCATGTTTAATACAGCAAACATTCACAATGGTACCATTAACTTTTTTGAAAATGGTGGTCAGTTACTAAGAGTTCTTTTAGATTCTGCTTGTGTTTATCAAAACAACCTATTCTCTGTGTGCTAACATCCCTTCATCCCAACACAACAAAGTGTTGCTTTTCCCTACAAACTAAAAAAATCTTTGAAAAAGTTTTGTTTCTCTACAGTAGCTCCCCAGGTTACTGGAGAACTGATAGAGTAATGTGTGTGCTGGAGCGAGCCACTGTCACGTTTGCAAGGAGGACAAAGAACCATCCCTGTGGCTGAGAAAATAGTGTTCAGTTATTCTCAATTCACCACTGTGTCTTAGGGTTTGGACCACTGAATTATGCATTCATGCACACACATATTCAGTCATATGTATTTATTAATATACATTATGGTATGTATATACTTCCATATAAGTGTACATATATATATACACACACAATTGATATGTATAATGGCATTCAAAAGATTAAAGTCATTTGACTGCCCAATCTAATCAGGAAAGGGAACAGACTGTGCTTTTAAGCTTTATAAATATATCTTATCATATTTGTGGAGTATTGGTCCTACACCAGGGAGACTAACAGCAGAATTTAAAAGACTCAATCCAAGGAATATGATAAAGGCTGTTTTGAAGGACTGCATTTATAGTAAGCACAATGCTGTTAAATCAATAAGTGCTGGCAAGCAATATACACAACCACCAGCTTTCTAACACTTGCCTTAGAACAAACAGCCCCACCATGTTCATCTGATAGAGTACATGCTCCTAAAACCAGGGCACATGATTCAGATCTGCATGTGCTGTGCTAGTAAACAGCAACAGACAGAAAAATAAGATGGAGTGGGTTGAATTCTATATTCATTTGTCAGATCACACTTGCTGTTCATCTGTCTGCATGCAAAGAGTTGGCCAGCATGCAGTTCATCAGTGTTGCTTTTGTTCAGGGTCTACCTTGTGCACAGATGTCTGTGAAGTTCCAGGTGAGTGCATTCTTTCATCTCTTTCCTTTATAAGATGAAGAAAAATCTCAAAATAAACTTGTAAAGGATGCAAAATAATTAGGAAATAACATTTCTTCTGATCCTCTCTTAAAGCTGTTTTAACAAAGTGCACATTTGCATAATGTTTTACACTATAGCACCCTGGGAAACAGGTGTCAGTGGGATCCTGTCAGAAACTGGATGTAAGGCCAAGCAGTAACTGTGCAGATATTAGGAGTAACCTACTGAAAGCAATGCTTTTGTTTTTTGTTTGTTTGTTTGTTTTTTACAGGGAAATTGGTATGTATTTCAGTTTGGGTGTAAAGACATTCTGCGTCAAAGTATTGCTAAAGTTAAGGCATACAGTTCCCTTGGTTTCAACAAGGAGTGGACTTGTTACGTAGGACATTCTGTAATAAGCTTAAGTATCTTTCAGTTAGTTTTATAATATATGTCTATATAAAGGGTTTCACTACTGAAGTTGGAACCATCCATTCATTACTATTTCCAATGGAAAATGTCAATGACAACTGATGGATTCCTGCAACATACTTCAATAAAGTGTGCTGGTGCTAGAAAACTGCTTTGTCAAAGAGAAAAAAAAATACTGCTGTGCTTTGACTCTCTTAAGTGTTGCTCGGTGGCTTTTGATGCATGATCACATTAAGACCCTGTACTGTAAGCCACCAATATCTTTTTCAAAATTCAGGCAGTATGCCTTCATCTTTTTGACCTCCTTCTCAGTGTTAGATGCAGTGAACAGTTAGGGTCTTGCAACTTCAGGCTGGCAGACCTTAAAATTTCCCCACTTCAATAATTGTCTTTTCAACTGTCAGAGAGATCTGGAGTTAGAAGTAAAGAAAATTGACAGGACCATTTAACTTTTTTCCTTAGGTGATCCTCATGTAATAACACAAAGATGACATAATGAGATGATAGTATCTGTTATCTGTTTCTTAACCTGACATATTTTATGTAGATAATATAGGATTGTTTTACTTCTGAAAAAAAGGTTTGTGGTATTTAGTCAAACACTTCTAAACTTGTGTTTAGTGGGCTGGTTTTCTGTCATCTTCCACTTCTCCCCTAACGTTTTTAATATTATTTGCCAGTTTCATTCTTTTTTTTTTTTTT
>VXAA01002284.1:88666-121109 GCA_013399115.1 Anseranas semipalmata | reverse complement strand
TTTTTTTTTTTGTCTGGTTTTGTAAACCTCTTAGAAATAGGAAGTCCCTGCAAATTTTGTGGCAAGAAGAGTCTGAGGAGGAACATTGAGGTAATTTTGTAATGACAGAGAATACGCTTAGGAGCTTATCCATAGAGAACAATCTTTACTGTTTCCAATATTGAGAAACTAGCTGGGATTTTTCTTTTGTTGTGTTCATGTTCATGACTGAGAATAATATGCTGTCACAGTTAATCCTTTCTGGGTACATACTTGTTATCAGATTGGCCTGTTGTCTCTGTGCAGTGCACACTCAGTTCTCCTAACAGTCTGCATTAAACATATTTCCTCAGTCTTTTATCACTTTAGTTGCCCTCATTGGAGTCTTTCTGATTTATTTTATATTTTGGATCGAAGCCAGCACTTTTCCACCAGCACCAACTTGACATACAAAATAAATCTTGGTGTAAGAGAACCAAGGTACCAGCAGCACCAGAGAGGTGTGTACAGCTGCAGACCTGGTCCTGCAGAGTTGATATGAAACAGCGCCGTTATTACTCCCTCGGTTCCTTGCTTAGTAATGCTACTGTTTATGTATTTCAAAACAGCAATCAGCTCTTTTTGCAGCAGTAGCTTCACACTTCATGCTTGTCTGGAGCTAACAGGCTCAGGCTGTATTGGGGTCCCTTGATTAAGCCTTATGTAGTGGTTTTACCCTGCCAGGCAGCTGAGCTCCACCACAGCCGCTCTCTCACTCCCCCTCCTCAAAGAAGAGGAGGAGAAGAAAGTATGATGTAAGGAAACAGGGTCTCTCGCGGGTTGAGATAAGGGTAGTTTTAATTAAAGAGAAAAAAAGGAAAGAACAAGCGAAGGCCGCACGGAAGCACAGAGGGGAAAGGGGAAAAAAATATTCTCTACTTCCCCGTCAGCGAGCGGTGTTCGGCCACGTCTTGGGAAGCAGGGCCTTAATACGCGTAGCGGTTGTTCGGGAGGACAGACGTCTTCACAACGAGAGCCCCCCCTTCTCCTTCCCTTTCCCAGCTTTTATTGCTGAGTGTGACATCATATGGTATGGAATATCCCTTTGGTCGGTTTAGGTCAGCTGCCCTGGCCATGTCCCCTCCCCACTTCTTGCCCACCCCCCACCTACTGGCTTTGGGGGGTCTGGAGAGAGTCCTGGTGCTGTGCCAGCACTGCTCGGCAGTAGCCAAAACACTGGTGTGATACCAGCGCTGCTGTTCTAGCTACAAGTGCAGAGTACAATGCTATATGGGCTGCTGCAGGGAAAGTTAACTCTATCCCAGCCAGACCCAGTACACCTTAGTACAGTGAAACACTTCAGGTGTGCTTTGTTGGATTGCAACCCCAGCCTGCACTTACACAACAGTCTCTCTTTCCCCAGTGAAGCACCTTGAGCATATGGTTTGTTTGTTCCTGTGCTTGTTGCAGTTCAGTTACCTCCTCTGCAGTTTTAACTGCTCTTCTTAGCATGTCTTAGGCTGTTTAGGCCAAATGGCCCAATCTGGTTGTCCACTGTTAGACATTTAAACTACTCTTTAAGAGCTAACCAAATAGACTGACTTTTACTTGAATTTTGTTCCCCTTCAGTGTGTTTAAAATCAGAAGGATTCCTGAACACTTAACTAATCTGAACATCACATCACTTTTTTTGGCATACAAAGTTTAAGACTAAAGCATTGATATTGTCAGGAAGTGGAATTTAGGAAAAAAAATAAACACCTCAGATGCATGTCCTAGTTGGGGCATTGAGAAATGAGAACCTCGATAAAGCTAAGGACATGACAAATCCATTCATGTGCATTTATTGTTCTTACACTATCCTGCTGTAAAATCTTGTTTCAGAGACATTGTAACTTGACTGCTTTATGATGGCCAAGGAAGCTGTCACCATCTGCTGAGATAAAGCCATGGGCCTGTGTTTAGCTCATCCCACCCATGGAAATCGCACCCCTTAGACTGTTTCATTGCCTCAGTCAAGGTAGACTGAGAAAGTGCTACCAGCAGTTACCACAGCTCAGGTACTGCAAGCCAATCTGTATTGAATCCTGAGTAGAACTTGGCTTTAGCACAATTTCAAATTTTGTTGTGTTCCTGGCATATCAGAGAAAGGAAAAGGCCTTAATGGCTTCCCCAGTTGGACTGATGAGACTTTTTCTACATAATTCATAAGTGACCTCTAACTTTCTCTCTAAGAATGGTTCCTGTACAAGTTTACAGAGGTAGCTAATTTAAATGCGTCAGCCCATGCTCTAGGGTACAATTCTGCCAGACTGGAGTTCAGCAGCAGAATCTGCTGTCTGACATACTCCTTACAAGAGGTATTGTTCATTGCCATGCCTAATGTAATGAAAATGGCTGTCTTAACTGCTTTGTTGGTCAAAAATATCCACTTTTATATATGTGCGTACATACTTACATATATAAAATGCAGCATGCACACACAAAAACTTACTTGTTTTATAGTGTATGTGTGGTCTAGGTGGGAAATTTAGTTTTTTATTTTGTTTGTTTGTTTTTGTTGTTGCTGTTGTTGTTTTGTTGTTTTGTTTTTCCTTGAAGGAAAAAATACAACCTTACCTTACCCCAAATGTTTTGTCTGGAAGTGCAAATGCATGCTTCCTGAGGTCTGCCTTCTCTTTGAAACAGGCTCCCCATCCAAACCAGATCTCCTGCAGTGGGCCATTGTGTCACCTCTTGGTGATTTACCATGGTGCTTCATGGATGGAATAGCCCAGGTAGAAGATCTAGCCTGCAGCTGAAAGAAGAGACTTAGAGCTGCAGCTCCCACATGTTTTCCCATAAGTTTCCACTTTCCAGAGACTGGTCATAACAATACAGCTTTTTGTAGAAGTGCAAGGCATGGATAGAACAGAGCTCAAGAGAGCCACAGGCTAAGTTCTCACTTATAGGATGCACTTTTCTAAGGACAATGTACCTTACAATCTGTGGTCGCTTTTTAAGCAAGTAATTAAGTCACAAAGCATTACTGCAAAGTACGTTAGAATAACTATATCCATTTAACAGATGTCTGAATGGAGACAAAACAAAGCAGTAGCCAGTAGTCCCCTGGGGAGACAGAGGACTGAGTTCATTTCCAATTTTGCTATATGTTAGTCTCTTTTGTAATATAACATATTCTCTTCCAATTGCATTTTTATAGTTATTCCTCATTAGATGAACTTTCTTTAAACTACAGCATTTGAGTGGGCGTTTTAATTCATCCTCATCATCTAACAAGCAAACACAAGATTTAACCTCTTTGTCTTTGGAGATTGTCTCTTCTGAAATTGCTATTTTTCCCTCGGACAACAACCCCAGGAACATCCTGGTGACAATGCATGGCAGAAGGCTCCAAAAGAGAGGTGAATATTTAGCATTGCTGCCCTGATAAAATGAATTGTCTACTCTGGGCTAGTGAAGAGGAAGCCTTTGAAAAATATTATTCATGGTGGCAAGTAACTATTCTATTATCTAAAGTGCCTTATTGCTAGGCATTTGTTTTGTCTTATTTTGGTCATGGCTCAGATATTTTATAATGCAGTGTGCTGCCTTTCAGGAAGAATCAACATGCACTTTTTTTTCTTTTCTATATCTCTACCCTGTATTTTGCAATCCAATTCTATTTTACACATCTGATAAAGCCTCTCCTTCACCTGATAGAACTATTTTTTGTATTTTTTCAGTACAGATATTTTAAAATCACATCCATTGTCAGAGGTTTATTTACCCTGAATAAAGAATGGTCCTCAATGGCTAGAGCCTCTAACTAGAAGCTGTTCTTATTTGCATTTCTGTAACACTCTCAGGTCTCTTAAGAGATCTTGTACTAGCCTTCATATTACACATAGATATTATAGACAAACAGTAAGATGACATTTACCATTTCTATCCCTGAAGAGTCTTCAACCTTCTTGTTAGTTGCCTGACTCCTATGCTCCTTACTTTTTCTTTTTTTTCCCTCTCATTTATATGCAGTTGATTCTTCTTTCCATTTAGTTATTTTTCCTCATAGGATTCATCCCTGCTGTGGTAGTGTGTGAAAGCAGCAGTTATGTTATTCTGAAACTGTACAAATATCACAGTCCCAACCTGAAGTACTTATAGCTTAAGATACAGGCTTGTTTCTGGGGTGAGTTTATTTAAAGAGGGAATTGTGCCTGGATATGAATTGAAGACAATAGAGATAGGCTAGTTTTATATTAGTTTGGCTGCAAAAACAAACTTTCATACTCATTCTTACATCTCTTTTTATTTACTTTCTCTTTATAGCCATGTAGTTCCATATACTCTGAGAAAATGAATTATGTCTTATGCTAGCATTAATGATAAGAGAAATAAATGCAAACTACACATTATACAGGTAAAGAGTACAGGATCTGGCCAGCGGAGGACACACTGGAATGCAAGTTGTATGTTTAAGATGCTGAAAAAGATTGTTTTGTGGGTTTTTTTGTGTGTTTTTTTTGGGGGGTGGTGGTGGTGGTGGTGGTGGCAGTTGTTTTTTTGGTTTGTTTGTTTGTTTTTCTCTCAATTCATTCCAAAGCACCCAAGATGCTTGGGGGGCCTGTTACTCTAAGACAGATTATATGACCCAATTACTTTAGTTGAGGGAAACACTTGCCTGAAACTATAAGCAAGTCAATTTCATGCAATTGAATTTGGATTTCAAAACCAGACTCCTACACACACAACATAAACATCCTACCTCTCCTATAGGTGGAGGCAGTTAAATGAGGCTCCTAATTCATGCTGGGTGGTAGGATGAATGCTGTAACAGGGACCCACTGGTGCAGCCTGTGCAGTAGCACTCTGTCTCTGAGAAGAGGGGGGTTCCCAAGAACCTGAGAAAATGGTGTAAAGCTGTTACAGTTAGTGCTGCAGTTTTTGTTATTGGCTCTGCTGATAATTGTGACATTGTCCAATAAAAGCTGACTTTGGCTTTGCTTCTTAATTTCCACATTTTGACTTTATTTTGCTCTTGTGCTTTTATTATTCATTCCCCTACTCCAGGGTTGGTTGTTTTTGTTTTGTGGGGTTTTGTGTTTTTGTTGTTATTGTTGGTGGTGGTTTTTTTTGTGTTGATTTTTGTTTTTTATGGGCCTCATCAAGCAGCTGTTCATAGTGTGAATGCCTGATCACCGGTGCTTCTCATTTGCCATAGTCTCTCCAGGACTCACATGTCATCAACACCTGTTTCTTATTCTTTCGAGTGGTGACTAAAAGGCACATTAACCAGATCTTTCCATGTCATTCACAAAACAAAATTGCCTATTGCTAAGACAAACAAAAAAGATCAAGGCTGTAACTCTGTTACCTTCCTTTTTTTCCTCTCTCTTTCTTTCTTTTTTCCTGTCCCTTCCACGGTAGGATGGCAGGACTGCTGGCCCCGTTTCAAATCACCCATGAGCTGCTACTAACAGCACCCTCCCTTGCCAACCCATTAGCCATGCACCTATCAGCAAGTTAACAACGTTCTTAGTACCTGCTTCTTTGTTAAATGCATGTAAAAGGTTTGTACTCTGAAACTGAACGTGAGTGTAACCTTTTGGCCCTTAATTATCTTTTCCTGTTCCTTGCTAAAATGAAGAGAAACTGACCCTACCTCCGATTTTGCCCATAACTACAGCCTGTGGTTTTCTCTGTAAAGCTGCAGTCTAGTTTGTGAGCTAGATTTAAGTCTTACAACTCACCCTGTGTTAGTCCTCCTCCAAAGTGTCATTTTCATCCATGTAAGTCTTTATTAATGTTATTGTTATTACTGTAGTTGCAGGAGTGTTTGTTATTCTAGATATAAAATATGTTATTGAGACTGAATTCACTCCCTGAGAAGTTTATTTTGGCAGAGCTTTTTTGGTGTGCAGTAAGGAAGACTGAGTTTTTTATGGTGTTGGAAAGCTTTGATAAGATGTTTAAAGAACCTTATGGAAGATTATACTAAATCTAAAAAAACTCCACTTTTAATAGGCAGAATATGCAATTAAACATCTTTCCCTGGAGTAGTAATATAGCAGGCTCCAGCAGGTGTGTTACTATTGCAATATCAAAATAAAAAGTCAAGTCAGCCTTTCACTATAAAAATAAGTGAAATGCAGAGCAGATGCTGTAATAACCATTAATTTACATTCACCAACTATATTTGTTGTAGAAGTAGATGAGGACACTGGAAAAACAAGTTATTTTTGGCTCTTCCATGCAGTATCACAAGAAAGCTACTGCAATGTATTTAAGAGAGCTATGAATACATATTGGCCAAATTTATCTGTGCTATAACCCTGCAGAAATGTAGAATGAATTTAGTCCTAAATTCCCTTTTGTGAAAAGGATAAAATTAGAGGAGTTTATTGAACATCACCTGAAGTTTTAACAGATCTGGTACTAAATTGACTTTAAAAAAACTTCACAAGGAAAATAGAACAATATGCAGACTTTACCTAAATTTTACTTAAAATACAGTTCAGAATCTACTAGAAGCAGTTTTCAATGACTTGTGTAATAACATATATCTATGCAAGCTCAACAGGAAAGTATCATTTCTTGGGTACTGATTTCTGTGAGACTTCTATGCTTAGTGCTGGGATTTTCATACTGATTTAATAATATATGAATGTCCCTGTAGAGCCAAAAATATGTGTGTGCATGTGTGGCTACTGGGCGAAGGGTCAGATTGTACAGTACCTTTCATCTGGGGATGTTAAAGCGCTGTGTATACAATTAAATACGCTTTGCTATAGGTCAGCTTTAGTACGGTGTTTGTTTATTTTTACAGATGAAGGCAGAAAGCTCAACCAGCCTTGTTTGTTTATTAGAATTGTTGAAAGTCCTCGCTCCAAAGAGTATTGTTCAACTCATTAAATAATTTGTCCTTAAGCTCATAGTACTTGTGTCACCTTTGTCTTCACTGTAATATTAAGCAGCCCTTTCTACTAATGGCAAAGTATAAGAACAAGTGAAATCACTTCAGAATGATTCCTAGTTTCGTTTTTCATGAAATACTGACTGGTATTAAACCAGAGTTTTGACTTCTCTGCAAAATTGTCTTTTTATGTTGAGACTACAATCTAACAGATCTCAGTTCTAATAAAATCAAGACGTAAGTCCTTTTTTCCTCTGAATGTTACTTGTGGTGGGTGCTTATGATGTTTTGCTTATACTTGCCTGTATTACAAATCAGATTTTTTTTGAAAGCACTGTTATATTTCTGCCTCAGTTTTGAATGGAGCCTTGATGAACGTCTTGTGCTAGTGGCTTGCTAGAAAGGTGCAAAACATCAGTAGGGATTGTTTCAGGCTGGCTACAAAGCCAAACTTTCATGGGTTTCCAGTTAAAAGGAAAAAAAGGTACACACAAAAACTCTCTGAGGTGCACTTTAGGAGAAAAATTTGCAGAAGTTTTTGTGCTGTTATTGTTGAAAAGTTTAGACTCTTTCAGATTTTTCGGTGAAAACAATTGCACAAATTCAGTACAGATTTACTGGTAGATTCAGTTCAAGATAGAGAAAAAAACATTATGCCTGAAATATCTTTTCCAACTGAAAGTGTTAACCATCGTGCTGTGTTGCATCCTTATTTTTCAGTAAGAGAGCCAGTGCTTAGGAGTTTCATGCTGAGCAGTTTCAGGCAAGGCAAGATGACTGGTCAGGGGGTTTCAGCGATTCACTTCCAGCAATCACGCAAAGAATGAAAGAAAAAAGCAGGTGATATTCTAAAATTAAATGAGGGGAGGGTAGGAAAAGAGTGTGTTGGGTTGCTTTGGGGAAAGATGTACACCATATAACAGAGACAGGGCAATAAAGGGAGAGGATGGCATTTGTGTACGTGTCAATTTTCAGTGGCTGTGTGCATGTTAGTATGGTTCTGGCTTTAACCCTGACATGGAGGGATATTCATGCAACCTGGCTGTGGTGATTTAACATTGCCAGCTGCTTTCCCTGAACTCCCTCTGTAGTCCGTGGAAAGAAAATACTTCTCTGGAGAGCAATTCGGAAAAGGAGCCTAATTTAGTTGTGCAGAATTGGTCTCTGGAGAAGTCCTACTTCTCTCCATTGACTATAGAGGACATCTAAATTTGGTCTTAATGATGGATGGTGTGAATACTTCCTTCTCTTCCCCAGATTCCTGCTCTGATTTTAAAGGCCCAGAGTAACTGGACCATGTGATGTTTCTTCTCAAAATGCACACAAGGGAATGCATTTTAGAGGCCAGACTTGAAGTGCTTGGATGCTTCAACCCAATGGATTTAAAAGACAAGGGATCCAAAAGCTGAATCTTTATTAGCCAACTGGTAATGGACTACAAAGAGAAAATTCTAACAGGGGCTATAAAAAGGAGTGCAGGATTGATCTTGAGTAGCTACATGAGGTAGAAAGTGGGAAAAATGGCACATGCTATATTGTAGACAGGTATTCAATATCCAACTTGATTTCTGGAAATAAAAATCTAACTTTATTTGCGTTGAGTAGAAAACAACAGAATGGTATTTCCAAGGAAATGATGCTTCAACAGAAGTTTTGCCTATGTTAACCAGCAGTACAGCATAAAATGAGTAGCCATGCAGAATGAAAAAGCAGGTGCTGTGCACCTCATATCCGCTGTGCTTGGTTCAGGGTGTGTGGCTGTGGGGGCCAAGAAGGGTTGTTCTTTGGACTGTTTTCAATCTGGTCCTGGGGACTGGAGCACTTGAGTGGCTGGGTGCATTTGGTGCTCTGCTGGAGTGTATCTTCTGATTTAGTTTTGTCTTAAAGGAATTCACATGATGCACACTGAGGCAGCTCCACAAGATGAATCACAGGGCAGGAAGTGGCGATGGTTGGAAGATGTACCTCAAAAATGCTGTCCTGATCCAAATAAAAATCCTAATGCGTATCTACCCAAAGACAGCTTAAAGGGACAGACATTTCTTGTAAACTTCCTGGATGCTCTTCACATGGCTGAGTTGCTTGAATATTTTGTTGGTTTTTTTTTAACCACTTTGTTAAACTGAAAAAGATAACTTCCTGCACAAGTCTTTTTTCCTTTTTAAAAACAAACAAAACAAACAAAAGACACCGCTATGCCTTTAAACTCCTGTGGGAGATCACCTTTGCCTGTCCTTAAGAATATCAGAGCCCATTACTTCACCGTCTTACACCCCAATGGTCAGTTACTGCAGCACACCAGAGCTGAGAGGTGTTACCCCTCTGATTTAGCAGTATTTTGTATTTTCATTGGGCAGGAATAAGAAAGTACCCAGAGTTGTAAGACATTTGAGTGACATGCACATATCTTTCACGGAGCAAGGAAAGGAAGAAAGGTGACAAATATTTTTAGTAAAGGAACAAGCTTTCTGTATTGTGACTCTTACCACGGGCAAACAGAGGAGAGTTACTGTTCTGATAATGACTGCAAAGCTTCAGCTAGTGCTGAGGTGTTTCATGAACTCTGAACTAAAATCCTAATTCATGCATACATTGGTTACCTTAAAGGGATGCCAACATACAATCTCCACTTTTTCCATTCCAAATAATCCATTTTCTATTTTTGTTGTTGTTTATATTTTTATTATACATTTTTGTCCTTTTGTCCCTATATTTTTCTCTCATGTTTTTTATTTTTCCGTACTTCTAGTTATTTTTATCATTTTTACAAGCACAACAGTGCCTGCAGGACTTCAGAGAAAAACTAATGTAGCCATGCTCTACTAGCAGCTGAACAATTGCATCTTGAAATGTCCGATGTCCCTTGGTAGTATGAATCATGAAACAAATATTATGTAACTAAAATGTTTATATGTACTCCCTGTTATCACATGTAGAGCACTATAGCCTAATGACACATATGCTTTAAACTTCTCATTAGCTTTGTGCATTCACACTGTAAATCTGAGTCTGATGTATATAATGGTTCTTGATGTCTTTTTGGGATAGCAGTGTTGGTGGCAAGACATGTTTCTTCTGGTTTGGATTTTCATGTTTCAAAAATTGGGATTCTGGGATGTGTTCTGATGAAAGTAGACCATCACTGAATTTCCTATGGTCTGGCAGCCTATTGATTTTCTTTTCTTACTTTGTTTATTATAATCACAGGCAAGATGACAAGAGTGGGAGAAAGAATCAGGGGATAACAGTACACTGCCGAAGGCATTTATTTCAGGCTGAAAGATTAGAAAAGCTGCACTGACTTAGGATGTGTGGGGAGGGCTGTGATGGAAATGCAGAGAGCAGGGTTTTTCTTTTTTTTTTTTTTCTTGTTTGTTTGTTTGTTTTTACAATACTTTTACCCACATTTAACTTCAAGTAAATTGCATTTTAAAAAATAATTATAATAAATGCAACCAATCATATTTAGCAATAATGACCTGTCAGGTGAGAGACCTCCACAAAGAAACCTACCTCAAAATTTCCTTTAAGCTATGTGCCATTTCATGTCATCTCATAAAATCAGACCAAGCCAACAGTGGATCCAAGCATGAGGTGCTTGATAGGCATGTCGTACGTACTCTCTCTTAATATGGGATCCTCTTCCTTAGCAGCATGAAGCATAGCTTTTTACCTTCAGAATGGCCCATACGTGGAGATTTCTAAGCAAACGCTTACCAAGAAAAGAGTCTCATATGGATTATGTGATCTAATAGTAAGATTTAAATTTTAGAGGTAGGTGCTCTTTTACTGGATGGAATTTTGAAAAATGCTATGTTTACAAAGAATACTTGAAACATTCTGGCACATATGGGTAATTTGAATCTGGAGCCAGTGCAAATGTAATATTGTCTGAGCAGAAACAGTTCTCATTCTGTGTCTGAGGTTCAGACATATTCTCTAAGAGTACTAAGTGTTTGCCAGAGTGCAGTAACACAGTCAGTCAGGAACGCTAGTTGAATGCCAAGCTCCAAGAACCACAAAAGAACAATTCACGAAGAAAGAGTGTTTTTGTTTTTGAATTACTTATTTTGAATACGTACTACAGCTTGCACAGCTCTGAGTGACTTTTTGAATAATGGCACGTTCCTTGGCTGTTGGGCTAGCTATTTCCACCTGTCATGTTTTTGGCTGGGATAGCGTTAATTTTCTTCATAGAGGCTCAAACAGTGCTGTGTTTTGGATTTTTTGACAAAAATAATGCTGATAACACATGGATGTTTTAGTTGTTGCAGAGCAGTGCTTACACAGAGCCAAGGACTCTTCTGCTTCTCGTGCTGCCCTGCCAGCGAGGAGGCTGGGGGTGCACAAGGAGCTGGGAGGGGACAGAACCAGGACAGGTGACCTAACCAGACCAAAGGGATATCCCACTCCATATGACGTCATGCTCAGCAATAGAAGCTGGGGTAAAGGAGGAAAGGGGTGGACGTTCGGAGTGATGGCGTTTGTCTTCCCAAGGAACCATTACACATGATGAGCCCTGCTTTCCTGGAAGTGACGGAACACCTGCCTGCCGATGGGAAGTAGCGAATGAATTCCTTGTTTTGCTTTGCTTATGCGCGTGGCTTTTGCTTTACCTAGCAAATTGTCTTTATGCCAATCCATGAGTTTTCTCACTTTTACCTTTCCGATTCTCTCCCCCATCCCACCTGGGGAGAGTGAGGGAGCGGCTGCGTGGTGCTGAACTGCCTGCTGGGTTAAACCACACCGCTACCATTAGTACTGGATTGCTGCCTCAGCTCCTGGTACTGGCTGCCAGCAGGCCTGATGAAGAGATGCCCACAGGGCAGTCACAACTTAGTATTTCCCAAAGTTTTTGTGCTGCTCTTCCCCTTCTTGTGGGCATATCGAGGTGGAATACAGCTGCTGTAACAAACAGCAGAATACACAAAATAAGAAATCAAGTCTGCTTCTAGGCTGTCGGTTCATGGAGCTGCTTCAGTCTAGCAAGCATGTAACCCTGTAGGAAAGCAGTACAGAGTCTTCTCTACTGGCACAACAGGTATATTTGAAAAGACAATGTGTCATCTGTCACACTCAGCGGCAAGAGAAGTCTCTTTTCTGGACATAAAGTGTAATCATTGCCACAGGTAGGAACTTGGGCTTGGCTCTTTTATTTATTTGTGTTATTTGTCATGAAAATATGAAAAATTGAGGCAAACATCTTCATAAGAAAACTGATGACCAGATGAGAAACAATAGTGGAAACAAGGCAGGGAGACCAGGGTGGTTTAGATTTCTCTGAAGAGACATCTAGTTACATTTTTCTAGCTGTGAAAATTACTGATGGTTTAATTTGTAATTCTTTTTGTGCCAACCTAATTTTCATTGATGACATGAAAACTTTATGATTCAAAAATTACATTTTATTTTTATATGTGATTTTTAAAGAGAATTTTTAAAATAAAACTTCAAAGCTCCTGTTAAAGTGAATAATTCCTGCCTCAACTTTATATAGCATTGACATTCTCATGTTTATGTAGCCACTGCAACCAGTTCTAACACAATCAGATAATTCTGACTGCTGTCATTTGTTATCAGTATATTGTCCAGAGTTAATCTGAAGACTAGTAGAGGTGACACAGTCATGAAAACCCTCTACCATATCTACCTTTGTAGTTACCACAAATGGTAGTGCAATGGCAGGTGGGAAATTTTCAGAAAGTTTTCATGCAAATGTAGCTTGAGCGTGTGCTGCTTCATGAGATGTAAAATGGAAATACCTTGCTGAACGTGCTTTCAGTTCAACTCATAAAAAAAAAAGTCACTCCCAGGAATTATTTATTGTTTGCATATGGAAAGTGTCATTCAGAAACATGGCATCACGATGAGAGGTTCTAAATATATGTATGTTTTTTCATCAAAAAAGGTAAACTATTCAACTCAGCCACAGAGGAGACAGAATCTGAATGATTAAAGGATCTTCTTCTTGCAGAGAAAAAATAATTGACACTTGTAATTTTTTGTTCGATACAGCTCTCCTCAAAAAAAAAAAAAAAAATCTGTTAGTATATGTTGCTGAGAATCCTGTTTTATAATGCAGACACTATAAATTACAAGGAAATAAAAAGATTCTGGTAATGTCCTTATCCAGATGAACTGTGCTCTCATGATTAATCATGTTACCTCAACCCATGTTATCTATAGCTCTCTTTTATTTATCTATTTATTGGACTATCGAATGCTCCCATTTCATTAACTGCTTGCTCTCTACTGAGAAGGAGCTTAACATTTTGTATTGCTGTGGGTTTCTTTCAGGGCTCCATAGCCTGGTAACCTGATTTAGTTTCTACTGTCCTCCAAGCAACACCATCTGTCAACAGCTCTCCAGTTCCCAAATCAGGGCCTTGTCACCTGTGTGGACAAATTTCTGATTGGAAGGCTTTCATTATGGGGCTAAACTCTTTTCTGTACATAAGTTAACTGTAGGAGCTCTGTACATCAAGGTAGACATTCTCTAAAAATCCAAATGTCCCCTTTTTCGATGTAGTACCTAGCATGTTCCAACTGACAGTATGAAGATGTCCCTACTTCAGAGAAAAACTTTGTCTTGAGAAAATAAGATTTCTGAGGGTAATCCAATGTATTTTCCTTAAGGGTACTGTACTCCCAGAGGCAAGTTCACAGTCTTAGCCCTAGGCTCACTCTGTAGTCAGTGGAGAGGGATTTCCGGAGGCAGATCTGAGCCAAAGCTAGGCTTACTTGTCCTCTGGAGATGCCTCTCTGTTTCTACTGACTATAGTAAGAGCCTAAGATGATCAAAGATATAGCAGAGTAGCAGAGAAGTGGAGCAACCAAAAGGGTTTAGTTTGGCAGGAGAGCTGCAAGAGGGGAAACAGCAGAGGGACAGCAGGCTCTGATCACTACTGCTTCTTGTAGTAGAGTGACGGGCAGTCTAGTTATTCCAAGTATAATATTAAAGGACAGAAAAGGAGAGAAATTCACAGCTGGAAGTGATTTTTCTAAACCTTTGCTGAATGTTTAAAAAAAAAAAAAGTCTTTAAGGACAGAACCAATAGGACAAATACATCCTATGTTCCTACCCTTCACTCTTCCTGGTCACAAATTATTGGTCTCTAACTTTTGTGCATTGTCCTAGTAGCTGATATTTTCAGAGGAGAAATATCATTTGTGAGGAAGGAGAAGGGACATGGGAAATGAAGAAGGTTAAGACAAAAATATCACAGGCTCCAAGAGATATGGAAAGTGAGCAGTGGTAGAGGAAGAGATGAAAGAGCAAAAGAGAATTGTGAAGTGATCAACTTAATTTGATCAAATTTGATTAAGTTAGTTTACTTTTCAAACATGAATATGCATAGGATGCATGATATGTGTGTGCCCATAAGTAGGATAAAATCATAGAAAATAAAGTCTGTTACCTCCCAAGGCTGTATTAGTTGTGCAGAAATATTTTCAGAGAGAGAACCTGTTCTTAACAACTCTTGTTGATGAAGGACCCCCAGTCTTGTTTGGCAGCATATTACATTGTTTAACCATGACTATTTGTTTTCCTAATAGCTAATATAAATCTCACTTGCTAGTTTAAATCCAATCCTTCTTGTTCTATTCATTGTGGAAAAAGAGAAGCAGGGTATGCTTCTCTTCTTTACAACAGCCTGCTACATAACTGAATAGTTATTGTGCTAACTCTTAGGCGTTCCTTTCTCTAGACTTTACAACCTTCACTCATTCAGGTATATTTCCTAGACTGCTGTTACACCCAGCTGTTTTCTATCTTTCTCAAATAACATGCTCAAAGCTGCCCTGAAAACTCCACTTGAAACCATCTCAGTTTCTGAGTGATGTGAAAATATGTTCCTATGCTGACTGGCAGCACTTTTATTTGTGTGTCCTGGGGTAATGCTTACCTTATTTTTAATAGAAGACCACTATTGATTCATCTCTTTGAAATCTACTCTAATACCCAGATTTGTTTCCACAGTACAGCCCATCTCTTATGTGTGAAATGGACTGTTCCTGGCTAACAGTATTTTGTACTTCTTGTCATGCGGTTGCCTTATTTTTTTTTCTAATTCTCATCCTAATCTATACCGTGCTTGCACTTACACGCACCTTGACCTCATCAGAAAATGTAATAGCCATTTTCTCTATTTCATCATTCCTGCTACCTCTGTAAATACTGACTGGGCCCAGGACAAGCCCCTGTTACACCACTTGACACTTCAATAGTCAGCCACTGTAACGACTCTCCAACTATCCATTTCCACATACTTGTCTGCCCACCTTTGAGTAGTTCCATCAGGAAGCAGCGATGCATCTTGCACAACTTTCTTCAGTATGCCCAGATCAGCCTCAGCTTTCATTTTTGGCTGCACTTCATAATGAACATTGGTATTTGTACAGCTGCCTTCTATCTTCCTGGCTGGCTGAATAAGGGTCTGATTATTTTCCAACAACTTTTGTAATTACCCTTGAAGAAGTAAATTGCTATCTGTTATGTACAGTACATCTGTCATTATGATAACTGTTCCTTTCTTCATAATATTTCCATGTGGGCTTTAATTGGCAAGCTTTTGTAGCTTGGCAAAGATTTCATGAACTCTCTGTCTGTGCTCTGAAGAACAAAGAACAACTTTCAAAGGCAGGAAGACAAGGCTAACAAATATAGCTGCTACTCACTATAAAGGTGTCTCTCACTTGTAACATGCTCTGGTTTTATGTTTTGTCTTTTTAAGAGCTCTCTACTGATGCATGACATTAGCAAATATAGGGAAAACAGGCTTTTCTACCACACACTTCTCTCCCTGTCCTCCTTTATTTGCTTAAAAAAGGAGGTGGAGAGCTCTCATAAGGCAACTTCATGTCCTTTCCTATACAAACTTTGTGTACCTTCAGAGTGCGTCGTTTGACATTGTTGGCTTGACTGGAAGTTTCTGCTTGTGATGTTCAATGGCTGTCTGTGCCTACTCCCACCTCGGAATAAAGCAACTTCTCTCAGGAAAAAAAATGTATTGAGAACAGTTTAGAAGAAAAATAACTGGAAGTATATTAAAGCACAGATCTTTTGATAACACATTATAACAAAGATCTGCTAGACAAGTATCCTGGTTTAAAATCTCAAGTAGGCTTAAAAGGTACAGTTGAAGAAAATTATGGTCATATATACACAGCATTGTACATCATGACTAGTCTAATTAAAGGTCTTATTTGTCCATATACTAATCATAATGTGACAAGTCCTTACAGAATGCAACACCTTCCAATTTGATTCTCTGAAGTGCCTGATGTTAATTTANTTTTGTTTTTAATGGGTAAACAGAGATAAGATTTGCCCAGAATTTTTATGTGGCTTAATGTGAGAACTATGGATAAAAGAACTTTAGTGTTGTGATTGTTAATACCCAGCTAAATCCATCAGAGTACGTTTCCTTTTCCTGAAGTGGTAGCTTTGCATTAATTTGCTTTTTAGTTTACTATAGCAGTAAAAGTGGAAAAATAGATTATTTTTTGAAGTATGTGAGAGTCTTCATTTTAAAGACCATTTAGGCATTGCTTATTTAGCAATCCATAATTTGCCATTTGCAACTATCTCCATTTACACTCTGCAACAGAATTAACGCTCTGTGTCAATGCATGCTTGGGATTTAGGTGATTATGGTGGTGCAGGACTATAAAGGCAATCCTCATTCTAAGTCAGGTTTGAGAACAACAGAAAGTGGTAGAGAAAATATGATGCTGTAGGAGGGATTGTGACTGCTGTTAAGTGACTTCCAAAGTGAATTCTAGTCACTTTAGAAAAATGCAAGTTCATTATCCCTCTTGACCAGGGACTTCAGATCAAATAACTATTCTACATGCAGTAAAACTAATTTTTACCTGATTTTTACCTAATTCTTTTATTTGTTTCTTTGCATCTAATACCAAGTAGCAAAGTAACTGCATAGTGTTCCAAATGTGGCCTTATTTTAGTGCTAAATACAACAATGCATATGTGATTTATGGGCTTCAATATTGTATTGGAATCTTTTCTATCTACAACATTCATTAGGTGTGAGAGATCATTATTAGCTGAAGTTCATCTGGTACTTAGCAAAAATTTTTAGTGCTCTCTGTTCTTGAATTCTGCAACAAGGGAGATACATTTTGAAGGGGGGTAGTTGACTGCTAACTTGGTATAACCTATTTACATCGATTTGGATGAGGAGGTTTGCCAGTTTTAACAAATAGCAAATAGCCTTATGTTTTCTTGCTGCCACTATTCTCATGGTAACAGAGAACTCTGACTCATGATACTGATCTGAGGGCCTGCCAATTATTTTAAATGCAAAACAAAGGACTAGAACTACTTTCTAATGTTTCTCTATTTCCTGCAAATGTTGCAGATTTTTTTTCTCTATGCTCTTTTAAGCAGCACTTTCTCGACTTCCCTCCCTTGAAGCACTCACTTTAATTTCTTTCAAAAGTAATCACTCTTGAAATGTCACTTGCCCCATCTCTTCCTGCAATAGATTCTCCCTACGTTTTGAAACATAGGAAACCTAGTTTTGAAAACACTGGATAAGTAACTTTACAGTTTTTGTTTCTTTGTTTGTTTGCGAGGAAGGGAAAAAAATGTTATTGGATCATGGAAATGCATAGACAAAGCTATTTTTGAAACTGTATTGATTTGTTTGTTCTTCTCCTTGGTGAGGAGAAAGGAGCTGTGGTGCTTGCTGACAGAAGAGGTTATGCATAGAGACCAGACGCAAAGGATTAACAAAGGCAAAGTGGAGGACTGACATACGTTCTTTACTTACACTAAACTGATTGTTATACTAAAGATTACTCTCTATAGAAGCTATGAAGTAATTTCAAATTATAAGTGTACAAGGCTATTAAAATTCTTTCTTCTTGACTGAGAGCAGGGGCTTAAACCTGGTTCCTTCTATTTTTTAAGAAACTCTCACCGAGTTATAGAAAATTCTTTAATAGATTTTTCCTTTCCCCCTTCTTCTCCATTCCCCCTTCTTCTCCTTTCCCCCTTTTTCTACTTTTTATTATTATTATTATTATTATTATTATTAAAGCTGTTAGCATTTTGCCTAAAGCACTTAACAATTAATCAATTCATTGGAGTACAGACAAGAAGCTGGGTCTCCAGCTGAGTACTCTAGTAGGAGGCTTCAGTGTTACTGCGCTAGCCAGACCCTCTTGTGAATCAAACTTTGAGTGCAGGCTTAATTAAAAGGTCAAATTCTGGTTTCTGTTGAAAATTTAGGTTTGACTAAACTGAGCTTGTTTTAAATAATCACTGAAATTGGAATCTGGTTCAAGGTCTGCTTACTATAGAAAAAGGTATCAAAAGATATCAGGTGGAGAATTAATACCTAAAAAATAGCCTTTGGCAGTGGCATTAGCATTCCTAAGCAAACACTAATAAAACTCCAAATTTAGACTTGCTTTTCATCACTGTGTGGACGCCACTTGCTGATGAGAAGTCACCATGGAAATGAATAATAAGCAGGAACTGCCAAAATTTGTCTTCACTTGAATGGTGCCATGGTCCAATTTACACAGCTTCAGTACTGGGAGACAAATGAGCAATGATCATTATTTATTCTGTCAGGAGCAATGGTGGTATGAATGGCTCTGTCCAAAATAATCAGAATATTGGCTAAAAGCCAAAGCAAAGAGCAACACATGGTGTTTTATGGATTTAGATAGTTGTATAGCTTCTGACTGTGAAAAAAATCTGAAGTGAATGGATGGGATGGAGGGTGGAGATGAAAAAGATGTTCTAATACTGTCATTTGAGAAGACAAATAGCTGTGAGATCAGACTTGCTGGTGCATGTATCGTTAAAACACAAACAGTAGTATCTTTCTGTACAAGAGACTTCTTTCTATACTTAGGGGGATTACACAGTACTTTCCAGCCTTTTTGTCTGTATGATTCAAACACCTCCATTCCTGGACTGTGAATGGAAGATCTGTCCACTGATCATGTCCTGCTCTTACTTCATTTCCAAGCTACCTTTGGTTAAAGCATGACAGATTGTCTGAGAGTATGAAATGGTTTAATCCAGGTTTATTATGGCTAGCTGCCTCTCTTTCTACCCTACCTGTTCACTTTATCTAACGGGTTTGTTACTTGGAAGTTGTCTTGAAGCTCCCCACTGGACACGCAAAGACATATTTTCGGATCCTGCAGCGCTGGTAGCCACCTGATAGATGGTACCTACATGCATTCCCACTTTTCTTCTCACCATAAGGCACCCAAAAGGAAAAGTAATACTATCCAGATGCTCTCAGCTGGAAGATTGGAAGTGAATACACTGAAATTTGAACTCTTTGCAAAGAGCTACAGTCCCACTGGATTGATAGCTATTGCACCAGTTTGTCAGTTTATGTGGACTCATTTGGAGGTTTGGTTTCTTTTGAACTACCCAAAAAGCTTACCAAAATAAGCATCACATTTACTATATGGTAATCCAGTATAAGAGTTGTTGATGCCCTATTCTGACAGACTTCTTTATGAAGGTAGGGAAGTCTTCCAGTAGCAGTGTTCTTCCCACTGGTTTAATTGGTATTAGGAGGAAAGAATTTAAGCTCCCCAAATCTTCCCAAAATCCAGTGGATTTCTGAATAACCTTGGATTTTACACATTGCAGCCATCTATGACCTCCCTTCCATCATCAGAGCTCTATTGAGGATCTCAGTTTATGCAACCATTTAGGAAAGGCTCTGAGCAATTTTGATCCAGCCTGAGGCACTACACATTAAACAGTCTTGTGAACCTTGGAACTAATGATGCCTGATTTCCTACTTCATTAAACTTACTGTTTAGTGAAGTTCTCATTACTACTGTTCATTTTTAAAGTTAGTTTGTTAGATTTGTTATGTCCATATCTCTACAGAGTTGCAGATGAAGTTACTGAAGGGAGCTATGTTTCCAACAGAAAAGAACTAAAAAGCAGATTATGAGCTACTTTCTTTGTTTTTAAAATCAAAGTCAGTTGTAACAAGAGGCAAGCATCCTGAGCATCACACATGCTGCACTGCAGAGATAATGTGAATGACAGCCATTGTGATATCACCTTGGGGAACAGCTCCAAACAGTCATTCTTTAACAGCCGTCTTATCTTCATGCTGTCTGATTTATACATTAATTAATTATACATAGCATAAATTGTAGCCCAGTAAAAATGGTTTGGGCCATTTTAGGACAGGGACCATGATTTTTTGCAATCACTAATAAAAGACTACAGGCTTTGTGTCAGCCTCACAGTACAGACTCAGGACTTGTCTGGGTTTGCCTTGGCTTGAGCTGCTTGTAGCTTGGTTAACGCTTGCAATTGGCCACCTGACTGGTACCTGACCTGGCTGGGCTACATCTCAGTGAATCCCTTGGACAGCAAAGGACTGACAGACATAGTCCACGTGTACGCAACAGCAGCCCTTTGGTTAGGTAAGGCTTTTGTGCAGCTTTCAAACTTTTGGTGGGATCTGCTGAAGACAAATGAGAATGGGATGAGAAAATTTATAAAAATAGTCCTGAACAGACCCAATATCAAAGAAAATCCCTCCATTAATGTTCTCCGAGGAAGGATCTTGGGATGCTAAAGACGTGTGGTAACTCCCCCCTACCCCATGATACTGGAGAAAGACTGAAATGGTCATCCTTAGGGCCCAAAGGTATACCTAAACAGTGAACATAACACCAGACAGCAGGGTTGGTATTAGACTTTTTTTGTATTAAAAAAATCCAACTGTACTATCAGTGAAGCTTTTCTGTATTAATGAGATAATTTTGGACTATTGGACTGCTAAAACAGTAATTGGAGTAACAATGAATTCTTGGTTCAATACATAAGATATTGTGTTACCTTTCGCCCATAAAAAGATTTTGAATGTAACAAAATAACCCCAAACTAAATTTGGTGCACTATATTCTGCTGAATTAATATAGCTGCATTGGCACTTACAGTACCCAAACTGTAAGTTACATTGCTTAACTGTACAAACACATCAAATATACTACACTAAAAAGACAAGTCTTGCAACATATCTTGTCTGTTAAAGTACTAAAGAAATTTTAATTCCTTCTAGTTAGTGTGTTCTGATCCTAATAAGCTGGCACACAACAAAGCTTGGTACCTTGCTCTCCAATTAGTGGAAGCCGTTTACTATCCATGTCAAGGGTAAATTGGCCTTTCCCTATTCCTCTAGATTCCTCACCAAAGCTTTAATTTACTAGGCCTCTGCCTTTCAAACCTAAACTCCATTCTCCTAACTTGAATGGAGTGCTGAAATCCTCACATATAGGCAACTTGTGTGATGAGACTTGAAAACTCATAAAAACTTTTCCCCTATATTACGAAATTTAGAAAGTGAGGTCTCCCAAGTTGATTCTCTAGTGTCTCGTAACATGAGAGCCTAGATTTTCCTCCCTTCATCGTGGCTTTTCTTATGAAACTGTTAGAAATTTATCTGTTTCTCTGTCAACAGTGGTGGAAACAGAGCTGTATATTCAGCAATTACTAGGAATACCCAAATTCTTGTTCTCATTTTTCCATTTCACATATACAGATCCTCATGATTTACTTCATGGAATCTTGCAAAGCATCTTTTCCTTTGTAAACCAGACTAAGAAGACATTTTAAACTACCAAGAAATAGCACTGAGCTTGTTTCTTGTTCATAATGTATTCTATAAAGAAGGTTTCTTTTTGAATAATGACAGAGAGTTTCTGAAGTGTTTTCACACAATTCTCTTCATTTGATTTGCTATTGAGTCAACGTATTATGCTCTGATGGCAAGCTTGTATAACTGTGTACAGGATGCTTTTAAATTATCATAGGCACTAAAGAATGTAATGACTTATTATGGTCTGTCGTCCGCCTTTTGGTAGTGTACGTGTTATTTATTGTACTCATGGTATTTAATACTTTCTCACATCTGCCATGCTTTCATTGCCTTAATGGTCAAAGTAAATATTTTACATTACAGTATAAGTGGTAAAACCTATTTCATAGTCAGAATGAAGTAAATAACCCAATACTGGATCTTTACTCTAATTTTTACAGAACTGAGATTTTGTTGTTGTTGTTTTGGCCTTAAATCTCAGAGCATCACTGTTCAAGTAGAAATTACATCCAATTAAAAATGGCCTAAAAGCCTTCTCTTTTTCCTTATAAAATATTCTTGTGTAACCAATTCCTTTATTTGGGGATGCAAATCTACTACATTATGAAATCAGTTTCTCTAATGACACAGCTGGCATAAACAAAAACATAATTTACAGCCTGCAACAATGTGAGAATTTCTTAACAGCCCCTCAACTTATTCTTTAAAGCAGTTCCAAGGTCACTGTTCTATTGATAGATTTGCCCTAAAACAACAAATTTGTAGTAAAAACCTCAGTACAACTATATGATGGAAATGGAGTGCAAAGGGACAGAAAGGAGGGAACCACACCCTTTATAACAGTATTAAATTTATATTGAACTGGGACAGGACTCATATCCCAGATTAGAACTATTTAGGAAAGACTTTCATCAAAAGTCAGCAATTTCCTTCTCCCCCCCAAACAAGTTTAGCATTGTGGGGGATACACTGTTTGTGGTGTATAGCCACAAATATAAAACAGATTTCTTTGGCTTAGCATCTTAAGTAGGTGATATTTGCATGAGTATTCCCTTTTCTACTTCTTGCCAAGGCAGAAAATAACATTAATCAGCTTTGCTAAAGTCACTGTGTTCCATTATTTCAGGTAGGAGGCCCCATAGGAAGACAAGGTTAGGACTCAACAGAAGGGAAGAAAAACTCAGGGAGCAGTAAGGAGGAAAAGAAAGGGAAGAAGGGAAAATATTAAAACTAGAGAAAATGAGAAAAAAGGAATCATACAAAGTATAGAGATCCTGATCAGTAACAGTGTTCAGGTAAATGATTAATTTTAAGTACTTTAAGGCTTAAGTACTTCGGAGCATTGAGCTAAAGGAATTATCTAAATACAATATTGCACTAGTTTAAATAAAAGCTATCAGGTAGCACAGCCCAGCTTTCATTAAACTAGTAGAGTTTGGCGTGTCAACATATACTGTTTTAAAACCTTGGCTGTGTTTGTGAATTTATCTGACTCTGCAGAACAGATTTCACACATAAAATTAATAAGCCAATATAAGCCAGGCCAAAGTATACGCTCTGTTTCTACACGGAGTGTTTTGGATGTGGTAAACTTTGGTTTACAAACGAACATGTGCTAATATCAACCTGCAACTAAGTTCACCAAAATTTAACCATCCTTTGGTATTACTGCCATTCCAAGGCTGTCAAAGCCCACTATTAGGCTTGGTTTCCCCTGCTGGCTTCTGTCCCACTTGCCATTTCAGCTATACTGAGGGAGAGAACTCCCTCAAGCTCTGTGCTAGTAACTTTATACATCTCTTCCTTCTTCCAGCTATGCTGTCAACCTCATGTCTGTCCTTTATGGTTGGCAGGCAGAACCTTGGACTGTGAATAATGTTACTTTAGTGATCTTCTGTTATTATACCCCATGACTGCACTGATATCTATCAAATCTCAGTTTGAATTTTCCTCACTGATATTTGGATATCATGGTGAGAAACCTCTTAGCAATGTCCCTGATAGAATATTCCCGCAGTGAAAGTCTAGGCATGAATTCGCAGTGTTGGGGAGGGAGTAACTGAAGCCATGTGGTAAGCTTCAGCAATGGTCAAATGATTAAAACATCTGAAATGGCACTGAGCAATTGTTGTAGGTATTGTGCAATACTCAGCACAATTTCTAAAAAGGGAGGAAGGAAAGGCAGAGGCTCTGCAAGAGCAGAAATCTATTGTATGTTTCATCGCGTGCATAGGCAGCCCAGCTGGATGTGCTAGTCTGTCTTAAAACACAGGAGCCAGATTTTGTAAGGTGAAGAGGTGTCAAAAGATGAACGCAATCAAGATAGGGTTCTAACGTGCATTTTAGGCATTTTGAAAATCTGATCTTAAGTCTTAAATAGCTATCTCTTTCCTCATGAAGTATGTAAAAACAGACAAAAAGCCTAACTTGGCGAGTCTATTCAATTCTGAATGCATTTTCTAGAAATTACTTTTGCACATTTGTACATACTGTATGTACTGTTTTTTGTGCGTGGAGTAGCTTAATGAACAGAAATACTTTTTGTTTTAGATTTTAGACATTTTTAAGCTAATGCTATGTGTGTAATGCTGTTGCACTTTCTTAGACTGCACATATTATTTATTAACATACTTAACATAGATGTAGAATCACAGATAACAAAACTGATGCTACTATTTTAAATTTGATGTGCATACCACTTTAAAATTAAGCTCATTAAAGATAATAGAATGATCCATCGGCAGGCCTTCAGCTGCAGACCTGGAGGTGACAGGCCATTTGGTGAACAATTTACTGAGTGTCTCACTCCCCCCTCCTTCTTAACCATGGGCACTGCAAGTTCATTCTATTAACCTTAATAGGTTTGCTCTCAAAGTGTTTTACTCTAGAGATTTAAACATGAACTCTATCATATGTCAGCCTGCAGCTAACCTAAGCAACTAAACTAAAAGAAGATGCAACATATTTATCTATGTACATATTTGGTATATATGTCCTGTATCTGTAGGTCCTAATACAAGAAGTAACATCTAATGCACATAAAGAAAGGACGTACATGATGCTCTTCTCTGTAGGTGTTTCATAGCTCCATAGGGTCCCTCAGGAATTTGTCTTCCTCTCAATTAAAGAAGCATTAACAGCAGGCATCCCACTCCAGCTAGCAAGGGCCTTTGCATGCGCTAGCTGAAAAAGATTGTGCAAGTGAGAGAAGCTTGTTTTCCTCACGTAACAACTCCAACAGATGTATCTGAGGGCTGCCCTCTGTCCCAGCAGGGCGTTCTTCTCTCTCCCTGGGATCGTAAGACAGAATTAGCAGGCAAGTTATAACAGCTTCGGCATTTGAGTTGAGGGCAAGCTCGGGCAGCTTTGTTCAGACTAATGGGATGGAATAGCAGCCATCATCTTTTCTCTCATCATCTTTTAAACTGCTCATCATAGTGTTGCCACCACTTTTATGGAACCTAACAAAGCTACTGAAGCAGCTGGGTGTCTTCCATCATTTCCATCCCAGAGATCCCTCAAAGTGGCTCCCTCTCACAATGACGCTATCCCTGACCAACTTAGCTCCTTGCAGGACTCAACATTTCTTCCCTTACTTTGATGACTTAAAGCCATGGCTCGGAGAGGTGAACACAACTATAAATGTCAGCCATCAGAGGTCCCACCCTTCATCATCTTGGCAGTCACCACCACAAAGAACACTTTATTGGCCTTGGCCAAACTTAGCCCAGCCAAGACAGAAATGACATGAATGATTTGAGCAGAAACTAGTCCTGTTCTTATCCACCTTCTGATCTTCACAACCCTAGGTTCACAATGACCTCCCTGCATGCTCAAATGACTGCAGGTAAAGGTTTTCTCTCTGCAGTTTTAGAAGACCACCTCATTCCTGTGGGAGAGGGATGAAAATCAAATAGACCATCATAAGAAACTATTGCAACTTACCTTCTCTCACTCCGAATGCAGTGGCACATGCCCAGGGCCAGAGAAGCAGGGAAGTATTCATCACACTTCAGCACCCCTTGCCATCCCATTTGTTCTCACATCTAGATCAAATGCATGATATTGATTTTCTAGATGCTGCCTCATTGTGTCACTACTGAGAGCTATGTTTGTGGGAGTAGTGTAGTTTCCAAGAGTCAGGGTAAAGACATTAAGAATGAAAAACACATGCATTTTGGGTGCTGTGTAATGCACTTATACGAGAAATTAGAGTTTGCTGGAGACGTGGTTCTGAGAAGAAAATGCAGAGCGATTCTCTACATTGACTCTCCTACACTGAAAAGACAATTACTTTAGAAAAGACTTGCTCTACATGCCAGACAAAACAATACATTCCCTCCCAGCAGAAAATAGTGCAGCATTTCTCTGGATTGGTCTTATTTTTTAATTCTTGTGCTGTCAGGACATGTACTGGGTCTGGCTGGGATGGAGTTAACTTTCCCAATGGCAGCCAGGATTGTGTTGTGTTCTGCACTTGTAGCTAGAACAGTACTGACACCACACCAATGTCTTGTCTATTGCTGAGCAGTGCTGGCACAGCACTGGGACCTCTAACCTGCATGCAAAGGCCAGCAGGCTGGGGGTGGATAAGCGACATGGCCAGGGCAGCTGACCTAGACTGACAAAAGGGATATTCCATACCATATGATGTTACACAATCGGCAATAAAAGCTGGGGAAGGGGAAAGAGAAGGGGAGGCGCTCTCGTTATGAAAATATCTGTCCTCCCGAAAAACATCCATGCATATTGAGGCCCTGCTTCCCAAGATGTGGCTGAATATCACTTACTGATGGGAAGCAGAGAATAATTGTTTTCTCCCTTTGTTTCTGTATCGCTTCTGTTCTTTTCTTTTTTCTTTTTCTTTTTCTTTTTCTTTTCCTTTAATTAAATTGTTCTTACCTCAACTCATGAGACTTTTTTTTTTCCATCATATTTTCTCCCCGTTCTTTTGAGGAGGGGGAGTGAGAGAGCAGTGTGGTGGGGTCTAGCTACCCATTGGTGTGAAACCACCACAGGACATGACAGCGAAGGCCTCTCAGAAACTCCTAGCCAGGTTGTCGAACAGCTTGCCTAACAGCTCAGCAAACTGCATAGTCTCCCGACTCCAAGAAGTCAAGTCATATCTATCAGATTGGACAATTTCTGTTTACTGTTGTCCACAGTGACTTGATAGCAGCTGATGTGATGAAAATTCTGTATCTTTAAAAGTTATCACGTCAACACACAATCCTCTTTCCAAAGTTTACCTTTCATTTATCTTTATGACAGAACATTGTTCATGATCTTAATAAATCTTCTCAATTTTTATAAAACTGATTGATAAACAAATGCCATTCTGTCTGTTCATTAGTAGCACAGACTAATTTGTATTTAGCTGTTGGTCTCAGCTTGATAGAGTATACTTCACTAATGCCATTATACAGATGAGAAAACAAAAGTATAGGACGCTACAAAACAGATCTTTCAAAGGTATGTTAGTTCCTAAGTCAGTATATATATTTCAGGATATGGATCCATGTGGTTTGATTCTGTCTACATGTATCCATAGTAGAGTGTGGATTAAAACTCAGGTCTTCTGTTCTCAGTGTTCTGCTTAGTGAGTCACATAATTATGATACCACTATTTTTCTTCTGCTTTACTGTACGACATAAAATAATCCATAAGGTTTATTTCCAGCCTGCTCTGCATCACACAGAAACAGACTGCACTTAGTATTTTTTTTTACTGTATTCTGATCTCTTAAGGACTTGAAAAAAATGTGAAGTTGGCCCTAATAATTGTTCCAGTAGCTGTACTTGAAGAGTGTATGTATTAGATTCTGGCTGGCTGTGTATTGCTGCTGACTATGTGCAGGTCTTTTTTTTTTTCCTCAGTGATCATACCTTTCAAATTGGTGTTTGAGTTTTAAGAAGGTTGTGGGGACTTAAATTGTTGGCACAGGAGAATTGCAAGGATATAATGTCTATAATAAAGCATCCCATTTATCTACTGATGACTGCATTTTTTGAATTATAAAGCACTTAGGAATGTTCAGACAATCAGATAGCTGAGCTAGCTAAACATTCTCAACCTTATTATTCTGCATAAATACTGGAATGTGTACCAGAATAAACCCTCCCAGCCTGCTAGTTTTAACTTTGGGTTAGCTATAATATAAAGTTAAGCTGTGGAGGAAAGGAGAAAATATTCCTAATGTTTACACATTGCATGAATCCTGATTGCCAACCTTGTACAAACTGTTCTGGGTTAGCAATAAAATTGGAATTGCAGGAGGAACACCGACAGAAGTGCTCCCTACTTACAAGCAGCTTGTTTCATACATCACCAAGAGAAACTTCTGAAGGTACTTGGGTAGTTTTGATTCCACATGCTTTCAAATCAAAAGGCTGCTGATATATGTTGCCAGTTACTGAAATCTGCCATAATTTTTGAACAGTACCCAAAGTACTTTCCAGCCAAGCATGGAGATATTCCTGTTCTGACAAAGGATGGCAGAAGGGAAGGGGCAAAAACCAGAGCATTAAAAGCTCATGTCTGGCATTACCAGACTAATTTGACTTTAGTTTGGGGAGGGGCTTTATGTCATTAATGCTGGAGGCAGGTTCTCCTGTTTCATTGGACAAAGTCCTTATATACCTCTAGACCCTTCAGCCTCAACTAGATGGGGCTACTTGTAAGAAGGAAAGAAAATCCTGAAAGCAATTCATGCTACTGTAAGTTAGCCTGGGCCATATATCAGAACTGGGATATGCAGAGACTGATCATCCCAAAGAAGCATGGCAAACCTTGCAGGCTTTAACCCTGTTATATATATCCCATTTAAATCCCCCTGCAATTCATGTTGAATACCCTCTACTTTCCTTGCTAAGTCTCAGGAGATGTTCTGAGTAAATAAAAGCTGCTGCCCTCCTATGCACCCTTCAACTCTTCCCATCTGAGCAGTTTTAGTCATGCTGAAGTGCAATGCTAGCCATGTCATAACTCTGCTTTATAGAAGCTGGCCAACCGACTGCTTCTCTGAATGATTTTCTTAAAGAAGATGAAGCTATCTGAAGCCTGATAAGAATAACATATACATATATATTTATAAATGTTTTGTGTATATGTAATACTATATATATAAATATAAATATATATATAAACACCTACATAAACTGCAGTTTCTCCATATACAGACCAAAAAACATTTAGTCTGTACAAAAAGAAGAGAAAGTGTATCAGGTGAGAGCCCTGACTGGCTGGCTAGTTACAAAAGGAGGTTTAAAAGGTCTGAATACTCCCTCAACCTTTCCTGCCAATCATTCAGAAACTTCCTCTGTCAAACAGCCTCATCTGTCACTCAGGAAATTCATCTGCTTGCCTGTTTATTTTCGCACTTAGGGTTGAGGTCACTTGCCGTCCTTTTAAGTAATCAGAGGAGACAGCAGTAATCAAAAGCACAAGATCAGTACTTCTGTGATGTCTTTCTTGCATAGCCTCTCTGTAATTCTTCTGCAAATGTTGCAAAGTAGGCATATACAAAGAGAGGAAAAGAACAGGGGAGAAGGATGTTTTTTTGTTTCCAGCTAGGAAAAAGGAAAGAAATTTTGCTGAATCTTACGTGCTACCTAGAAAAACACGTGTAATATTTATTTACTGGGGAATTTGCTGCGCATGACAGGAAAAACTGACTGTAGTTCATTAAATGGTAGCCCTTCTCAGGCAAATTAAACTGATAACCCAGCACAGAGTTAAAGTGCAAAAGGCAGATGAAAGTGCTAATTTTTCAACAATGTAAATCAGTTCAACAATGTAAATGCCTCCTGATGGTTTGTTGTCCTTAAGGGACTATCTGTAGATGAAAAAGCCAGTCTGAGTGGAGCTATTCATTTTGCCTATTTGAAACTTCCTATACTATATATGATTGTTAGACTCTGCTGAAAAGTATTAAATAGTTGTCAGGTTCTGCCTTAGATCTATGCAATTCAGCACTGACTGAAGCTATTCCTGTACAGCTGACTCTAAAAAAGAGCTTTATACTGTGGATGAGAGATTCATACCTTAAAGAAAGGGCACTGAAAGAAAGCCAGAGTTATCAAGAAGAGGGAAGAGCATCTGACATGTTTGCCCCTTGCCTACTTGCACAGTAGGCAGGCAGTTTGCCTTACCTTACAGACTGTTGAACATTTCAAAAGGATTTAAAGGATCCCAGTGCCAGCCTGCTCTCTCAAGACTGATTTCTCCTTGTAATGCTATTGTTGTTATGAATCATGCATTACTGTGATTAGCAGAGAGAGGTACAATTACTTTCTTACAGTGGCTCGCAAAAGATTGCCTGGAATACCTAGGCCTGATAGAGCAGAAAAAGAATCTCATCAGATATGAAGAGAGCAGAGAGATGGAAATTGTTAAATTTCCATTAAAAAAAAAAAAGTTGAAAGAGCACAAAGGAGAACAGGAGAAAGAAGCCTTGTAACTGAACACTACCAGAAATGGACCCCTGACTAGGATGGACCTTCACTCTGAGCAAGTATAGCTGTCCTTATGCACAAGAAGCCACTCCTGCTTATCAGCAACTGCTCGTGTCAGAAACAAATAACAAATCAGAACAAATAAAAAAAACATTTACAGAAAGACTGACAGATATTTTAGAAAAATAAGCTATATTGGAGAAGGTTTAATAATTTTACCAAGTGGTGGGAAAATGCTTGGCAAAATTGAAAGGGAAAAAAAAAAAGAGCTGAAGAGGAGACAGTTAATTAAGAGGGGAAGAGCATGGGCCATCTGCATGGCGGTCCTCATACGGCTAGTTTCCTGGGAGGGAGAGCAAGCTTCTTGTTTCTTATGCTGATTGTTCTTAACCCGGTTAAAGAAAGATGCTATCAAACTCCTGTCTAATATCCTTTGAAATTCAAGTTCTCACTGGAGAGAGAAGAAAACTTAAATGAGACAAAAGTGAAACATTTTCTTTTTCTATAGTGTAAGCAGTGATAATCTTGATATCCTTGATATCTTTTCCTTGTTTCCCAGGAACTTCTCTTTTCTCTCATTGTCAAGACATGAATCCTTCCAACACTTCTGAATTTATTATGATCTTTGTGATCTAAAATTGCTTGTGGAGTGTAATCTCTCATAGGTGGCAGGCCAGCTTATTTGAAAGAGCCAAAGCAAAGGCTTAGTGCTTGCACCGTTCAGTTCATAGATGCACCTATCATGTAGCATAAATGTCGCCCAGCCTTATCCAAACACTAAAGTCACCGAAAACCTGTTGATTTGGCTGCAAATGTCAGACTAACTGTGGACTGAGTAGAGGGCTGTTGGTCCCACTTTCCTCCCATTTGACTGGAAACCTCAACTGACTGTCGTGCTGTCTTTTTCCAAACATCTCTAAAACCAGTTCTCATCCTCCTGTCTTACCCCACCCCCAAAGTGCCTCAAGTCGAGGGCACGCTAGAGAAAGCGATCTGGTGGCTATTGTGAGGGACTCACGGGAATGTCCACAGCAGAACCTCTCAGTTGCTCGAATGCTGCTTCGTGGGGGAGTGAAAACAAATCGGCGAACTCCAGGACAGGAACTGTCGCTGCAAGACGGGAGCCATGGGCTATGCTCCTTTGCTGCCCTCTGCTGCAGGGCCCAGCATAATTCCCTGAACTGGCGAACCTGCCTAGCATTTCAGATGAAAGCCAGGGCTCCCAGCCGAGGAACCCAGGGAAAACCCGGAGACAGCGAGGAGAAGGTGGAAGATGATCTTGACGCACTGTACCATGAGAAATGGTGTTTGTTGAAGATAACTGTCCCTTGTGGAAATCAAGACAGGGATACCAGCAAAATCGAACGCTATTCTGGAAGGTGGAAACACACTAGTCACATTTTGGGGGCCCCAAATTGTGACCTTCATGCTCCTTGCACAAACTTAAATTTAATGAGTGTTATGTAGTTTATGCCTGAAGATGATTTATTTTCTAGTTAAGAGTCTGTAAGCAGCTAGAAAATATTTATATCACAAGTTTTGTGACTATATTACAACAAAATAATTTTAATTAAGACTTAAGCTGTGACTATAAATGTCACGCTATTCTGCTAAGGGCTTGGAAACTTGGAAGAATAGTTAACTACAGAAAATACACTGTATGCTGACTATTTTCACTGTTAAGGCTTTGTGCAGGGAGGAGAGAGCTAAGCTAATATCTGAAACAATAACAACAATATTAAAGCCATATTATTATTATTAAAGCCAGTCTGTAAGCCTCCAAACCAAAGTTCTCCCGGATTCCTGACGCAGCAGAAGCAGTATGGCAGCAGCATATGGACTGCACACAAGATGCTGAGGTCTTGCTGCAGGATTGCAGCTGCGGTTCAGACTTGCAATTTTTTTTTTTTCAGTTTCCACGGTTCACTCTACCGGGCTGAAAGCTATTAAAGACTTTTCTTTTGACTAATTCATTACAGGATCTGAAACCAGAACACTGTTAGCACGGACAGCTAGCTACCTGTGAATTTTTTCTTTTAAACGATGGCATCTATCACTGTTTGCCCTATGTAACCCTTCTATATACTAGATAATGTTTAATAACAAGGAAGTCTCTGCGGCTGCTTTTCCATTTAGAAAAAGGGGGAAAAAAACCAACACCGCATAGTTCCTCGTGTTAATGCCGCTCTTTCTCATGTCTCTTTTGGAAGCTGTTATAACCAGGCTTGCGCTTTTCAGATGCTGGAAACGTCCCCGAGGAGCAGCGGAAACCGCTGCGCCCCAAGGGCCGGGGGCGGAAACGGACCCCCACAGAGCAAACCCCGAGCGGCAGGGCCACGGGCGTGACGGCCAGCAGCCGCCCTCCGGCCGAGCGGCCCCGTCCCCGGCGCCCCGCACAGGCGCTACGGGGGGTGCTCCCCGAGCACCCGTCCGTTACGCCGCCCGCCGCCCACAGGCCCTAACGGCCGCCCTCACGCGGCCGCCCCGCGCCGGGTAGCGCTGCCGCTCCCTC
>VXAA01002284.1:74452-88198 GCA_013399115.1 Anseranas semipalmata | reverse complement strand
AGCTCGCCTCACGGGCGGGAGAACGGCCCCGAGCGTGGGCTGCCAGGCCCGGCCGGTGCGCGCCGGCGCCTTCCCGTCCTGCGACTCCACCGCCGTGTGTGGTTTTAAAACACCTCAGTGCGAGCGTCTGCCCGTGTGGCCCCTTCTTTCGCTTGAGAGGACGCTTGCGTCGGTTAAGCAGCACTATCAGTTCCGTAGGCCAACCGAAGTGTGCCACTGAAGTTTAAACTAAATTTGTGTATATACGAATTTATTACCCTTTTAACACCTTCGGATTTAATCAGTGTCTTCACTTAATTTGCCACAGTTTTCTTGTGTTGGCAGGGCCTGGTACTCCAGTGGAGCTTATATTTTGGCAAAGGACTCTGTGGACCTGTTTTTCCTGAGGTGTCTTTGATTTAAAAGGTTCTGACTTCAGATGTTGAAAGTCATGCCTTTGCTTTGTTCTGTGAAACCGCCATGTGCATCCAACGTTCCTCTTCAGTACTGCAAGGCAAAGCTTTGTTTGTTTGTTTTGCTTTCCCAAGCTGTTCTGGAGTGTTCTGTTTTTATTACTTTTTAGACCTGAGAAGCAAGCAGCATTAATATATATCATTAACCTCATCATCTCTATAAAGGATAGAACACCTGTCATAACTACATATTCATTTAAGTGACTTGTGAACGGCTTGGAATAAGTACCTCTTCCTCACCGTGTTTGCAGTAGCTAATTCTGTGGGGCCTGGCTTGCTATTCAGTTACATGCTTATAAACATATATATATTTATACATATATATATTTATATATAATATATACATATATTATATTTGTACCTTACTATAAGGTGATTTTAAAGTTGCGTAAAAGTTATTTTGGTATAACAGCTGAATTCTAACTTACATCGCTCTTTTCTGGTCTGCTCTGGCACAAAGACTTAAGCTGCCGTGGTGAGGTATGTGTTACTTACTAACACATACCTTACTAAGTAAGTACCTTACTAAGTAAGGTCTGGAGGAAAGGAGGAGTTTAAAAGCATACGTTCTGTTAATGATTTAATATGTTTTTACAGCTAGCAGTTTAACAGAGCCCATGTTTAAACTCTTTCCATCTTTTTTTAAAAATTGTGCTTTGCTCTTATTTTTAAAAGCTTCTTCAAGGGCATGTTCAAAGTTAGTAACAGGTAAAGCTGTACTCAAGGCATTCCTGCCAGAAATGTATATTTAACTCTCCGGGCATGTGTATTTTTGAGATGCATGATTGCTTAGGGTAGAAAGGGAGTAGGCATGAAGCAGGGATTTCAGTGGGTTACCTTTTGATTCAGTGCAGTGTGATGTTGTCTTCTGTGAAATGAGGAATAACTACTTACTAAAAACATACAATAAGGTTGAGACAAAAAAAAAAAACCAACAACAAACCCTTAAGAATTTATCCCCGTGGAAGAACAGGCATTTATTTATATTCTAAGATACTTCCTTTTGATAGGCATTTGTATGATGTTAGGCTAGCACATGCCCCCAGTTTCCTGGATATGTCTTTTTTTTCTCCCCCCCTTCCTGTTCTTTTTTATGTCTGTTTGGAGCTGAAGATTTGGGATTTTTGTTCGCAGTTTTCAGATGACCCACAGCCTTGTCAGAGCAGAGCCTCCAGCTGGGCTGCAAGAAGTATGCTGCTTCTGAAGAAATGGCTGCCACAAGTACAGAAATCAACTTGCTTACGCAGGATAGCGTGCCTATGAAATGCACAGTGATACTGTGTCTGGAGCCTCATCATCATTACAAGCATGTATTACCAGCATTTCAGATTGGTTTTGCCTGCTAAAAGTACGCAAGGCTGAGCAGACTTATTTGGCAATTCAACAGTTTTAAAATATTGGCATTCAACTTAGGGAGCTCAGAAATAGTTTTCAGAACTGTATGTGTAAAATGGGGCTCCTGAATCCTTCTTGAAAAAGTACTGGTAGTTCTGGCCGTTGCGTCTGCTTGCATCAATGGGATATGTATTTAGGTGTCCGAATAATATAAAGCTGATCTGTGTAGAGCATGACACTTTTCAGAGGCTAGAGATGAGGTTATAGACTAAAACCCTTGCAAGGAGACACAAGTACTATGGGCATTGTCCCCTTGTCTTCAATAATATAAAAGTATAGCAATGTATATGGTGTTCTGGTCGCTTTCTAAAACCTTGTGCAGACATGCTCTCTGTCCTGTTATGGTGGGGAGAGTGTGAAAGATTAGCCTGCAAGGTTTGGAGGGTATTAGTTATTTTACTTTTGTTTTTGAGGGTGTTCAGAAATTACAGTGCTGATACTTATACTAGAATAAAATACTTACAGGTTTAGGAATCTAGCATTAGGTTTGATAATTCAAATTAGAATTTGAATTTCAGGGCCACATGCTATTTGGTAGCTTTAATCAGTGTAGTTCTTACTTAGATATTAGACAGTATGTCACCCTATATGGCATTTGATTGAGGTCCAAGTAGTAGAAATTTGGAATTGCTGTGGTAAAGTAATGTGCTCAGAGCCTCAGAGACTTTGAACGTTGTTCAGTCAAACAGCTGGAGCACAGTTGAAAATCACTGTGCTACAGCCAGAAAGCTGTGCTGTGCACTTCAGAACTGTGTTGATTTGCTTAACATAGTTTAGAATGGATAACAAGGTGTAATTTAAAAGTGGGATTGAGCTCTAGATTTGAGTATTGCATACTGAAACAAATGTTTTTCTTTCTTCATGAAATGGAATTGAGAAGAGTCTCAAAGAAGTCCACCCTGAAGTTCTGTGTGCTGCTGTGAAAGGGTCAGATGGAAGCCATGCAGGGTAAAGCTGTGACGTAGCTGTTGTAGAAAACTCATAATAGATGATGTCATGCTACAGCCTATGAATCATTGCAAGAGTAGTTTTGTTTCTTCTGTAGCATCCTTTGATAGACTAGCTGTTTCCCTCCTGCTGTTTATGCCCTTGTCTTGCACTCTTACCTCCTGCTGCTCGTCCCAGACTGTGCTGCAGGCACTTCTGCAGAGAGACAAGTGTTTCTAATTTTATTTTTTTAATACCATGAATTTTAGGAGCTGAGTATACTATGCTTGTGACTGCTTAACAGTGGAAGTACCGTAGCATCCTCTGAGAAGGTTGCCTGTGAATACAACTTGAATTTTTTCAGTAGTGCAGAATGCCATTTTACTAAGCTGGGTTTTCTTACAGGGAGCATTTTACATTGCATACCATAGTATGACCTGGTTTCTCACTCATCTCCGGATGTGATTCATCATTTTTTGCTTTGCATGGCCCTTAAAATGCAGCTCACTATTGGTTATATCAAGTGGAGTGGTGCAGAAAGGTATCTTGCTCTGGTTATAATCTAACAGCTCCCAACAGTAGTGTCTTTTGTGGAGGAGGAGGGACTGCAAAGCAGAAGTACATCTGGTCCTTCTGCTGTGTTCTGTGCCTTGCAGAGGGCTCACTAGCGCAGAGCTTCCTGTGACTGACAGGGAGCATGTACTACATGTGACGGTTGGTTTCCCCCTCTCCCCAGTCCTCCCTGTACCAAGTCCTGTGACCAAATGCACTCATGAACTGCACTGCATTGAGAGCTAGTGGTTAAGATTTGGTCTGCTGAAAAGACAGTGTAGTAACTGTTCCTCACCTTCTCAAGCTTTAGGAGGCTTTATGATTTCCTCAAGACAGCTTTTTTTGAGTACATCTGGGCTGATGTTTCACCTTGAAATTTGTTCATTTGGTTCAAGTTTCAAGGACCAGTGAGATATAAGTGTAACTGCATGGAATATGGTGGTTTGGGGGAGCACTAAGGAATATTAAATGATTAGAAAGTAGGGCTTACCTGAATACCAGGAGGTGTGCATCCATGGAGGTAGAAGAAGAGAAAAATAGTAGGAGCAAAAGCATAATGAAAGTGCTAGGAATGCGAAGTATATATATCTGTGCTGCTGCAATTTTTGTTTGGGAGGCTCTGTGCTCAGTTACTCAATATTGTGGTAACAGCACACCTTCTAAAGAGACATGGTGGAGGCAGCTTCTGACACACCGGTCCTGAGAAAAGATTTGAGCTCAGCTGCAGACTGTAAATGCCACTTGGTAGTCAGCAGTGAAAATGTCTTTTGCCTTTTTCTTCTGCCTGTGGTTATGCAAATGTGATTTTGTACCTCCTTTTCCAAAGTACAGGGATGCATCAAGAAATTATTCAACATTGTTGTAGGTTTCTTCTCATGGGTAGAATATTCTTGAAATCCTGGTTAGCTATTATGTGAAACTGAATTGTTTGCCACTGCCATCTGGAATAAAATCCAGCTATGCTGATCTAGGCTTGCTCCTGATTTTCAGAGAGAATCACTAGGTGGTCTGCTTCTAAATTCAACTTTATTTTGTAATTAAGTTGTCCTCCCTTTTCCCCTTCCAGTGTTCTCAAACTGTAGCTTCATCTCACTGAAGCAAGGTCATCCATGTGTTGTGAGAGACAGACACAGCCAACAGGACAAAGACTGTTTCAGAATTATGTGGAAATATATAGTTGTCCCTTTGTGCAAAGAGACTATAAAATTCTGCATTGAATTTAACAGAAAGAGAACAAGAGGAAGCAACAATACACTCTGAATGCTCTTCCATCATTCTGGAAGCTTAATTGTCTTTTGCTTTACTATGTCCTCTTTTGGAACTGTTGCTGACTGTAAACAAGTTACTTCTGAAAGGATTATAACACCATATTCCTTTCTAAATGCCTGAGGTTTGAACTCCTCCTTTGAAGTTCCTTTTCCTCTCACACTGAGGACTGAAAGTTATTTGTAAAACAGGGATGTGTTTGCCATTCACTGAATGACCTCCAGCTTAGTATAAGCGTCAGCAGCCATCAAAATGCTCCTTCACTGGAGTTGTGCCTGGCCTCTATAATGTGCTGTCTTGCAGTTTAATGTACAAAATTGTGTGGCAGGAAATCAAGACAGGTATGAGGTTAGGAAATCAACCTGGCCGTTAGCTGTTGAACATTAAAGGCATGTGGAAAATGGTGGAACCCCAGATTATTGGATAGCTTCGCAATTTTGTGGGTTTTGTGCCGCTGCTGTTGGGTCAGACTAGTGAAGTTTTCAAGTGAATCGGATCATTCAAAAGCCGTGACTGAGTTCACGAAAGTTAGAAAACATTACCAGGGTTGGTAGTCCTTTAAGTCTATTTCAGGAATTCCTCTACAAAATTAGCAAGTGCTTCCGGATGAGTATCACATTGTTCTATCTTTTTGGTTGAAATGATTTTAAAACACTTTTTTGATGTGAGTGATGCTGACCTGCTCCTGTTCGTCACTTCCTGCAAGGATTAACACCATTCATTTTGTAGAGTTAGTTGGGATGCCTCAGCTTGTTCTTGAGGTAGCTCTCAACACTCAGCCTCAGACCCTGCTGTTTGCTAATCTGCTGTGCTGGATCAGCAGTTGTTCTGCAGGCTAATTGTTGTATAGATTACTGACAGGTGCACTTACAAGTGAAGTGTTACAGAAGACACTTAACAGACATCATCACCGTTAGCCTCACCACTTTCTATTGGATTGTTGCTTTCACATAGTGTTCGATTTTGGACTTCCTGAGTTCTTTATCTTTTTGGTTATGTTTTTTTGTTTGTTTTTAATGCTTTGTATGCAGATGTATTGTTTGGAATGGGACAGCAAACCATCTTCAACCATTACAGGTAGTAGGAAGATGAGTATACATTTACTTATTTTTGTACGTATCTGTGTGTGCGCACAACCCTTTTGAAATAAGTTGACATCCAAGCCAGTTGCTGTTTGTGTAGATGATACAATTCTCATCTTGTGTGGTGTCAATGCACTGATAGTTCCATATCTTGCAGTCACTAATAGGGAATAGCTTTCTGTTGGATGGGACAGTAATGACAGAGGGACTGGAGTGATGTTAAAAAAGCAAAACAAAACAAACTGTAAGAGCAGTAATGATGTCACTGGAGCTTCTTAGACAAAAACTCATGCTCATTACAGCTTGTACAGATAGTAAAGCACCTTAGACCTGCTAAAAGGAATTTATTTGGTATTTTCCATCAGTTTAGGATTTCAAGAGCAGCTTATGCTGACTGCCGTGAGGAGTCGCATAGATGTAGCAGATTGAGACTAAAGCTAGGAAATAGGCTAGCTGGCATTTTAGCATACCCCATAGTCTTTTTTCTTTTTCCCTGTGATTTAACCGATCAAATAAAGAAGAGGGAAATATTCTAGACATCAAAAATCTTCATGTTGTTTCTATCCAATTAAGCATGTGCAGGACTGCTGAAACCATTTAAAGATGTTCAAAGAGCAAAATATTAAACTTAAGAAGGGATCAGAAGACAATATAGTGGACTCGATTTTTGTTTTATTCTTTACTGCATTTTACTTGCATGTCTCTGTTCAGCTCTAAAGATACTTTATCACTTTCATAGCAGCGTTAGTATTGCATTATATCTCAAAACTGTATATGTGTATTTAAGTTGATTTTACTTCCTGGAAGTGGAGTTTATTTACACAGGAGAAAACATAATACATGTAGGTTTCAGATGTTTCAAGATCCAAGACAAGAAATTCCAGACATACTTGTGGATCTGCTTTAGATTTGAATATCTGAAGGCATTAATCAAAGCTATGTGGGAAACAGCTGCATCTAGAGGAAAACCTAAAATCAATGTCTTAAAAAAAAAAAAAAAAAAAAAAAGGCAAACAAACCACCTGAAAAAACAGTAAAGGGCTAGCACCTTCTCTTCATAAGTCTGTTTTCAGCATCTTTTATGCCTAGTGAGTTTTAGGTTTGCATTTAATGTTAGGCCCCTTAAGAACAGTGCTGTTAACTAGTGTCTTGGTCCTGGAGAAGGACTAGCTAGAAATCTGACAAATTTGTTCCTGTGTAACATAACACAGGAACACAGTACACTGGGCTCAAAGTGCTGTTGATGAATAATATGGATAAAAGCAGAGGAGAGGAAAACAGAACAAAACAACAGTAGTATATCTTATACACTACAAAATATTGTAAAATCAACAAGGGAGACCTCTCATGTATACACCTGCATGTTGGTGCATTGTGCAACATTCCCCATCTCTGATCTCTACAAAGAGAATTGACTTTGTAGTATGTGCAGGACATTAACCAATCTGATTTATTGCCAAATAATTTGAAGATTGAAAAGAACTGTTGGCTGTCCCTTCCACCAAAGTGACTACACTTGATCACATCTAAGGATAACCAGTTCTTAAGACTTCTGGCTTAAATTATTCTGTAAATTATAGCAGTGCTGGCCTGCATGTAATTAATTTATGGAAACAGATTCTTCTTTCTATCCAGCTCTGACCTTAAGCATGTTTGTGTAGGACTGCTTTTGCATAACTAGAAAGAGAATTGAAAATTTAAAGTTGCTACAGGAGGAACATTCATTTAGTTAAATTTTACACAGAGAGTGCACATAGTAGCTTTTGGATTGTTTTTAAATTAAAGCTCTTACTGTACATCCAGTTGCCGTTGAAGCCACTAAAAGGGTCTTCCTGTCATTTCCTAGGTTTGAATCTTATTTTGAATGGCAGCTGAATTTTCTCAGCAGTAGTGCTGATTCTCTGTAGCTTGTGTTGATGGATTGTCTGCCAAACATCCTCTCTGGCAGGATAGAAGCTAGAGGGATGCATGCATTTATCAGGCCAATTGAAATAAATGGGAAGCTAGCCAGTGAATTCAGTAGGAGCAGAACGTGTCCCTTCAAAATAAATTAATTCTGTAGTTGGTGACTGCTGATGTGGGTCCTATTTTGCTTTATTTCTTCTTTTCCTTTAACTGTAGCCCCTTCTTTTTCCTTATATTCTTTCCCCCAAAATTATCAGATCAATGTTTTCATGGGCAATAACAGCAATAAGAGTATTTCAGAAATATTTATAAAGTACAGGCTTTGGCAGATATGTTCATTGGCTTTGGTGGTAAAAGCTCTCTGTGTCTATGACAAGGAAATTAGTTGTGCTGCAAAAGGAAAATACACTGATGCTACAAAGTATTAGTGCTTCAAGAGTTTATCTCATCTGGAAAAGCTTTGACCTCTTTGACAGAGTCAATAAGTGTGTCTGTGCATCTGCTTGGCGGAGGCATGGCAAAAGCTGTCAGGAGGCAGCCTGTTTATACTTTCTACAAACATAACTCCCAGTTATGTATGTTACATAAGCATATGTACAAGAAGAATATTATTCTGCTTCTGAAGCAGAAAGGCACTGCTTTGTCAAAGAAATCTTGGGGGGGGGGGCAGGGGGGGATTTATTTGCTATTATGCTTATAGCTGATTTAGCTGTGGTAAGCAGAGCGTTGAAGTACAGGCCAGACCTAAGCATAGGCGGAAGCTCCAGTTGTTCAGGATGAGTTAAAAGGATGCTGGGTTGAAATCACACCTAGGCAGTTGTTCAGCAGATGGTGTAACTTAAATCAGTTGAAACTTTCCTGAGGTTGATTTGTGTCACAGAGCAGCTGTGCAAATGCAGTCAATCTCCTGGTACTCCATTTTGAGACTTTGCACTCTTGATGAGAGTTTTATGTATGAGGAAAATCCTGAAGGCTGAGGCAAGGTTTGTATTACAGAGTTTGACCTGTGTATCAGTCATTTTTACAGGTATCAAGATCTCTGTCTGCTTTAACCATGTAACTGAAAGCCTCTAATGCAGATCCTTTAACACAGGCAATACTTTCACTTTTGAAATGAGTGCCCTCCAAGCTGCTCAGTACAGCACAGCTTTTCAAGTGTAGTCTGTGTCCCCATATGGAACACTTTACCTGAACAATTTACTGTTATACTTAATAACCATCTAAGCAGTGCTTTGCCATACTGTGACATCAGAAGAAAAAAGATGTTAAGGATGGCAGCTTCAGAGTCAAGTACCTCAAGATTTGCTGCTTGGACAGTTGGACTACAAGAGTATGTGACATAGTGGCTTAGCTGCTGTTGAAGCAACTAGAAAAACTCATGTGACCTCCTCATTTCATAATGAGTTGATCTGGGTACCCTGGAAATGATTAAGCTATGTTATGAAAATGTCTATCTCCAGTTGTAGGAGGAAGTGGTGATATGGAAAATTTACCTTTCAAGTTCTCTAAAGGAGAGCTTGATTTTTTTCTTTTAATTTCTTTTACATTTTTTATTAAATATATCATAAGGGCAGTATTGAGGAAACTTTTGTTAAGGGCAACTTATTGTTTGCCGTTCCAAGACAGCAGTGGTCTTGAAAAGTCACTGCCACAAGAGTTTGCTTCAGACTAATGTAATGACTTGCACTGGGCTCAAAATAGAATGAGGGGTTTTATCTGCAATACTGTCTTTTTAGGGTGCTGGCATATTCCTGCTGTTTTTGAGAGTGCCTTCTTATTAGCTCTTCTTTCTTTGCCCAGAATCCGCTCTGGGCATGGTGTTTAGCACTGTATTCGCAGGCTTTGAGCCATTGGTTTGGGCTTCATCCTGATGTAAATGAGTTTTTCTAATGACTTCAGTAACTGTGAACAGAGAATTTAAATGGTCATTTTGTACCTTTGTGGGAGATAAAATCAGTGATACCAGATGTTCTTCCTTGAATTGATTTGACTGTAGGGTTTTCCCTTGGAAACTCAACTTCCTACTTCCCCGTATCTCAATTACGTAAGAACATTAATACTGTTTTTATGTATTGATGCTACTTTATTAATGTGATTCATAGTAGGTAGTTTTGTCACTTGAACCTGAGGAAGAATTTTTTTCTTCTGACCTAGTTTGTGATTTTGTCATAAGGTCATAAATTAAATTTTTGTACCAACAAAACACTTCAAGTCAGTGGGAAAGTAGATGTAATAGTTATTGTTTTGCTTTGTCATCTGTGACCACTTTTTGGTGATTTTTTTTTTTTTGTTTCGTTTTTAATCTCATATCCACAGCTACCACAGTTCTGCTGACAAAGCCCCAGATGTAAGCCCAGTTGTTCAGAGTGCACAGCAGTTGTCAGTATGGAGGAGAAGCAGCAATGTTAGAAGAAACTCTTTTAGTATGGTGCACCTGCTCTAGGAGAGTTTTCTGGCATGGACATGGGCGGTGTGTGTTGTAACATTGGACAAGCTCCGCATGTCTCCTTTCATTGCAGTGGGCTGTTTTTCCTGCTGAAGGAGTGTGAAGTTTGTGTGAAATTATCACAGTGCCTGGCTTCCCCAGAGAGGACAGAAAGTGATGAGAGCTGGGTCATGGCCTTGCAGTACCAGTCAGTGGAGATGACCATATGGTGTGGGAGAGAGGGCACTTGAAAGGGGTGCCACAACAGATGTTTGATAGCATACTTGTTGCCAAAAGCTTTTAAGTGTCAGCCAGCTCCAGTAAGGTAGTGTTAGAGCTGTCCCAGGGGTGCAGTTAAGGAGCAATGCTGTTCAGATAACATGTATTGTAATTTATTATTTGCTTTTGTATTGAAGTAGCCATGTTTTGTCAGGCAGACAAATGCATAACAAGACCCAGAGGCTGGACATACGAGCCAAACGAATTCATACTTGAATTAGGGACAGATTTTTAACGTGGAGGAGAATAACCAACCATTTGGTCATTGTACCTAGAGAAAGGTGGATTCTTCATCAGTATAAATGGAGCTCTGTTGCAGTTTTAAAAGGCATACTTCACTTTAAACGAGAACGAGTTTCAGGCTGTCTTTTATACAAACAGCCAAACTAGATTGTTACAGCAATCTTTTCCGGCCTCTGAATCTATAAATCTGAAACATTTAGGCCACCGAAGGAGAGACTTATTTTCCTTACTATTTAAGTAGACAGGACAGACTACTGGGAAAAGAAAGAAATTAGTATATCCTGGGGTATTGCAGCATGGAGCATCAAGTGACTAGTCTCATCTCCCAAAGGAGGTCTCTCCAAACTGGGAATAGATTTCTGTGCTCTTGTGATGCAATTTAGAAATTCAGAGGACTATACTTCCTCTGTACGTTTTGAATATGTGGTACATTTTAAATAATAATAATAAAGAAACAAACAAAAAAACAAGAAGAGCTGTAGTACTTGATTGTGGTTCCTAGGCAGCAAGAAGAACTTACTGCAATAAAACTATCGTACACAGTGTGTTGAATTTACTGCTGGTTACCGTGAGCTATCAAAAGCTTTAAAATTATTTCCATAGATTCTATCCTTATTTATCTATAAATATGATAATTTTGAATTCCACAAGGAAGAAGAGGCTTGAATTTAGACAGCAGTGGAAATAGCTATGCTGAACTTACACATTATGCCCAACTATTCTGTTTCTCGTGTAGATTTACATTTACTGAATATATTTACAGAAATAAATAACCATTTTCCTTTGAGAACAGATCTGGAACTGAATAAATGTAAGACTTCAGAGTACTAACAAAAGGACTGAACTCTAAAACGCAATTGTGCAGCTGAAATAATGTAAATTAGAACAGCAGAGAGGAATTGTAAATTCAGGAATACGGAGGAAGAGCCGGTAATGTTTTGTGTGAAATTATAAACTTAGTTTTGTAGTCTGATCAGTGATACTGTTTAATTTTTCCTTTTTTTTTTTTTTTTTTTTCTCCCAATGGCAAATACATATGGAAACTATCATTTTATTATAACAGTAGCTTAAAGGAGTTTCAAGTTTTGTTGCATTTCTGATGTGGAAGAACCTACTGAAAGAGGAGAATTTGGCAAGAAAGCCTGCTGTTCTATACAGTGAGATCCTGTCAGCTGTGAAAATTATTTGTACAGAATTGTCCTAGCCACAGTTGCTCCAAGAGCACATGTAACAGACCTTGGAAATGCACGCTGGTTCCGTTACAGATGCATACAAAATGAATTTCAGTTGTAGCAAAGAGTCAAGTTAGATACCAAGGAAAAAGTATAGGTAGCAGGAGGAAGCACTGGAATGCGTTGCTGGGGAAGATGATGTATTCCCTGTCATTGGGAGCCTTTCCTTTTTCAGGTGTAGGCAAAGAGAAATTATCTAGAGACCTGATTCTGCTTTGAGGCAGAGGAATGGACTAGATGATCTTCTGAAGATTGAGCTGTGTAGGAGATTACATATATGATTCTTAAACATATCTCAGAGAGTTCTCTGTATGCGTATTGGGCACCAAAGGACATGCTGTTTCTGCAGACCTTTTCACTTGGTTAATCATATTAGTTTCAGTTGGGCTGGTCAAACAAGCAGGAGTTCTTTCTGTGTTTTGAAGTTTTCTGTCTGTAAATTACTAATGCTTTCTTCTGCAGTGTGGTAGTGATATTTATCCAAATGTGATTTTTAGCAATATCACAGGTGACACTGAAAGCATACAGATGTATGAAGCGTAGTATGAGGAGTGAAGCTCCATAAACTGAAATGAGGACTGAAAACTGTGTGTAGGAATTTGCTAGACAGTGAAATATGTCTCTGTGAATTCATTTAATCAGTTTCCATACTGTTGCTAATTGGCATTTGAACTTTTACAGATTTCAGAGACATTACCTTGAAAAAAAATCTTAAAGTTTACAAATTCTCTTATTCTGGTAGTTTTTACAGATTATCTTTTATATTGACAAGAAATGGAAGTGTCCTATAGAGAAAACAGAAGCTTTCTAGGAATCTACTTTCTCTTGATGCCCAAAAGGGACTTCAGATTATGAAAAAGAAAACTTCCTTCAGAAAATGGTTCCTTTTTTTTTTTTTTTTTCATGAACTTGGAGAAATGGGTTTCTGAGGGTAAAAATCAGCAAGAGAATGCATCTACAAAAAGTTCATAGTTTAACTCATGTACTTCATACTGACAAAATTAGTTCATTCAATTTTCATGCGTGTCACCATAGAGACTAACCCCGTTGTCAGTGCAGTTTATACAGTTGTTATTATCTCCAATGAGAATGCATGCCTCAAATTACAGGATTCCCAGTGGTTTGAGGTACAACAGTTACGTGCACTCTGTGAAACATATTCATATGCTGCATGGACAGATGGCTGAGGTGTGAACATCCAGTCTCTTTTCAGCTTTAAAAATCAGAATCAGTAGCAGCATCGTCAAAACATGCCGGTGCTTGAAGGGTGGTGTGCAGCAAACCACTGGCTGCACAACACATCTTGGTGCACAAGTTGCCACTTTGAAACAACTGATATTTTTACTATGCAACTGTTTTTGTTCTCATTTTTCAGTTGCTATGTTCTTAGTTTGAGCTACTAAGCTAGACTAGGAGACAATAGCAGTTAGGAAAACAACTTAGTGCTATGCTCTTTTCCTTGATATCTCACATCAAGAATCAGCTGGGCTTATATCATGAATTATACTTAAACCTTTGTCTGGAAGTTTATTTTATTTTGATGGTCCTAGGTGGGTATGTCAAATGCCAGTGCTTGGTAGTTCCTAACAGCTACTTCATAGAAATAAAGTGCATTGAGATGGTAAGGGAAGGGAGGCCTGGGAAGAGTATTTCCTGAACTGCTATATTATAAGTTGCTGGATAGTCTGGAGTAGGAAAAGCTATAGGTTATTTCCCTAGGGAAGGCAAGAGGTTTTTTTCTGCCACCACTCTTACAGTATCATAGAATCAAAGAATGGCCTGGGTTGAAAAGGACCTTAAAGATCATCTAGTTTCAACCCCCCTGCTCTGCGCAGGGTTGCCAACCACTAGAGCAGGCTGCCCTGAGCCGCATCCAGCCTGGTCTCGAATGCCTGCAGGGATGGGGCATCCACAACCTCTCTGGGCAACCTGTAAACAGTAGGCTATGACTATAGAGGCCACAGAAGGTAATGTCAAAAAAAAAAAAA
>VXAA01002284.1:23981-74430 GCA_013399115.1 Anseranas semipalmata | reverse complement strand
AAAAAAAAAAAAAAAGGAAAGAAATGGAGCAAGATGCTGAAATAAATCCAAGTAGCTACTAAACGATATGCAGACTTGAATTTACTTGATGGATGCCAAAAGTCATTCTTGTTTTTTCTTCTTTAGAAAAGACAACACCCTGCCTGAGAGGACAAAGAAGGCATTTTATTCTTTAGGGGCATAAAACTAGTTTTCCTAATTATTTGTGACATTTTGTCATTCATGCTATGAGCTTCCTTAGAGGATACAAGTAAATAGTCAGTCTCCTGTGACAGTGAAACATGAACTGAATGTGCTAGTATAGGCACCAAATTCTAAAATGGTGTTGGAGTTCCAGAATAAGGCAATGGAGGACAGTGCAAGATAACTAGGGTAAGTTAGAGGGGCAGACACAGTAAGTTTCTCTGGATAAAATATACAAAAGTCTAAATCTGTAAGGGATTTATATGCAGCTTTATAATTCTGGAGCTTAATTTTAAATTAAAGGCTGAATACTGAATGGATGATTGCTATCTCTTATTTTAGCATCAAGTCTTCACAGAGTATCTGTGATAGAGGAGGTAGATGACAATATACTACTCCTGCCTTGAACACTCCTAAGTCTCATCTTGTACAGAGAAGTCCCCTTGCTGGACCTAGTGCTTTCATGAGATCCTGCTTGACATGGAAGTGTTCAGAGCCTGTGCAGAGGTATATCTTACTGGCAGCCAAAAGAGCCAGTAGCAAAAGAAGCATAGATATTTGCCAAACAGATGTTTTGCAGATCCATACATTTATATGGGAATTCAAAGGTAGATAAACACATCGTTTAGAAAACATTCCAATTCTGTTCTCATGATCTATGAACTTGATACTCATTTTGGTTTTTGTTGTCCTAGTCTTCTACAACATTCTGTACGTATTAGGGAGGTTGTTTCCTGACACTCTGGCTATTCACTGAAGTTCGTTGTTTCTCAGCTGTTCCCTACAAAGTTGTAATTTTTTTATTCATAGCTGCTAAATTTACTTTTGGCCTTAAACATTAATGTTGCTGGTTATTCTACCTTTATACAAGAGTGTCTGGGAAAGGCCTTTGTATACAGTGAAGTAAAAACAATAGCATTTTTTCTATTTACTTGTTTCCAGTTCTAATGAAACTGAAGGTACTTGGATCCCTTTCCTGAGTCCTAAGCAATGTAATTTTGGGTGTTTTTAACCTTGTTGTGCCTCTGTTCCTCATCTGTAAACTAGAGACAATGATACTTTTTGAAATATAATATTGGAAAGATCTAAAGTTTAGCTAGTAGTAAAGGTATTGATATACTTATTTTTTTTCTTTCAATGTGGATGTTAATTGGAGATTTCAAGATAACACTGTTCTCTTTGTCAATTCCTGAAGGACAGTCCCTGAACTCTTTGAGCAAGGATGTCATTGATGTTTCTTAGATTGTACCCTCTGCATCTGGCAGTTTGAAAGCCACCATCAGAAGCAAAGCAGATGTAGTTGAACAGACGTGGTATAGGGAAAAGTACAGGTCCCACCAAAGTTTTTTGTTGGTTTGTGTTTCTGAGACAATCTGTTGATCACGTTGTTTTGACTGCTGTTTTTAGTTCACAGTACAGCAGATTACAAATTCTGAAACAAAATCACAGGAAAAAGTAGTTTTTAGGAGAGAGGATTCAGAATTGTACAATATTTAGGGGCTGATTTAAGAACTCAGACTCTTTTCAGAGGTAAACTAGCCATTGTGGAAACACAGCTGACCATGGATGAGCTGCTGGCATTTCATAAAAATGTTTATATAAACATAAGAAGCTCTGCTTTTATGAGAAAAGCAAATGGGGAGACTCTTTTGGTTTTGGGATGATATTGCGCTAAATGAGAAGTCTTTTCAGATGACCTTGATGTTAATCTTTTTTAACCTCTTTGGGGAAGCTATATTTTCAGAATGTCCTCCATGTATGAAAATTTGCTTTAGCATCCTTTAGCACCTTTTACACTTTTCAGATGGATACAAATGTTACTAAACTAATTATATAGTTATGAATGGGACTGTTTTTTTTGGCATTTAAAACAACTTTACAATATTAAAACAGTGCTTATACCATTTGTTTCATTAAAAATTCTGTCAATCACAGATAAAAGTGGGATTGAAGAGCTGAGATTAGAATTCTTGTGTTGAAAGCTATGAGTTTTAAATAATATGTCTTATTAAGAGTTCAGGTGCTGCGAGAAGATGCATCAGCAGAATCTATAGCGTCTTTTGAAGGTTCAGATTCCCAATCCTTTCAGAATGAGGCAGCATATGTGGAAATAATTGGAAAATAACCTTGAAGGTTTCTGTGCCTCTTTGAGTGTGAATGGATGTACGTCAGACCTAATTAGGTCTACTGAGGAAAACATAAATGTCAATCGCTCTTTACCAAATGCATCCAGATACTTGAAATTGAGAGTGGGGTCCAGTGAGCTTACAGCCTGCTTAATATCACCTTACTGTCTTATGTCTTTTAGTTTTGTCCCCCGTGATGTATGGCATTTGATTTTTCTTGAAAACAAAGTCAAAGAACTGGAAGCTAGGCATTGCAACTGTAGTGCTTGCTTAGCTAACGTGTCCAGAAGAGCTGATGTAACTGAACTAATTCAGAACATTTAATTTCACCTTTCAGTGGTTTATAGGGTTTCATTGGTTAGATCATATAGCTCTTTCATTTGTTAGAAACTTGACAAACCCTTCAGTGCCTTGTCTAACCTATTTTTTATTCCAGAGCTAGACTTTATCAAAACCTATCGGAAGTGTGAAATATACACCTGTTTTCAGTGGTGATTTAATGTGAAAGGATCATTCCTGCTAAGTTACATTTGGGTGAACCTGTTGTGCACACTCCTTTCTTCTTTCTTGGTGGGTAATGTTCTGCTGGCTTTGCACGACCGTCATGAAATTTGCTGTCTCAAATCTTTTCTGTCTGTGTGGCTTCTTTAGAAATACTTCTAAAATTCCATCTGTGTGCTCTTGTAGTTTGGTAGGAACTGATAAGTTTCCCTGGGGATCACTTAAGATCATACAAGGAATAAAAAGGGTATTGCCTAGGAGTAACATCACCAAGTCAATAGTCTCTCCGTGCTGGAGAGGAAAGATCCACCTTGCTTTTAAATTTGTTTGGGGAATTTGGAGACAAGTAACAGTTTGATATTGTTCACATGAGAAAGTTTATTTAAAGGTATGAGCTACACTGTGTAAGTAAACTTTTATAAATCCCTTTACGGACTCTGTTTTTGTGATATGAAAGCAGCTTACTCAGTCTAACTTAAATGCATCCCTAAGAAAAAGAGCTTAAATAAAACCAAAGTAAACCTAGTGGGAGCTGCAACAAGAGAGTCCATGCAGCTTTTTATACTAATATAGTTAAGGTGCTTGAAAATAATACCTTCAAGGTAGCAATTCAGCATTTGCTTGCAGACAGTCCCTTATCAGGAGGGGAGAGATGAGAGAGAGGGCTTTCAGCTTCCAGTGTTAACATTCATGACATGGAAATGAGTTGCAAAATCATTTAAGATCTCATTTTGACCCTGGTTTGAACAGTGGAGTGGAATTGTGGAAACTTTGCATTCGTGGTTGCCAGTGGTAACTTATGATTTGAGCAACTGACTTCTTCCTTTGGTTTCTCACTTTCCCTTCCTGTGAAATACAGATCCTTTGAAGTATCTTTTGTGCCTTGCAATGCTCAAAAAAGTGGATGTGATTCAACAAAGATGTGGTCAGTGTGTGTAGCAGCACATGCTCATGGAGGTTTCTCTGTAGATTATGCTTCTGCTCTTAGAGTTTATTATGTTTGCTCAATGTTAGCCTTATTTTCTTTCAAAGTGAATATTTTTGGAAATTTTGAATAGCCTTTTTGGTTAAATCACCATAAATGTAATAACTTATTTAATATTTTAATTACTTCTTACAGGAGCAAGACAGAGTAGAATCTCCTTTTTTTGCAGTAAAACAGATACGGTCCTTTAAGGGGTTTCTTGCTAGTTTTTGCAGAGTTTTTGCTAGATCTGCTCAAGCTGTTCAGGGATTCTTACGTAGAATCCAGGGTGTTATTCTCATTTGGTTTGCTGGAACTGCCATTAAATGTGATGGGATATGTGCTTTAAAATGTTGTGTGTTGTAACATTATTATCTTTACAATTATTAACATTATTTAGTTGATAGCGTTCAAGTCACTTTAAATATTCTGTCTTTGGATATGCTGTCTATGCACAGTGTAGAGCTGTGGATAGCCCCAGAGTGAGCACGAGGAGGACTATTACATCATGACAGTGCTCTTTGTACAGAACGTTACGCTCTGTATGATAGAGCAGTACTCCTTTAGGGACCTGATACTGTCTCTTTGTGTATCACTACCCTATATTGGCTAGACAATTACAAACTTACTCAAAATTCTGCACGTACTGGTTAGTGTCCTAGATGTTAGCTGAAGTGTTCTGGTTTGTATGTGATTGAGAGTAGCAAGGTAATTTTGATACTTGTAAAGAGTGAGACTTTATCCTATCCAGACCTGGTCTTCATAAAGCACAGAGTAAATGTGTAGGCTGGCTAATTGGAGAGAACTGAAGAGCTAATTACTGAGAAAATGTTTATTCGTTTTCTCTTGAGAACACACCATTCAACACTTAATTATTAAGCAGCTATATTGTATACAACATTATAGGTTTGCTTGATGTTGTAGAGACAATGCCCCAAGTTGTTAAAAGGCTAAACTGGCAAGGAATGCTTCTGAATACCATGAGAGGGTATCTCTTCGTCCTTGTATTGCATGTTCTGCATTTAAGGAACTTGGTTTTAGCCTGTTTTGTTCTTGTTTAGTTTGTTGTCTCTCCCCTCCCTGCCCTTCCCTCTCCTCATGTCTGGAAAATTTCCTAAGACATTCCACAGTTTTGCATTATGTTATTCTGAGCATGAGGAACACTCACCCTTATATGAGTGATTTGATGGCTATTAAAAATGTAATCAAAACCTTTCATTTGCAATTTATTGCATTTTTTTTTTTTATTTGAAATATGGCCCAAAAGATGAGGCCTCTAGGCTAGTGGAAAATAACATGTTAACTGGTTCTTATTGAAACAGTTCACATACTAGTTTAAGACAACAGCTAAGATGTTCAAGATAAGCTATGAGAAGGGTGGGGAGGGGAGGGAAGCACCAAATAAAGGGGAGATGACTGCGGTCAGCACTGAGTAGTGATCGCAGAATGCAAACTGCTTAACTGCAATTCTGTGTTTGTAGACACTGTGGGACCAGGTAAATTTGAAGAGATTTTTAAGGATAACATATAGTGAGCTTAAATCATCCCACATGTGGGCAAACTTTAACTGAAAGCATTGAAAATTCAGATGGCTCACACAGATCCTGTGGACTGAAATTGTTGCTGGACTTCCATAAGGAACACATTAAAAAGATGGGCTGAGATTTTACTACTGACTGAGGGAGCCAGGAGTGGTGAGGTAAAGACAGCATCATCTACTAGTTTAGCAGGGTGTTGGGTCCTTCAGAAGTAGTATGAGGATAGGGGTAAGCAGAGGATTCTTAGAGTTTTGGAAGAAGATGAAGAAAGAAATGACAAAGGAATGGTTGGAAAGTAAAAATAATGAAATGGGAATAGACTTATGAGATCTGATGGGTGACCGCATGTCAAGAAGAACTTGTTGGCAACATTAACTAGAGTCTTGAGATGGTTCAGTACTGTGATTCTCTTGCACAATCCCTTCTGAACCAGGGAGCATGAAGTGTTCATGTGCAGTCCCAGCTCATGATGGCATTGAGACTGGTTATAGTGTAAGTTCCTGATAAATATAAATCCCTGATTTTTGTTCAAGTTTTGTGAATTAGAACAGTGCTGTAAGGAGAATAAGATCTGGCACCTTCTGTAGTGTCAGAAAAGTATTTTGTAAAGCAATATAAGCTATAGATTTCAACCTCTATTGTTGCATGTGTCTGTGATATCTTAGGTAAGAATCTACCCTTTTAGACATTACACATTTTTCAGAATGATTAACTAAATGCATGACACAGGTTACTGCTTTTTCAGCACTCGTTTTTCTCAATTATAGCCTTGCCTTTAGTTTTGTTTCTGCTGCTCATAAAATCTCTTTATTCTTAGAAAAAGCAGACCAATCCATGCCCAAAGGAGGATGGATCTTTCAGTTTTGGCGTGTGCAAAAAATAAACAAACTACAATCCATTCAGGTTCTTACAGGTGCTGAGTGTTTGAATGCATTGTTTGGATTTTGTAGTCTGTTAACTCTTGCATTTTGTCTTGTTTGATTTTCTTTTCATATTCATGTCTTAATTTTCACTTGACTTTTAATTGGTTTCATTATATTTGATGGCAAAATGTTTGCTTATCTTCACTGTTAATAGTCTAATTGTTTCTCTTGCCTTAAGTAATATCTCGTTAACTTTATAAGGCATCTTTTCCACATCATCTACAGAATTAATTTCCTGTGCATGTAGTTGTATTGTCTGCCACATCTTTCCCCAAACTTTCTCAATTAGCATTTTTATTGTTGTATTGGATTTTTTTCTGTAAGAGTTAAGCTGTGAAGAAAGTTGATAAAAAAAAAAAAATTAGTATGATCGGTTGGTGATATTTTCAGACATCACTGGAAGTCTACATATTCCCTGTTGGGGAAACAGCTTAGGAGTTCAGAGTGATATAGATCTTCAAATATATATATATATATATATAAACATGTAATAACTGAGTGCTATTTTCTAAATCTATCTTGTCAATAATTTTTTTGTGGTAACAACAGATGTGGATGATAGTTTTACAAGAAAAGAGATGTGTGTTGTCATTGTTTCCCTTAGTATTTTATTGCCCTTTTCTGTTGGTTAAAATCAACAGAAAGATTTACTCCTTGTAGACAGCAAACATGCTGCAAGCAGGTATGTTTTAGTTCTTGGAATACCCTTCAGTATTCCCGTCCTTTCACTGAAAACACATAGAAGAAATATAATGACGTAATCATGGAAGACTACCACATCATCTTCAACCCATCTTTCTTTTACGTCTTTAATGGGAATACTGCTTTCTTGTGTGTGCATGTGCAGATGCCAGAAGAAGTATCTTAGATCGTGACACGCTTCTTGGTTTTCAGAGTGTAGTCATTTAACAGTATGCTACCAGGTCATTGTGGATACTAGAAGACTGCAGGCCCTTGTAGGGAGATGCAGTGCTACTGGAGGGGTTCTAGCTCTGCTGGGAAGGTTACATTGTTCAGACAGCAGTTGCTCACTATATCTTTAATGTCTTTGCTGTAAATCAGGTTATCCTCAAAGGAACAAAGAGCTGAAGAGTCATTAGCATGACACACTGTGCATTTGTCATAGAAGCAGATGAATTTAAAAAAAAAAAAAATAAAAAAATCCCATGATACTTGGTAGAATTCTGGTGCTAGAAATATAACGTCTTTTAAAGAACGAAAGAAACAAAAAGCTGATGATGATTCTCTGTCACCTGGTAGATCCAAAATAGATGATTGTATACTACTGTGGAACTCTGTAGATCATCTTCCTTTTTTTTATTTCTATTTTTTCCAAAAATAAGAGCTGCTGTGCTCAGTATGTGTCATTTTTGGAAGAGTGAGATGAGATGAGATGAGCATCTGTATTCACAGACACCTTATGACTTTACTGCAGGTCTTTGATTGAAAGAAGATTACTCTGTCCAGGAAAGTTCTACAGATTTTTAAAAAGATGTCTTTGTCCTTAATTAGGACATGAAGTTGAATTCTTGACAAAATCCCTAGATTTTAACTAAGATCAAACAAAGCATTTTAATTTAAATAATCTTAATCTTTGATTTCAAATGTGACTGTTGAAGTTCATGCTTTAGTAGTAAAAATTCTTTCATAATGAAATATTTCACTTGGAGAACGATGAGTGGGATAGCTTAACAGCTTGACAGCTTCAGAGATTTTGAAAACAAACATTTTTATCAAAGCTCACCTTTCCGGTGAATAATTCAGTTTTACTAATGAATGTATATTTTGAGATGTTTCTTTTTTTTTTTTTTTTCAAAAACTTCCCAGTTTGCTCTACCTGATGCATGTTTTTCCTTCTTTAAACTCATAAAGCCTAGTACTACATGATAAAATATATGTACTTCTTAAAGAAATATTTTCGTTTTAATACGCTTTAAATTTAATGCCTGCTTGTATTCTGTTGTAAGACAACAGAGGAACTGATGGTTGAGGAAAGACTACTTCTATAAATAATATAACTCTTATGTAAAATCCAAGGCAATAGTAGTTTATACCTATACTTCAGAAAGGGAAGGTAAGACAATGTAAGGTAATTCAGATGTGTATTCTTTTTCTGTTAATGTTCATGTTTGCTGAACAATCCTGGCTTACAGAAGATTATTATGCATTGTAAAGGCCTATGGTGAATTATAAGGTGGAAATAATCATTTCAAACTAGGCATAATTAAGCCATATACAGTTTAACTAAGATATATCTAGTGTTGGTTTCTCACCTAATATGCCTCAATATTTCCTCATTAATTTTGATGTTATTGTGCCCATTCATGCTAGCACTGAATGTATTTCCTAGATTAAAGTTCTTTAATCAGTTGTTAAGGTACTTCAGATGTGTGCCGTACAGCATGAAAATAGTTAAGAGTTTGACTTGGACCATTGAACTTTGTGAGAGTTTTGTTTGCTACTAGGTTAGACAAAAGCAGGATGGGATCGAATTGCATGTACAGGTAAGACATTGTCTATCAGTGGTATGGATTGTTTCCATATGAAGAGACTAAGTAGATTAGAACTTCAGCTTAGAAAAGAGAAGACAGAGAAAATGCAGTAGAAGCTTATAAAATCATAGTGATTACCAGGAGAAAAAAAAAAAGGCAATCTGGGACCAATTCTTTTGTTTTGTTTCAGTGCAGGAGCAGAGGGTGTAAAATGAAATGGCTGCATAGAAGTTTTGAAGCAAATGAAGTAATTTTTGTGTGGAGTGCAATGAAATTGTAAACTCACTGCCACAGATATGGGGGAAATTAAAAGTACTGAGAGTTTCAGAAGGATTAGAGATATTCACGGAGAAATAAATAGCAGTTGCTACTAAAGGCCTGCATGCAAACTCTGTTTCAGGAAGTCCCTAACCACCAGTTGCTGGATGATAGTACAAGGGAAGCATTGTTTCATGGAAGCCTGGTTTCTTCTACTCTTCCCAAAGCATGTAAAGCTTATAATTGCCAAAGTCAGAACAATGGGATAGGTAGACCTTTTTCTTTATTATTTTTTTTCCAGTACCTAGTACCTCGTTTCTATAGAGCTAAAGGTATAGGTTGCTGTTAACTGGAGGAATAATTGTTGTGGGCTAAGATTTTGTACCGTGTTCCTAGTCATACCTTCTGCTTGTTTGTTTCTGCTCTTCTGCTGGATCTTACCCCACCACAGGTAGCAAGTGGCAAAGTGAGGACTCCTGATCAGTTTTGGTATACAGGGCGACAGATGAGCTCAGAATGCCCCACAGGGAGTAACATTCCATGTCACTGTTTTTGCAGTGATCATCCCACCACCATGTTGGTCAATTCATTCAACTTAATGGGGTGCAGGGAGATCAGGGGGGAAACGATCAAGACACATGCATCCACATTACATTTTGATTTAATTTTTCAAAATTGGAGGTCAAATCCTATACCCTTTGAAATCACTGGGAAAATTCTCATTGAATAAAAGGAGGCCAGGTTTTACAGCATTGGTTTAGTTAGATGAGTACAAATCTGTATGCAGAGAGTCTCTTGCATTGTGGAAACATTCATTGTGCAGAAAATAGTCTTATCCAGAGCTGAATTTTCTGCTGCCTCATTTTTCATGAAGGTTCTTATTCAGGGTACTAACTAGTGTGAGGTAGCCTAGTAAGTAACAGGACAAGAGACAGTCAGTGACAGGACAAAAGACTATGGGCACAAACAAACACAGGAGGTTCCCTTGAAACATCAGCAAATGCTTTTTTACTGTGCAGGTGACAGCACTGGCACAGGTCGCCAAGAGCGGTTGTGGAGTCTCCTTCCTTGGAGATCTTCAAAAGCCACCTGGCCATGGTCCTGGCCAACCTGCTTTGGGTGGACCCTTGGGGGTTAGACCAGATGACCTCTAGAAGTTCCTTCCAACCTCAGTCATTCTGTGAATAAAATATTCTGTGCATGTTTGTTTTTTTTTTTTTCAGCAGGCTTTGCTGTTGTTCTCAAAAGAACTTGTAGGAGTATTATCTTTCAGATATCACTGAAGTCCTGTCAGACTTATCTTCAGTGTAATGAATTGTATTTCTTCTGTTATCAGAACTGTATCATCACTACTCAACATTAAGTAAACAATATGTGAGATCTTAAAGGGCATTTGAATAGTACAATGTTTTGTATGGACTTCAGTTCACATATTAACTATTCCTCATGAACAAAAGCACATCTCATAGCAAGCTAAAGGATAGAACAGCTTTTCCTCTTCAGTGCTTTGTAAAGTGGTTGAGCTCTTTGCGTGGAAAACTACATAAATGCAAAACAATTATATTAATGATGATTATGGCAAAGCACTGAGGAAAATGATACAGGAAAGTGATTAGATCCTTCTCTCGCTTGCAAAAAAAAAAAAAAAAAGTGCCTGAATAGTTTTGTTTTTTATTACTTGAAAGCTGTGTTAACAAAGCAAATGTGGCTTTCGTGTGGATATTTAACTTTCAGAAATTCAGTATACTTGTAGAGTACCTACCCAAGCTCAGGAAAAATACATCAAAAAACTACCTGCAACATGCAGAGTTGCAGAGTATTCTAGCCTTATTTAAGGGGAAAAAAAAAAAAAGCTGTAATTAGTTATAAACATGTTTAAAAATAACGAGCTTATTTTGAGCCATCAAGCATTACAGTTTGCAATACGAATTTCCCATCAGAATGGAGTGATAAAAACTTGTTTGCTAGCCAGTCTTCCAGTAAAAGCAAAGTAAATATACTCAAAACTATCTGTCAACACTCTGTGCTGACTACAGAAAAAAACCCTGTTGAGTGTATATCTCAAGAGAATTAATCACTGAGCAACATGTCCTCTTTCATTTAATTCTTGTTCAGGACTTACTGAAATGACAACTAATGAAGAGCTCATTTGAACCATGGAATGCAATGGTAGACCTTACGAATGAAAGAAAACTGACTTTTGAGTACCTATAGCACTAATACTTGGGAGAGGCTGCTACTTTATAGCTAGTAAATAATTGTTCTTTAACTCTCAATTTTAAAGAAGTCTTTTGAATGTGTGTTGAAAAACAGGTGAATTATTGATGTCTAGACACCTCATAGAACTCAGTCTCCAGTATTGGAACACAATTGTTATTGAATTGTTCAGAAACTGTTCACTTGACAGTATGGTGAATATATTCCCAAATGGGAGAAAAATGATGAGTTTATAAGCTGTTTTATGAATTCCGGTATTAGATTATATAATCTTATAATTAGATATGGGTAGGAGAGTTTTTTGCTTTGCAAATGAGATGCATCTAGGAATGGTCTTCTAATTTCCCTTTTAAATTCATTCACGGACAATTTATCCATACCTACTAATTTTTGTGTGATCATTTTCCTTTCAATCCAGTTTTTCTGCATGGGATCTTCCATAGGAGTTTCTGTACCTTTTACACAAAAAAATGTTCTCTGTGTCTACTGAATGCAACATTAGATTGTTTATTTTTTTTAACAACTTTGTCTGTGTGACTCATAGCAATCTTATGACCAGTTTGCATACCTATGTACTTCTCATTAGCTGTTGCCAGTCGATGAGCAACTAGCATATAGCACAATGCTTTGTTATTAGACCCCAAAACGCACTCTGTTGAGTTTGGTGTTATTGAGCTTCATCCTGTGTTTGCTACTTTACTCCTCAAAGCCATGCATTAAATTCCATGAGATACCAATCTACTTCTTTGTGTTGATAATGCATTCTGACTTTGTCATTCAGCAAGCTTCATCTTATGCCACAGGTATTAATTAAAATATTAAGACTAGTCCCAGCACTGATCCCTGTGAGTAACCTTTTCTTCAGTTTGGTAGATTTCCTTTTGAAACAAAATGGTATCATTTGCCCTTTAGCCAATTTCTAGCCCTATTGAGCCCTCTTCTATTGATCACTATTTTCTGTAGTGCAAGTGATACTTTCCTGTGCAGTTTCTTGTCATACTCGCTTGCAGTTTGAGATTTTATGGCATCACTCTTCACCTGAAAACTAAAGAAAAAAATTAATCTGGCATGATTTTCCTTCAGCAAATTCATATTCACCAAAATACGCTTGATTTCTTTACTTCATAATGACATATTTTGTAGAATAACTACAGACTTCATAGGTAGATGCTTCTAAGTCTTTTTTTCTGGTAGTGTGCGATTAACTGTGCAACTGACCAAGTCAGTAGGCCTTACAGGGTGATTGCCAGACAAAGTTAATGCGTAAGATGTAAATCAGTATTGACTCAACAGAAATCCATGAAGTCACCAGTTGTAAATTGTGTGTAAACAAGAAGAGGCTTTAAAATTCAGCATTGCCTTGTTCAGACAAAATTCTAGTTGAGTAATTTAATATTGCATAATTGCTATAAAATGCAATTCTAAGTAATAATGCATTGCACTTCTCCAGAGTTCTTCCCACTGGAATACTGGATTTTTTTTTGTATTTTTTTAACAATCAGATGTTTCACATTTCATTATACCCAACAGAGTAGGTATTAGCTAGAGATAGTGGAGGATTTTTATATGAAAACAATTTTTATAAGAACATAGGAATAACGAAAATATTTTTTGGAAGAGTATTCATCGGTTGAGGGTCAAATCCCATGTCAGGACAAGAGAATTGAGACTCCTGAAAAACATGCAGATGGGTAATCCAGTCATTAATTTGCAATATTGCTCCAAGGAATTTTTGTTTGTTTATACCACACCGAACAGCTCCAAGGAACCCATGCCACAGGAATGCACAAGATGGCGCCTGATGTGCTTAGTGAAAAGTGTCTTAACGTGTGCCTTAGCCTCGTTTAGTTCGCAGTGCTTCCTAACGTGAGTGTGCCAGCTGCCTGGCTGGCAATTAAGCACGTGAAGTATTAGACATGACTATGACTGAGCTTTACCTAGCTTGGATACTGGTAGCAGCATGGTGTCTTAGACTGAAGGAAACCATTTATTCCACATGCTCTTTATCATTGTGTTGCTTACTGTGTTACTAAGACGACAGATGTTTTCTGTTTCTTCTGAACTTCAGTTCCTGCACCTTCATTTCATATCTGTAGGTTGTGATCTAAAAGCATTTTACTGACAAGCACTGGGGAAACCATCTCATCCATTCGTAAATGGATATCTGCTATATATTTCTGAGTTGCATGAAAACTGTAGATTTCTACTCGTTTCTTTTTGGATATAGCTTTTATACAGTTTTTCCTTCTCAAGCCACTTTTCTACTGATTTGTATTTCAGTCGTTGCAGTTTCACATGCTTTTCTGTGTACTTACACTTGAATTTCATCTTCCTCATCCGTGTAATAGACAAACTTCTTTCCTTCTTCATATGACTCCTGAATGTTGTTTTTGTTTGTCAGTTTACTATTTATGGCATAGCTTCTACTTTCTACTCTGTCTTTCCATGTTAGTTTTTTTTTTTTTCTGGTTTTGATCAAATGGATTTATTAAATAGTTTCTTAAGATCCCTTCTGGCTTAATTTTGTGTCCGTATTTTTCTTCATGCTTGAGCTTTTATATTAAGAGATGTGTTTGAGATTATATTCTTGGCTTTAGTAAATGTTTTATGCCAATTGCTATATAAATATTACCAAAAGTGAAATAGGAAAAATATGTACAGATGTAAACAAATGCATGTTAAAAGCAAAATTTCAAGAGAAACCTGCTGTGGAAAAAGGACACTTAGGAAAAGTTCATTAAGAAAATCATAAGTCTCATAATATTATGGTTGTTCTGAGAGGAAAATGAGAAATTGCGAAGGTAGATTATTTCCTTGTTGGTTTATTTATGAGAAAATAGTACACAAACCAATGTGGTGTTTCTAGCTCATTCCTTGAAATTAAGGAGGTCACAGCAGTAATCTGTTTAACTTGCTAGGCTGAACCTCCTGTAACAGGACGCCTCCTTGTAGTGCTGAGTTAAATAAAAGGTGTTGCCTCTTAGTAAGATGCAACACTCAATTTCATCTATTTCTGTTATACATTCCCTTCCTAGGGCTGGGGAAACATAGCTCCATTTAAACATGACTAAGTTCTTTGTTATTAGAAGGACTAAAACAAAGGGAAATTTTACAGTAATTTTAAATCCACTGAAATTCTCTGAAAGACTTGATAATAGCAGCTTTGCTAATTTTCCAAGAGGGAAAAAGAACGTGTCCTTCAGTGGTAGTTTTTGTCGGTTTGCTGAGAACTAGCAACTACCTCTATCTTCAGTAAAGTCTTAATGCAATGCAATTAATCAGGTTATGAATATACCTTTTCTTTCTAAGCATACATACTCAGCCTTGCTGTGGCTCTTCAAATCACTCTGAAGCACGATTGCCATGAAAAGCTTGGGAAGGATTTGCACTTAATCACTTCTTTTAATTAAAATCTTGTCCTCCTCCATCAGATTCTGTGAGGGACCAATAAATCACAGATTTGTGATATTAAAAAAGGGGTCTTTTGCTGTATTTGTTGTACAGCTATCTAGTAGTGACTTCATCCAAAATATTATTCAGTGCTTTGGATTAAAGCCTCTGAAATTGCCTATTCTGTTTTGTTTGGTTCACCGATTGTTTGAATTTCTCTTAGTGCGTGTTGTCCATCCGTAGCATTTTATTCTCCATTGCTCTAAAGTTTCTCTGATAACAAATGGCCATGTTTTGACTGCATTATCCTGCATAGCTATTACATGGCAGTGGTTTTAAAGAAAGATACCTTTAGAAGTCTTTCAAGCAGATATTGGACAACAGTAAACAACTGCACCTGTCGTTGTTTCAGAAACTTGCTTTTATTTTTTTACCTTTTTTTCTTTCTCTTTTCACCTGCACTATTTAAAACAACTGAGTGCTGTATAATGGCCTGTAGTGGACCCTCATCCTCACACACAGACCTACTGCTGTCAGTGAAGCATCGTGTACAGGAGAGCAGTAAGCGGTTGAGACGTTCTTCCTTAAAAGAGTAACAACAACAACAACAAAAAACCATGAATTCTGCTTTCCTGATGCAAATCAAACAGTAGTTCTGCTTAGGGAGTAGATGCCACCACTGGTAACAAACAGCAGCCAGTCCAAAATAAGAAGATACAAAAACCATGTCATATGGCAACAGGATGGTGATTAGGGTACTGATAATTCACATGCAGAAGTTCTGCACTGCTGTTGTAAATATTTTCAATGCTAATATGTATTGAATAATACACGATTAATCATACGTTATTTACAAAAGTATTCTGTTACCTCAAAGCATTTCTGCAGTGGTTAGGGTTAAAAGTTTTTATGACTGGCTTTTGATGTCAACAGGAAAAATATTTGGTAAGTGTAAGAGGGATAGCAATTTTTGATGAAAGTCAGTTGGTTTAAAATAAATATATAAAAGGCTTAAGTTGACTCATTTAATCTCTTTTTGTGGTGAGTCAAGAGTATCCACACAGTTACCTCAGCAAACTAGATGGGAGTCTTTTTCTAAACTAATAGTCCACTTCACCTGTATTTTGTGTCAAAGCCCTCAAATGGCTTCAGCAAACATACTTGTACATCAGTTGCGTTTGGCCTGAGAACTGTCATAAGAAACCAGATATCTCAGGGAAGATAGCAACAAAGAACTATGAACTGTATCCTACAATAAAATTAAGTTACTAACTACTTACACTGGGAGGAAGTGGTTATATTTAAGGCCAAAATTCAGCCTGAGTTAAGGGAACACAGCTCTCAGTAACTTCATCTTTCCTATGCCTTTGGGGCTAAATTTGTTTCTCAAATGAGTAAGTAACTTAGAAATAAGCTTTTTTTTTTTTTTTTTTTTAAAACAAAGTGATCTACATATCAGCATGGATCAGAACTGCTGTGAATGGACATTATTCAAATGCTGCTTGCTCCTGAAAAAGTTTTTTGAAATGTGAGGATGTGATTAATGAATTCGTACACGTGTTTTCAACCCATATGTTCCAGTTTTTAATGACTTAGCAGAATCTGAAATGAGGTTCTTTTTCTTCTTCCCTGTTTTTGTTTTTTAGTGTCAAAAAAATTATTGAAGCAAATTAAAAAAAAAAAAAAACAAACCTTAAATAGAACAGTAAGCAGAGCAGGAAAAGGAACAATTTTCAGTTGTTACAGGAATATCTGTTTTGAGCCTTCAGAATGTAGTGTGTTTGAAACTGATTTAATATTTGCCTACACAATTAGCTAGAGGAATGTCAAAGTGAAATTTGAATTGCAAGATATGTTATTTTAATCTCATCCTAACTGCAAGAATAAGAAATTCTACTTATTTTTACTATTAGAATTTTGCTGACATGAAAGATCTCTCCTTAACCCAAACTACACCTATTATTGTTTTTTTTTTTAATTATTATTAATGATGATAAAAGGAGAATTAACAAGTTTACAGAACATGTTAAATGAGCTTGCTGTTGATGCTGACTTCAGCTGCTGTAGGTGAAAAGTACTGTAAGGCTTTATATTGGATGAACGTATTTATAATTTACTTCGATTATTTTATGCATTTTTTTTTTAATACTCAAGAACTAAACAGAGCCCACTGAAGTCAGTAGAGTTATTACAGCTGACGGATGATTTCTGTGAATTAGGGATAAAGTTCTTAGAGGTCTCTTTCAAAAGAAGCAATATGCCTCGTTCCCTTCAGCCTAGCAATGCAGCACATGAACCTGTCACACATAAGCTTGGGCAAGGAGGGAGAACTTAAGCCTGTGTTTAAAGCTAAGCATGTGCTTTAACTGTTGTTCCCCACAAAAACTGCTTTCCCTTTTCAAGGATCTTAAAAGTCATTCATTAAAGAAGTACTTTACTCCTTTGCCAGGGATCTACTGTGGTATGTATTAATCATACCATTTAAAGAGATACATCTTTCTAAAAGCATGTTTCACGTGCATATATGTATTAAACAGCAATTATGTGACCTTATTCTTGTCGAATGTTATTTATCACAATGATTTTCCTTTTTTTTCCCTTTTTCAATTAAAAAAGATTGTAGCTTAATGTTGCATCCAGTTATAATACAATTTGCATAATATTAATTGAAAGTAAGTTGAACTCTATAAATCGTATTCAGAAAACAGAAAGCTGCCATTTACTACTGTTTTTCCAAATATGGGGGGGAAAAAAATCAAGCTGTAAAATATGTTGAAAATGGGGAAAAAAAATACAACAGTTCATTGGAGCTTGCAATGATGTGAGTATTCCGTAGTGCAAGAATGGACACTTTTTTCCTCTTTAGAAATATCATATAACTTACTCATTTTAGAACTTGTATTATGCTGCTAATGCATTTCCTCTATTACAAATGTGTATCATTTTTTATAATATTATATTATAAAGGAAGAGGAAGAAAGGAAAATATGTAGAGACCTAACTGTAAGCAAACAAAATTGATGCTTTTTGAAGGATAAAGGAAAGGTGGTGGAGTTAATTGCGTACAGTTCCAAGTAGCTTTAGAACTACCAGGAGGAAATTAGCTGTTGTGTGAAAACAGCATGAAATGTAATTCAGAGCAGCTGTCTAATTTATCAGCAAGAACAAACTGCTCATGTTCTTAAACTGTACTCAATTACTCTATCCAACCTTCTTTGACCTGTTCAGCCTGCTAGTGTTTGCTTAAAACTAAAAACTAAAGAAAGTTTGCCAGTCTTTTAAAATAAACTAAAACAATCCCATGAGTTTTCTTTGCAATACACTTACATTAATTTTTGAATTTATATAACTCTGCAATCATAGTTTCTTTGAAAGAGTTATATGACATTCCTTACTTAAAGCACAGAGTCAATAAACATATTCTTTTGTGACCGTTTCAAAATATTGCAGAGCTGATAGCATATAGCATCAAGTGAAAAGATTTGTTGCTATCAGAAATGACTACAAAACCTTGAGATAAAAACTATGCGTTGCTGGCTGTCCGTTGGGAGTGCTGTTTTGTTCTGTGATTGTGGTAGTTCCTCATGCACTGACCATGGCTATGTTCGTACTATTTTTCAGAACAGCCTTTTTAACACTATTCCCTCTACATTCTCAGTGGGAATCAAACAAAATATATAAAACGACAGCAGAATAGATGTTTGATCAGAATAAAAATTGGACTTCACAGAATGGTTGAGGTTGGAAGGGACCTCTGGAGGTCATCTTGTCCAACCCCCCAGCTCATGCAGGGCCACCTAGAGCAGGTTGCGCAGGACCATGTCCAGACAGCTTTTGAATATCTCCAAAGAGAGAGACTCCACAACATCTCTGGGCATCCTGTGTCAGTGCTCAGTCACCCTCACAGTAAAACAAAAAAAATGTTTCCTGAGGTTCAGACAGAACCTCTTGTGTTCCGGTTTGTGCCCATTGCCTCTTGTAGTGTCACTGGACACTACAGAAGAGTGTCTGGCTCCATCCCATGTGAACCCTCACCTCAGTTATTTATACACATTAAGATCCCTGGAGCCTTCTCTTCTCCAGGCTGAACAGTCCCAGATCTCTCAGCCTTTCCTCATAGGAGGGATGCTCCAGTCCCTTCATTGGATTCCCTCCGCTATGCCCATGTCTCTCTTGTACTGGGAAGCCCAGAACTAGACACCACACTCTAGGTGCGGCCTCACCAGTGCTGAGTAGAGGGGAAGGATCACCTCCCTTGACCTGTTGGCAATACTTTGCCTAACGCAGTCCAGAATACCATTAGCCTTCTTTGCTGTAAGGGCTCATTGCTGGCTCATGTTCAGCTTGGTGTCCCCCAACACCCCTGGTTCCTTTTCTGCAAAACTGCTTCCCAGTCATTCAGCCCCCAGCATGTATTGGTGCATGGCATTATTCACTAGTTTAGATTATTCACATCCTCATCTTTTTTATTTATTTATTTATTTATTATTTATTATTTATTATTTTTTTTTATTGCAGATGGGAATTTTTTTTTTCCAAGGTCTCAAGCTATTTAGATGATTTAGCAAACTTTGCTTATTATTCTTCTGATTGTGTCTGTGGAAAACTTGTGTATCTTTGGTAATGCTGATCACACTGGAGTTTTTTGGTGCTTGACCAAAAAAAGCCTTGCAGATGATGTCATTTTTGCAACTGAAATGCAAAAAGCATCCTACAGTCCTTTTTATAATTTTAGTGCTTCCAACTTTTTCCTCTGCAATTTAAAGATCCTTTTTGCAGTAGAGAAAGTGGGTAACAATTCTGTTGAACCAATCTAGTTCAGGCGTATTTTTATCAGTGATGCAACTTTGACCACTTTGTACATATTTTTGGAACATTTTGAGGGTCTTGGTAAAACTAAGTTCTAAGAACATGTGTGTATATATATATACACACGCATATATATATATATATATATATAGGTATGTTCTGCTGTAAGGCAAATAAAAACATAGTCTGAGGGTTGTGTGATTTTTTTTATTATTATTTTTAACAAAACACATTGGTAATAGTTAAGCCTTGAATCTACAGTTAAACAAAATGTTACCGAGAACATACTGGGGGGTTATGGAAAAATGTATTGTCAAGTGAACTAGAGTTTGGATAGAAAAATTTATAAGAGTGGTGTAATGTCCTTAGGGTTCTGTAAGACATAGAAGATACTTTTGATTTTAAAAACTGGAATGGCATAAAATCAGCGTGGTACAGCTGTACAGATAAGAAAAGTGACTGTGTGACAAGTCTCAAAATACGGTAGTATACAAGTGCTTCTCAGGAAGTCTTGCAGGGTTTTGTACCTAGTTGTATTTTGCCTGCAGTGGAATAAAACACCACATCATTACTGGAAGTGATTATGGATATAAAGATTGATAGAATAGGAAATAAGTAATGAAGAAGATGAGTTCCAGATACAGTGGTATCTAGATTTCAGGGTAAACTGCTTGTAGGCAGAAACAGTTAAGTTGCTGAAATTAAATACAATCTAGCGTATAAGTCAGAAACAAAATATCTGAGTTCGGAAAAGGAAGCCTTTCAAGTGAGAAGCAATGGTTCTGAAACAGTTAAGTGCTGTGGCAGAGACTATTTCTGTGCAAGGAACATTGTGTGAGAAGGTATCTGCTACCTCTGCTTTTGTCTTGTAGAACTTGTACTAAATATCATGTCCCATTCTGGTGTATACTAATTGAGAAGAGCACTGAGAAATAAGGGACAGTGTGAGAAGTTACAGTATTTATACATAGAAGTATGAATACAGAAGTACGGTTCTTCTTCCAGTAAGAAGCACTGTTGTAAAGGAAGACTCAGAGCTGTATTTGTTTAGCTTTGTAAGAGAAGTTGATAAGACAACTTGACTGTGGGGTATGGCAGGAATTTGATTATGGAGTACTTCAGTACAACAGGCAAAGGTATAGTATAACAGGTAAAGGTATACTAAGATATTAGACTGTGTAGGTGTAGAAAAGGTTCCTTCCCTCCTAACTACTGTCATATTCCATCCTGAAACTTTTAATGCCTTCACCTCGCACAAAGCTTGTGTCTCATGCCAGCACCTCTGTGACCTCTTTTGACTCAACTCATGTTCCATTGGTTTCCTAAAGACTCACCTCTATCAGTGAACATTTTTGCATCTGTGCAGTACTCTTTCATGCTTGGAATATCCTTCTTTGCTTAAGCTCCCTCTCTGCCCATTTTTTCCTTTCAAACAGGAGTTCTTGCAGGAGGAACCCACAACTGTCAATTCTAGAGTTATGTGATAAAAAGCAGTGAAATTTCAGGGAAAAACACCATGCATTCTTCTGTGCATTTGAGCTTATTTGAAACAATTACACTGGTTTAAACTTATTTGCTGCTTGATTCTAGTTCACTGTGTCCCATTGCATCATTATTTTTTCTGAGGTTCAAATTGTGCATAGCTTTTAGTTCAGCCAAAGTGTATTTTTTTGTGTACTGTACTGGTGATGCTGGGAGGCATCAAACAGTCGTGGGCTTTAATGGTGGTGACAGTACCGAGCAAAGATCATCCTTATGTGGTGTCCCCCTCTATGTATATGGTAGAGGGTGGGAATTTTGAAAGCACTTATGTATTTTGGCTGGCTGAGGCTTGCTAAAAGTCTATAGGGATTATAGAAGAAAAAAAGAAAACAAACACCAAATCCAAACAGTTTGACTGCTGTTTGAGATGACTGAGCATCACAAATGAGCTTGAACAGTTTAGTTCCAAACCTGTCTTTCTTACTCTCTTCTTTTTTTCCTTCCAATATAATACCCATTTTCTCTTGCTTGCTTTCAAAGTTTTCCTGGGTCATATGTTCCAGTAGGATTATATGACACATCTCTGGGGGCACGAACCATTTCCGGTGACCAGTTCTACTTTGCTGTAGGGAGAATTTCTGCAAAGTGAGGAATCTGAGGAAGGGGAGCATTATCAATGGGAAAACAGGAGAAACCTTTCCCTTGAAAATAAGCAGATGAGTCTGCATTTACTCATCAGTTAATAAAGCATGACTTGTACTTTTAAATAAAAATGTATGAGAATTAATTGTCAATTTTTTTTTCCATAACCATTTAATGATGAGACATGAGCAGTTTAAAGTCAGGAAAGAATTCGTCTTGCAAATCATTCACAGGTGCGGAGTTTGAGACAAACCTTGATTGCGAACATTACTTAACAGTAACAATTGCATCTCATTTTACCACAAATTTTAAAATTGTAAGCTAAAATGACTGAGAACAGTTTCAAGTCATCCTTGAATCTTGAAAGAGCCTGTTGCTGAAAAGGGAGTGAGCTGTTGCTAGATCCATAATAGTTCCCAACATACAGAAAAGAGATGTTTGAGGACTGTAGGGAATGGGAAGGACAATGGATTGGGAATGGATAGTAAATTACAGATGACAGAATAAGCTATCTTGACTGGTGTGTGAGATCAAATTAGCTGTTATATTAGTTTTATTTTTAAGGTAGTGGTATGATGGTAGGGGTGATGAAGAAGGATATTTGATTCAGCTTTTTTCTACAAATACGGTTCATGGTTAAGTCAGGAATGGTCTGGAAGAAAAAGTGTTTATTTCTTTTGACAAAACAGGCTTGAAAGTCTCCCACTGGTTTGGGATGTTGTACATCAGTGTACAGTATGTTAATTGTAGTAAAAAATGAATAAATTTGTCACCAGAACTTCTGGTGCCCATTCAGTAAGTTCAAAATGTTCCTAAATCTGGTTGGTTGTGTAGTTGTGTTGATGTGAGTAAAATGTGATACCTGCTTCTGTATCTTTTTAAGTCAGCTTGTAACTGGAGATGGGTAGTGAGCCCAGGAGTAAGTAGGTCATGGTATGATATTTTCTTTTGAATCTGGTTGTTACCACACACTGGTTTGAGATTATTTCCCTACAGCTCCCATTGGCACCAGGCTGAGATTCCCCAGCTGAGTTTCTGTAGAAAGGCTCTGGGTGCCTTTTTATAAACCTGCTGCTTGTATTTGTGTGTTGGCCATAAACTCTGACAAAGGAGGAAATTAGGTAGCTAAGTTTAGTGTTGTTTCTCATCACAGCATTTTACTGAGTGGCTTTGTAGTTTGTGCCTTTGTCATTGACACGTTACACATTGGAAAGGTTTCAAATACCTGAAATAGCAGATACGTGCTATATGGACTGCTTACAGCTAATGCTAGCTGTCAAAGTTTCATCTGGGGTAATTGGCATGTCTTAATTAAGGGAGAATAGACATGAATTTTTACACATTTTAAAAAAAATAGGAAGAAAGACTCTGTAGTTTATTAAAATAACTGTAAAAGCATGCTTTTTTTTTTTTTAGTTAGGTTTGTCAATAGAAAAAAAATTTGCAGGAAAAGGTTCCTTTTTGTAAACAAAGATGTATGTTGGGAAGGTCTGTCATGATTGTGTTTTCTAGAAAGTTTATTTTTATAATAAAAGGATTTTTGGTTCCATCACAAACCTTACTATATTCTTGCTGAGATAAAGGAAGCACAACCAGAAGATTCTGTTTGGAAAAGAAAAACGCCGCCTGAGAATTGTGACCATTGACAGTAGTTGCGGATATTGTTGAGGCATGATGTTTTGGTGCCTTTATAAACAGCAGGATCAACATACACAGCTAAAATCATTGCTATGCCTTTTTTTATGTTCATATAACTTTCCCTTGTGCCTGACTAGCTGCTTGTGAAGTATGACATGAGTTTGTCTTTACAGGGTTTCAGGGTTGGATTTTTTTTAATGATCAGATGATTACTTTTTGTTTCATAACTGTAGCTGCTAGCACGATTTAAAGCATATTACTTTGAGGCAGTGGCTTGATCTGCATTTCTCCTCTCTCATGGCAATTAGATGTAGTTAAAATTCTTAAATCCAGAGTACCTCTTCTTATGTTCTTGTGCGGTACCGTTACAGTGAAGTTTCCATCTTCACTGGAGCCCATAGCTGTTACTTTAAAAACAGTAATAATACAGTATGAATGTGCAAAGAAAGAATAAAAATACACTAACTGTTTATCAAAGCAGCCTGTCAAAAGGCTGTCCTTTCCTATAATCTTTGAATGCTTTTATATTTGATATCCAAGTACTTTATTGTACAATCACCATCCCTGCTTCGAAGAGGGTGACTTGCTAATGATCCCTCTGTCACTTAAGGGCAAGGATAACAAGGTCACTGGGGAGAATAAAAATTAGAGCAGAAGGAGTTCCTTGTGTGTGTTGTTTTGCTCATTGAAGTATCTCTCCTTTATAATCTTTATTCTCTATAAATTGTAAATAACATGATTTGACAGAAATATAGATTGCCTTACTGCACAGTAATGAATGCTCTAAGAATTGTGATCATTTGGGAGGCTATGCCAAGAAGGAGAGAGTTTTGTCTTCAGTCATCCAAAAATGTGCATTATAGAGCTCATCTTCGTCTTTGGCATCTATCAAACAGCTCGCTGGAAGCAGCAGAGGTAGTAAACAAAGCGTGTTGGAGGAAAATGGTCCCCCATGGGGAATAATTTAAAGCCTTAGTGAAGTGTTGTTTTCAAAAGATATCAAATTACATTTCCACTGTGATATCAGACATATGAAATGCATGCGTGATGGAGAGTTCAGGTTAAAAGGGGCTGCTGCTTCTGCGTTCGCTGAAAAGCTCAACAACTCACATTTATCTCAATATCTCATATTCTGGCTCTGTGCTAGCCTGCAGTACATCCACCAATTTGTTAGGATATTATTTAAGATGTGACAATATCTTTTTTCTTTTTTTTTTTTTTGGAATTTTCTTTTTTTAGCAGTCTGTTTTATATGTACAAAAGCAGAGGCAAACGAGTAGATACTGTTTTATTGTCTTCCAATTGGGCTGCTTTTATGTTTCCAAGCATATCCAGTGTGTCCATAATATACTGATAGACAGGATGCAGGGGTCTCTAATAAAGAAATGGGGAACTGCAACCACAACTTCTTTTTCTTTTTTTTTTTTTCCAGTTTGTTTACTTGACAGAGTTACTTGACTCTTGTTTCTTTGCATAGCTGGAGATTGCATTTGGCCTGGGCAGTGAATTATGTTACCTTAAAACACAATTTCTGTCCAGAACTCTCAGCAAGAATTGCTGCATTCTCTGAGTCCAACTCCACAAAAAGGTGCAGGTGTACACAGTTGGAAGGTGGTTTATGAAGAGGATAAGGAGATAGGTTGTGGGCCAGATTTTGCACTTCATCTGTCAAAGGTACTATTTTTTCTCCCTTCATGTTATCTGCTTAGCAAAAGATTAAATTCGGTGTGGTGAGCTGCAGTAAACTACTTTGAGCTTTTCAGAAGTATGAACGGGACATTGTTTAGGGAATATTGAAAGGTAAACCGATTCATAGACTGAACCATTGTTTGAGCCAGAGACCTGCCAAATCTATCACACTTTTAGCCAGAATTCTAAAGTTTCTTCTTGTTAGTTAACTAATCACCAGAATTTCCGGTTAATATCTCATAGAACCTTCCGAATAGCAAACTACTGAAAATCACCCACCTACGTATCTTTTAACGTTGACTTTATCTGGATAGTCTGTTTTTACTGGGATAATAATATTTAATATTACTTACTGAGGGTTTAATTGGGCTACTAGAATGTGTAAATACCCAGTTCTTTAAGATGTGCTATCCATCCTGCAATCTCTCTGATCGGGACCCACATGCATTTGCTTTTACCCCCACTCCTCCTTCCTTCTGTACGCTGAATTCCTGCCTGCTTCCCATTCCAGTTACAGCCCCATTTCAGTGCTTTGTTTTCAGAAGCCAGAGTTAATGCAGTGGTTGTTGGAGCCTGAGAGGGCAGAGTGGGATGCTAGGCATCAAGGGCTCTGCTCTGGACAGCAGATGAAGTGAGGCTAGCTGTGGGGAACAGTTAGCTGGGGAGGGGGCAGGGGACACTCTTGCCTGGTGTGGGTCTGGAGGATGTATCACACAGTGGGTAGGATCAGGTGTGGGGAAGAAAGCAGGACTGTATGGTGTTTGGAAGGAAAGGGCATGAACCACGTGGAGCAGAATGGTCCTGGGAAGGGCTGTCACAGCCCTCATGGGGGGAGAGGTGATGAGGGCTGTGCCAGTGCTGCTGAAACTGCAAGAATGCTTCAGCCATTTGCGCGTGTTAGCAGGAGATACTGGGGAGCGGGGCTGTTTTACTTCAGTCATCTTCCGTGTTCATCACAGTGCTGCATAGTTGGAGAAGCTGGAGAGCTAATTGTGCGCCTGGGTGTATTAGAGTACCAACCATGTCTGACCTGAAGTGTTAGGGATGCTCCTGTGCACCGAGGCATGAAGTTATGCATTGTTATGTATTGTTCATTTGGGACTTATCAAAGGTATCTGAAGTCCATGCACAACCATACTGTAGCCCTGCTCGAAACTATTACTTGTGTAAAAACAGCTACCTCAGCCAAGTAATCTTACTGCCATTGTGCATTTAGTTAATTTAGAGGGGGATTATTATTATTTTTGTTTATTTTGGTGGGGTTTGTTTCAAAGACACGATCAGTTAATGAACTAATACACTGCCACAATCATTCAAAAAAAATCCTTCACCTGCTCTTTTGGAAAATCGCCACCTTTTATGTTGTATTCGTTTAGCATATCAGCCTAATTCACTGTGCAAGTGTTGCAGCAAGCTTGCTGCTTGGTTCACTGGTGACTTGGTAAATGCTCCCTCTTCCAGTTAGGTGGCTAGTGGCAGACTTCCAGTCAATGTGCGTGTGTGTCTGTGTTTTTCAGGTGCAGCAAGAAGTTATTAGAGCTTTTGAAATACATGCTTTCAAGGAGCACTAGCATTTTAGTATTTTCCAACTTCTGGAGGTCAGAGCACAGTATAAGCAGTTTTTGTGTTGTCACTCAAGAATGTTTGTCTGGATAATTACTCAGTTGAGATTCACATTATTTTGAAATTCATGGCTTTTAAATTTGAACTGGATATTCAAAAAGTGGAAACGCATTTCAAGTTCCTTCATTTGTTTTTATGATGGTAGCATTTGGTGCCAAATGGGGCATTTTAATCACCTTTTTTAATGCTGAAATGACGTGATTTTTTTTTCTTAGCATTCCACATCAGAGAATTAAGGTAATTAGAAGAAAAGATTCATTTGTGTGTCTGTAGAGCTATACTTAACAGTCTAGTGAATTGTCATTTGAATTTCAAAATAGAGACGTACAGGTTTACATTAAAAAAAAAAAAGCCTCAGCAAGATTTTTTTTTTGCAGGGCAAGCACCACATATAGTTTTATTGTATGGTGTATGGCGGTGATTTTAGCTTTCTAAGGAATACAGAGTTAGAAGTAAACCTGCATCTGCACTCTGCTGTTTTGTTTTTTCATCATTGAAATTGCATTGATTTCAAAACGGCAGGTGTGAAACTTTGCTCATTAAATTGCATGCTACAGTTGATAGGGCATATCCATCTAAACCATTATCTTTTCTCTGGAAAATTAAAAAAAAAATTGGAAATGTTGCTGATCTGTTTTATCTGCGTATCATTATAGCAAAAAAAGGGAGTATACATCTACTGCAGCTATTGAAGGTAAGGGTAGTGTGTGAGCACTCTTGTTTGTATGATTATTCCAATAAGATCAAAGATAATACGACTACATTCAGGAACAAGGGAGCAAATGTTTGGGGGATAAAATTCAATATGCCGGCCGTGAAGGAAAAGCTTGAAGAGACCTTCCAACATAAGAGCTGCTTTGCTGAAGCTTTAATTTCTATTTTTTTCCTCATTGAAGGTGAAACACTTGCGTACATACTTTGTGTCTGGAATTTCTCACTAACTTATCCTCTAAAGCAAACAGACCAGACTGTTTGATCATTACTATGTGTCAGGAAGAACAGCACGGAGATGGAGGGAAGTTGGTTGCTTGTGCAGTTGGCATGTGAGGTGAAGTGGTGTCCCTTTCGAAAATGAGTGCTGAACTCCCACCTGGGGCCGCAGGATCTCCACAGAGGATCTCCTCAAACTTAGCAACTCATTTTGACACTGTGGCAATATTTTTCTGATAAAGTTCTTTCACTAGGCATGAATGCCAACTCAGGGAGCACTGGGACATACAGAACTCTCCACAAGTCACGCTGGTAAAGGCCCAGGTAGCAAAGTCAGCACTGGTACCGGTAAATGCCATATGCCAACTCAGTGTATGCTTAATTTTGAAAACTTGCCCAAAATTTTGTAACTCTTGTTGTTACTTAATAAGGGTCTCCAAAGATGTGATTGTATTTGGCTTATTAATTAATCACAAGGGTGTTTACACTTGTTAATGTTTTTTTAAAAAGTTCTTAAAAGAAGTTAATGGCCTCTGAGTTTAATCTGATTTAAACTGTTCATCATTTTGCTTCTAGGCACGTGTGTTTTCATTTTCCATTAGTACTACTGCTGTTTGCCGTAGTCAGACTGCTGTAAGTAGCACCCATTGCATCGCGAGTGGTTCCTTTTGCACGTAGCAGTTTCTGTGCTTACTAAAAAAAAGTTTCTTTTCTTTAAATAAAGGATTTGACTTTTTTTTATTAGATGTAAAGGCTATTAAGTTTTAAATGCCATTTGTTTTTCATTAAAAAGGCTTTTCTATTTTAAACCCTTGACTTATTCTTATTAGAAAAGTAATATTCGGCTTTTTTTTTTTTTAATTTATTGGTGCTTTATCCATCAACTAAATACAGAGCTGGAATCCCATATGGCAAAGTGTGCCTTGCTGCATGGGTGGGTGTGTGCACATGTGTGTGTGTGTGCATGGTTATTTTTATGCTCGCATAGTTCTTTATTTTTTCTCTTTTTACATCCTTTACTTCCTCTGAATTTGTCCTAGGACCTTGCTTGAAGGTTCATTTATATTCACATATACAGTGGAAATATAAACACTGTCCTGAAGGGACTAGTGTTCATCTTTCCTTTATTTCAATCTCTCCATAATTATACATGCTCTTTGAATGTACTTGATAAAATAAAAGCTTGTATTTGATATGTTTTCCGCAGTTCATCTACATTTAGTCAGTGCTACCTCCTGTTTCAAAATCAGACAGATGAACCATCTGCTGGAGGCATATGAGCATTGTAGATAGGATCAAACCTACAATTTATCAGCTGTACCCTTGTTAAGTGTTGTCATATTAGTCGATAATGATCTCAGTTGTGGCTTTAGGGAGGAAGTGGGAGGTGGCATAAGAAGCCTGAAAGCTGTTAAGCTAAAAGTAACATGTATTCCCAGTAGATCTCGTTGACAGGAAGCTTTGATTTGGTTGTAGCGCACTTACAGTGGAGTAGAATCCAAAGTTCTTAACCACAAATATACACTAAAACAGCAGATTGCAATTTCTGCAGTTTCTCTATTCTGGTGAAATTTTATGCCAAGTGCAAGGCTCCCACACAAAATCCTACCTTTATGAGTGCCATAGGAAGGAGAGGTTGCCTGTCAGGGATGCCCTTGCTTGAGAGGGAAAGGGGCTGTAGGCCATGGTCTGGATGTTAGCCAAGGGGCTAAAGGTTGACATCTGCGTCTTTGAAGATTCACTCGCCATAGCATGTTGCAGAACTGATCAAGAGATCTTGATGCTGGTTGACAAACTAAACATGTTCAACTTACGAATATGACCCAAAGTTTTCATTTTTGCCTGTCACGTGTTAAATTTTGATTAACTGTGGCTGTAGTCAGTGATTGTTAGAAATATAATTGCGTGAAGAAGTAGTGTTATAATCTCCAAAGACATGGCATAGCAGTTATCACAGTGGACACAAATTAACCCATTGATTTGCATGGCAACACAAAGCTGTAACACAAAGGGAGTTGATACAGTCCTGAAGTAAACTACAAGTTTATTTCCGTGCCGGGTTTGATGTTCCGTGCTGTTGATGTTTCTGAATAATTCAAACGGGTCTTACTGTGCTTACTAGAAGTGCAAGAGAATGAAAAAAAAGTTCTGTTATGAAAGTTAGACTATGTAATAGTCCTTTTTACCTTTTGCTTATTAATTGCAAATTCCAAAATTTTGCAGGGGTGTAAGCCTCCTGTTTAAAACCCTAAATTATTAGAACTGCAGTTTAGCATCTTCAGTTCTTTCTCTGACACATTGGGGTTGGAAAAGTAGTTTGATCTGTGTATATCATACTCATATTCTGCATAAAATTTACTGAACTATTATTGGGTTAAAAATGTTTAAGATTTTTTTGTTTTGTTTTGATAGTTCACTTTTGTTTACTCTTTTCTCCCTCACGTACAAAATTGTTTGTCCATATGGTTTTCACCTGCACTAGCTGCTAGAGGTGAGGAAAATATTATGGTTAAGCAGATTGANTTTTTTTTTTTTTTAAGAAACCAGTTCTGGAAATACTTCAGGTCTCTGAAATTTGAAGTTTCTCTTAAATCAGCCAACAGAGGCCTGCTTTGTGGGCCGTAGTGGTTGAGGCCTGACCCTGCAAGTAAGCAGCTGTTCGAATAAGTTTAAAGGTTGCAACCTTGAAAATCCTTTTTCCTATCTTAGCCATATAGGCCTGATCTTTATCATTGATACAATTCTAAATAAGAAAAATACCTTACTAATTCCACATTTTTAGCCTTTAATCCAATGTGAAATTGGAAATGTTGGTTAAAGTTTAACCTAAGTGATAAAGTGATATTTGAGAATAAAAGGTTCTAAAATGGTTCCAGTTAACAGAGAAGATGAAATTGGTATTTTCTCAAATCCTCTGACGTGTCAAACATAAGCGCTCTCCAAGACAAAATTTGGATTCCATAGGTTTCTGCCATGTGCTGGAGCTGTTGCCCAGGGAAGGAATTGTATAGGTTAAGAAAAACTGCGTTACAGGAAATTTAGGTGAGAGATTATTTATCAACAAGAGAAAGGGAGAAAAAAAGTGTGATGAGGGGGCGTAAGGTGTTCTCCTGATCAAACACCAGACTGTCTGCTGCTATTTCTCCTATATTTTCCTTTTTCTTCTGGAAAGGTGCCATTTCATTTCTTTGCATATTTTTGTTTCTGGATACTATCATGACCTTTTCACAGTGGTCCAGAAAAGTGAATTTTAACAGACTTGGTTGATGTTAGGCAGAAATTATTGAGATCTATGTCATGAGTTTCTGGCCTGAACTACTGTTCCCACACAGAAACCCACCGATTTCAGATGGACTGCGTCTGGTTTTGCCCCAGTGGTTTTCAGTGCAGACTGAAGTTTACAGCTTAGCTGGGAAGAAAACCCTGGGGAGATAATTTCAGACTCTTAACTTATTCGCTAGAGAACACTGCATCTCATACAAATTGCTACAAATCTCTGTACTTAGTGAGGCCAACTGTGAAATGAGAATAATAATGCTTATACACCTTTGTAAAGTGATTTCAAATCTACAAATGGAAATTTAAGTTCAAAGCATTATTATTAAACACATTTTCTGGATAGGGTAATGAAGAAGGGAGAGGCTTAGCTCCTTTTCTTAGCATCTCAGCTAATGTATTAACTCACTGGTCAAGGTGTATTTTCTGTACCTCTGTGGATCTGATAAACAGCTGATGAAAGTCTCTTATAGCATTGCAGTCCTACGGTTTAGTCTACATAAGTTATGCTTTTAGAGTTGACCCAAATGTTGCTTAATGCATAAAACAGTGCTTATCAAGGGGTCTCTAAAACCCATTTCAGTTTTAAGGTAACTTTTATTTTAAGGGGATGGCTGTAAACTGGCTATTAGCTGATTGGCAGTTCTATAAATTGCAGTACTCTGTTTCTTCGTCTGCTCTCCATGGAGCAGATGAAGAAAGCCAAAGGTTTCTCCAGGCAATCATATTACAAAAATCATTAGATTAAGAAACAGTAATAAATGTCATACTGCTTTTAATCATCCTTCTGTTTTTAAGCCTTTAGGATTTGCATTTTCAAGTGTAGCTTCTCAGCTGTAAAGGCCAGAAAATTGCTTTACATAAATGGAGGTTAGTGGTAAGTCCGTATGTGGGACATTTTTAACACAGAAAATGGCAAATATGTAGCTACCCTAAAATGGACAAGATTGCTTTAAGGTTTATATCTAAGCCCGCACTACAGGGTCATTTTGGTGGATTTTTTTTTTTTTTTTNTTTTTTTTTTTTTTTCTTTTTTGTAGTGGGCCATTGGTCTCTGGTCCTTTCAGACTGGGTGGTAGAGTGCTGAATGTCCAGGTGTTTTTTAAAGGGCAGCGATTAATCGCTGAGCTCTTGATACTTTCTTTCTAAATACCATTCTGCTTGAGGCTGCAAGGACATTTGGACAGCTGTGCATACTCAATGTCTAAGTGACTTTAGAAAGAAAATATTAAAAGCAGCTGGATACAAATGCAGTTCTGCAGAGTTTTTGAATGATCACAAAATCTATGGTGAATTTGGACAGGATAGCAGTGTAAGCACTAGAATAAGCATTGAAGTCCACTTTAAATAGTCAAATAAACCAGAAGACATCAGGATGAAATTATTTTATGACAGTCTTTATATTCACGGCAGGAGAAGCAATAAAGATATTTACAATATAAAGTTGTGTATAAGAAACCTAAATTAGGTCTCAGAAAGAGATATTGCATATTTAAAAAGAGATGTTCACTAAGGCAGTCATGTTACTTTTCTGCTGTATGGATTTACAGTTTTGAAATGGTTATGCCCCATAACTCTTAATTAAGCTTGACAGTTTTAGTATTGAAATTGAAGGAGCTGGTTGGAAAGACAGTTTTCAAACAAGGGCCTCTCTTAATGGTCCCAGAGCTTGTCTTTGTTTACAGGCTTTACCATATTGGGGAGGAAGGAAGAAAGTAACATTTATCTTTAATTATACATGATCTGCAGCATGTCAAAACAAGGGACTATAAAAAAGCACAAGTGGCTTATAATAAAAGCAGTTAGAATAGACTTTGTGTAGTGACTGAACCTACCAAAAGTTATTTAGGTGACTGGTATCTTATGGGAAGAGATTACCATACTGATTTCGTGGGTCTACTTGTGTAAGTCGTCTAGTTAAAGGAGTGCTGTGGTGGTCCTACTTTATTGTGAGCCTGAATTTGCTGGATATGGTATCCTGTTCTACAAGACTACAAAGTGATCCCAATAATACCATCAGACCATTTACTTGCAAAGGGCTTTCCCAATCTTGTTTAAAAGTTAGACGAGAGATGAACAGTGCTTATTCCTAGATTTTCTACATGAAGTTATTTTTGTATACTTCTGGAAGAATCATCAATATTCTGGCAGCACTCTACATCTTCTCCTTTATCATCAAGTAGTTTTATTCCAAAATGCAAATGTTGGCCACTTCCTGATTTTAGTGAGCCCACCAAAAAGCTTATCAGACTTATTCAGTCCACAGAACTTTAATTTTAGATCTTATTTTTTCTGCCAGAAGGCAACACAATGACATATTGCAGAATAAAATCTGAAGAAGAACCTAGTAAAGTTTACATAAAAATTCCTTGCATGACTGATAATATAATGCAATTTTCATTGCCTTTGTTTTTTTAGCTTTGTTTTAGTTTATTTGAGTTTATTTTCTCTAGATGTAGATTTATCTATTTGTAAAATAGATAGAAGATATAGAAGTAGGTCTTAAATGTGTTTTGTTTAAAAACAAAACAAAACAAAAAAAAGCCATCATTTGATGTAAAGTTATGGAATGTCCTAAAACAGGCAGCAGAATTCAGCTGCCTCCATTGGGTAACAAACTAACTCTTGAAATATTAAAATGAAGCTCATGAAAAAGAAGACAGTCTTTTAAAAGTTAAAAGTTTGTGAAGGTTGTTGGCAAATTGCAGTCATTGCCTTTACTTTTTATGTCTGTTAGAAGGATTCTCAGGATAATCATGGAAGACTTTATCCTCCTTATCAGTCTTTACCAGAACCTCGCTCTGAGGGTCTGAATGCCCGTCTACCACCACCACCAGGGCTCACATGGACTGTTGTTCTGACCACCACAAAAAATCCTTTTGCATTGTGAATATTCTGTATGGCATTCCAGGTCTTGCGTCAGATCTGCTCCCTTCAAAGTACAGAATAATCTGCTTTGGGAAAACTGCAAGACTGAGAAGACGTTATGAGTGCTAACATCCTGGCTGGCATTCAGTCAGAACAGGCTGAAGGTGTTGCAGAACCTACTGTCTAAGCATGGATTTTCATCGAAGCATACAAGATGGAATCCTGGGAATGAATAGGAGTTTTCTCATCGATCTCACCCATAATTCCTGAGGAGTAAATAATTGATGGTTGCAGAGATCACTTTATAATTTACGTAACTCTTAAACTCAGTGAACCTTCTGCATACATTTAAAAAAAAAAAAACTGTTTCCAGATTCCACATTGTTTTAATGCCTGGTTGAATGCTATGTGCAGTTAAATAAGTGCGTGATTAGTACATACGAGTTCAAGACGGTAAGAGATGCTGTATTTCGTTGGAATGTCTGAAGGGAAATAGGAAAACAAGTTTTTAAAGTTAACCCAAAATAGTTTGGCCAGAATTCACCTGTGGTTTGTAATAAATAGATAAATATAAAATCAGACTGAAAAACAGAAGGGAACATTTGTTTTTAAGTATTTGCTCATTTGATGAGTAGAAATATGATCTTTCTGGAGTCACATAATGCTTTTTTTCCCATTTCTGCATTTCTGAAAATGGGATCTTACTCTCTGAACCCACAACATTGTCCTGGAGTTTAACCCTGGGGATATTCAGCAAATTCGCACAGGACTTTTAGCCACAGTGTACTAGTCTTGAGTATGGTAGTTAGACTGCGTACACAGGGCAGAGGGAGAATTTAGTGTATACAAATAGTACAATCCATCAGAAGAAATGTGCTAAGCAGGAATCTGGCTAAATTTGTCAACGGGAATACCATGAGGAGGGGGAAGAAAAAGGCATCTAAAATCCTGCTCTGTTGGGTTTAGACATCTTTTGCTGTGCTGCTGTTTCCTACTTTTGTGACTCCATGTGCTGAATCTTCTGAGGATAGTCAGAGAACCACTCTTCCCATCTGGAAGATATCATACAAAACCAGAGGTTATACTTTTCTCTGAAAGAACATTCACATGTTGCAAAGGAGATAACAGTGGCTATGATGTTCTTGTAATACCACTCTAAAGTACTTATTCAAGTATTTAATATGTAAGACCATGATGAGTATTTATTCAAGGTGTGAAGGGGAGGTTTGGATAAATAAACTTTGGAGAGCAAACCATATCCAGGTCAGTGGACTGCAGAGTTGGACTTCCACACGCTCTTCCTGTTTAACTCTTTTATGAAAATAATTCCAGTAATTTATTTAACTTCTGGAGCAGGGAGAGAAGGTTCTGCTTCCCTGAGTATAACACTATGTCTGTTGAGGAGAAAGCTGTCCTGACTGAAGCAGGATTTGGATATGAATTCCCTCTGACAGAGGAGGGACCTGAATGTGGGTCATTAGCCTCCTGAGGGACTGCTCCAATGATAAAAGGTATAGCTCATTCCCAGTTTTTAAAAAGTAGATGGTTGATGTTGTGAAGCCAGATCTATTAGGTATGCTCTGAGAACAGCTACTTCAAACGTGCCCTTCAAATGAGATCAGTGGAGAAACATGGATAGCAGCGGTGTTTTGAGATCAAAAAAGGTATCGGGTTGTGTCAGCCTCTTAAACTTCAGGTGCATCTTGGTGCAGATAGAAAACAAACCTTTCTGTGCCTAGGAAATGCTAATGCCAATATCTGAAGTGTCAGTGGAGTGCTTGGTGGCAGCAGAGCAGGGGTTTGAGCGCTAAGAAGTCAGGCACTTATGTGTTCGTGTGCATCTTACTCTTTGCTCAGCACTCTAATATGTAAATCATTAGTTATCTATTGAATTTTGTTATTCCTATAGGAAATAGCCACAGATATACCTTAGATAGGTAAGTTAAAGTGTTGGTATGCTGTCAGCAAAGCTGTACTTCTGTGTGTTTGCTAAGGGTATTGTGCTTTGTACCAACTTGCTGAAAGAGATTACTGAATAACATCTGCCTTCTGTGCCTTCTTATTCCTTGAACTCACCTTTCTCTTACGTTGTACACATTGAGCTGACAATAGTGGCTGAAGTTCTCAAGTCATCTGAGGAGTTTGTATGCCCAGTTATACTCCTAAAAATAGAGACATCCCATATAACAAGTACTCTAAGTATGGTGTATGCAGACAATGTGATGCTGCATTTTGAAAGTGCAAGGAGGACATTGTATTTGACAGGATTATTGATCAGCTAGAAAGTGAGCAACTGTCTTGGGTTTTCTTTTAAGCTTGGAACTTACTGAATAGTAGTAGTAATTCTGGGGGCAATGAAGAGTTTAGTGGTTCCTAAAGTTTCTCTGAAGTGAAGAAATTTTAATATCTTGTTGAGGAAAAGAAGTTAAAACTAGAAGTTAATGTTTTATAATAATGCATGGTTATTTTTCAGCCCAAAAATAAAATGGGTATTTCAGAGTCTCTCTGCATCTGTTTGCATCTTCACTTTGTTGTAGATTTAAATTCCAATCCTAATGGTCAGTGCCTAGAAATTTTAAACAGGAAGGTCAAGTTTACCATAACACTATCAATATTTTTATAGCAAGCCTGTATGTCTAATTCTTGTCTTTTTAGAGCTTCCAATTGGTATCAAGCTTACAAGGGGTAAAATAGGTACTATCTCAGAAGATGTCTGTAAAATACAAAGCTAAACATTTAGTCTAATATATATATATAGGCATATATATATTAGAATAAGGCAGTTGCAGCAAAACTTCTGCACTCTTCACAGAATCACAGAGTAGTTAATGTTGGAAGGGACCTCTAGAGGTCGTCTAGTCCAACCCCCCTGCTCAAGCAGGGACACATATGGAAGGTTACCCAGGACCATATCCAGGTGACTTCTGAAGATCTCCAAGGAGGGAGACTCCACAGCCTCTCTGGGCAACCTGTGCCAGTGCTGTCACCCACACAGTAAAGAAGTGCTTGCTGATGTTTAGATGTAACCTCTTGTGTTCCAGTTTGTGCACATTGCCTCTTGTTCTGGCACTGGGCACCACTGAGGAGAGCCTGGCTTCATCTTATTTGCACCGTCCCTTCAGGCATTTATAGTCATTGATAAGATCCCCCCTGAGCCTCTTCTTCTCCAAGCTGAACAGTCCCCACTCTTTCAGTCTGTCATCATAGGAAGGGTGCTCCAATCCCTTCATCATCTTGGTAGCCCTTGGTTGGACTCTTTCTAGTATGTCCAGGTCTTGTACTGGGGGGTCCAGCACTGGACACAGTACTCCAGGTGCAGCTTCACCAATGATGAGTAGAGGGGAAAGATCACCTCTCTTGACCTGCTGGCAGTACTTTGTGTAATGCAGACCAGAATATCATTAGCCTTCTTATTGGCAATGTTTCTCTCTTATCTTAAGGTTTATCTGAAACATGAAAGGTTGTGTTGGATTCTGCAGATTCTTGGGGTCTAGATTTCCTGTTCTGCAGAAAGTTGCCCTTCCTGCTATTCTTCTCCCTGGTTATCTCTTCAGCCGTAGCTGGCTATTTTTTCCGTACTATAGGATGAAATATAACAGACTAGTCTCCTAGACCCTTAGTGGTCTGTGTGTATATCAAAAATCTCTTTCCTTTGGGGATTGCTGGGCAATTTGAGTCCAACTCGTAGTCTTGAGAACTGGAAGAGTATAACTGATAAGGTGATCGTATCTCAGCTAAAAAATCCCTGCTGTTTTTGGATAATTCTGAATGTACTTGTGCTAAGGATGAAATGACAAACCTATTTGTGCAAAGCACAGAATCATGGACGGATAGTCAGGTAACATTCTGGAGATGAGCAACAAGGGTATGAGATAAACCAAGCCAAAGGCCTTGCAGTAGCAAATGGTGTATATGTGAATGCATCTCTCCAAGACCACATTAGGTTTTGTGTACCTTGCAAGTCTTTACATCCCTGATTGATTATTTTGTTTTGTTTTCAAACAAGAGTTGGTAATGTGGCACAAGCATTGTTTCAATGGATATAATAGTAAGAAGCGTGATTGTTATGGTATATATTTAAATATGCTGTTCTGAGGATTCAGTTCAGTTGAATGTTGCCCTGAAGTCTTGAATCCTGCCTTTGCCTCTGCCATAAAGTTTCTTTGTGATGCTGGATGGTTATCTAAAACTGAAGGTTCACTAGTGGGAACTGTACAATCTTGTTCTGAGGTGTTTGACACACAAGGAGCAGAAGTCCCAAGCACTCAGAAATGCAATTAGGAACTATAGAGTTTGTGTGAAAACAAAGTGTGAGCATATGAAAAATGCAGCCCTCACAGTCTGCAGAGGGCCATTAGAGTAAACTGACAAGTTTTCATTCCAAAGTGTGCCGACCTTCTAGGAGCAGTGGTGGTCAATAATATAGGTGGGTTGTCACGTGTGTTTGGCCGTGTTTGTGACTTATTCTGAAAAATTTGTTAGTTTGAATTCGTCTATGTAAATTCTTGTAGAGGGCTCTCCAGGGAGTACCATGTTTCAGCTTTTCAATAAGATGGTTTGCACAAATCCTTTCTTCCTACTCCTCTTGCTGGAATTTGCCTTGAGAATGAAGAGCTGTAAAATATTTAAAAATCAATAGAATTCACATGAAAAAATTAACATTGGAGTGCATTGACAGGGATAACACTGCATTTGCATGAAAAGCAGCTGGGTATAGATACATGATTTATTCATTCAATAAGTCTTAGAACATGTTTTGTAAGGTCTGTGATCCTTTTGCATCATTTGTGCTGGTGTATTATTGGTGTTGTCACTGTTACGAGGAAAATTAAATGGCTTGTTTGGAGGCTGGGGATTCAATATGGTGAAATGCAGCTACGCAGTTTTGTAAGTAGTGGCTATAATTAACACAATAGTCCAAGCTTAACTGTTTCTCCAAATTAAAGCTGACAACTACCTTGTTAGCAAGAGCATGGACAAAGGGAGTGGATTTTACTGACTGACTTTAAAGAAGTTTTTCCATTTTAAAACTAGCAGTTCTGCAAGATATGCTGTGAAACTTCTTTTACATGAAACATTTACATTTCAGAGTGTTGAACCGGGATGCATAAGTTTGAAATGATCCTTTTTTGATTCCCTAATGTCACAGGTGAACACTGGTTCTCCTGGTGAAGCGAAGCACTGGTAAAGGAAAACTTAGTTCAAGCAACAAAACAGCAGAATGAGGAGCATTTTTGTATAAAGTACATTATTTGTCCAGTATGAAGTAAGTTTTTATTCTGAAAGGTAACCTTAAAAAATGTTATCTTAGGTTTTTACGTTAAGTGCTTTTCCAGGAATTTATAGCGCAGATAATATAAAATTTGGGGCTAACTCCCCCCCGATAAATTACCCTCTTCCCCCCAGTTAAACCACAAATAGAAATGTCTAGTTGGCTGTTAAGTATAACAATCTAACGTGAGTGGTGGGTATAAGTATACTGATGAGTATAAGATTACAGTCATCTAATGCTTATTTAAATTATGCCGATCTTGTGGCATTAGTTATCTTCGTTTCATAAAGGCATTATAAAAATAATAAAAAAAACTTGGTAATCCAAAAGCCATGTGGCTATTGGTATATTTACAATTACATTTTATTTTGGATCAAGAATATGCTATCGAAGCACATCTGCCTATGTACTGTGCCTTGCTTTACATTGCAGAGTGGTTTTGGTATATATAAACTAATTTCCATTTGGATGAAATTATGGACATGCTCCAGAAGTTACTATGATACTCTTCTATTGCTAATGCATATGTATTCTGTAGGACCAGGCTAGACTTAACTGAAGTAGCCTTCCTCCCTCATTTCCTTCCCAAAACATGTATAGTGTGAATATACATGTTTTGTATATGTTTTAGTAGTGATACTTTCAGCATCACTAGTTTTGCTCTATAGAACTGATTTTATTGTGCCGTGCTACTTGCTAATGTAGATGTAGATAGTGTTCAGTCACTGAGTTGCCAGAGAAACTCAGTTGATAAAACCAGAATCTTGTCTTGTGAGGCAGAAGTGAACTCTTGAGACTAATTCCCACAACAGCCAGTAAATTGGCTGTTAGGAACTACACCTGTATGTCAGCTAGGCAACTAGAGTTTTTTTTTGTTTGTTTCAAAGCTTAAAAAAAAAAAGTATGTGGTTGATGCTCTGAAGTCTAATAAACTCGTTCTCATGTGATTTTGCTCCACAGTTTTTTTTTAATAACAATTTATTTCATTTCTGATGGAGAGGTTGTTCCAGTTGAGTATGTTTGTGAAGTGCATGGTAGCTGCTGTTAAAAAAAGCTCTGAATGCAATGGTCTCTTTCAATAAACTAGCAAGAATGTTTGTAGTAACTAGCAAGTAGTTCTTCCCTGAGCATTGGTTTTGGAATTAACACTTGGGGACAGGTGCTTACTTGGCAGAAAATGATGTAGATTTGTTGTTGATCCCCCAAACTCCTTTATTTTAGTTTTAAAATTCCAAGTTCTCTGTATTTAAGTAACATTTGTGTATGTGCTGAGCATCTATTTGCTTTTTCATGAAGGCAAGGTCAGAAAAATAAGCAATATATTGTCATTCATTTAGTGGAAACTCTGCGTCAATCTTTTGGATTATGTAGCCCATTATGACTGCAGTAAAAATGCCGATGAATTTCAGCATTTTTTAATGTCAAAGAAACAGCTAGTTGTGGCTCTAAGACTAATGGAACAAGATGAACAGTGTTTTACCAAGAAGCTTTCTGAGGTTGCAGTGAGCAGTTAGAATACTTCTCCTTTCAGTGTATTCAGTTCTACCATCATTTTCTGCCGTTGGAGACAAAAAAAAAAAAAAAAAAAGATACCATTCTAGGGTCCTTTCTCTCACAAATGTAAAACCAGAATAAATTGGCTGTAATAAGTGGCATTTTTCTTCATAAGTCTTCATGTAAAGAACAATGCAGNTGCCGTTGGAAACAAAAAAAAAAAAAAAAAAATAGATACCATTCTAGGGTCCTTTCTCTCACAAATGTAAAACCAGAATACATTGGCTGTAATAAGTGGCATTTTTCTTCATAAGTCTTCATGTAAAGAACAATGCAGGTTATGTTAAGAGAGTATTATTCTTTAAATAGTCATGTTTATAATTTAAGGAATATCAGTATTAAAACCTTTTTTTTCCTTAAGTGTTTGTTAAAATTGCTCTCTACAATTTATTCTATTGTATGCTAGTTTCTGCTTGATGTGATAATGAATGCCTTTATAAACTGACTTGTTCATTGTCCTGTGTTCGGGAAATCTGTTTCACCAATAGCAGAAGTTCCCATTCCAACCTTTGACTTAGTGACCTTTAGCACCACACAGGGCCAAGCCTTTCAATCCATACTGTATGTTAAGAAAATCTTTAAAATACAAACGGATAATTTCTGATTGTTTGGTGGATTGCATTTCAATTGAATAGGAGAGTTTAGGGTACTCATTTAAAAAAAAAAATCAGCATAGCATGTTGCTTCAGTAATTTTCCTTTGCTTGTCTGTAGCAATATCCTTATCTGTCTTTGCTGTAGTTCTGCGTGAATGTTATTTTGTTATGTTTGCTGTTTTCATGAACTGCTTTTTTTAGGGTTTGTTAGGAGATGCTCCCACTAAATATAACTTCTGTGGTATTCTTAGAATCACAATTTCAATGTTAATTCTTCTACAGCATAAGAAACTTTAACTGCCATACAGAGAACAGCCTCAGCTGTCTTTTGTCAGTGTCGATATTTTGCCATTGTGAAAAAATTCCATGTCCTGTCCCACGTACTCTGACATTTAAGTAGGCAGTGACTGTTCATTTAAAAAATGAATTCGTGGGGTAGGAATTTCATGATTGATGGTACTGGAAACCAAATCACACTTTATTTTATTTTATTTTACTTTTTTAGTCCTGGAAAGTCGACTGGTGTGAGAGCAGCCATATGAGTGTCCTTGCACTGTCCATACAGGCAGGAATTTTCAGAGGGATCATTCTGAGCTTTTCTCTCAATAGAGATCGTATATCAATAGAATCATATATCTGGACTCCCACATATGTGATCAGAAATATGTCTAACCCAAATCTCTGCACTTATCTTCAGCAAGGATCTTGATTAATACCTTGGATATCTAGATGTATTTCTGCAAGTGCAGAGAATTTCTGAAAATGTGCAACTGTCTTCCAGCTTTCAACTTTATATGTTAAACTCATGAACTACTTTACTATTGGTAAAATCCCTCATCCCCCATACTACCTGCCTCTTTCCTCCTCCTTTGTGCTAGACCTGTCTTTGTAGAAGACTCTTGACAGATCGTTGGAAAGGAAAGGGATGGCTCCTCTACAAGCAACTAGTGAAACACAAATAATATTGCTTAGCAGAAGGTCCTTTCTGTGGCTGAAGTTCTGACTTGGGAGTTGTACTTCTTTAGCACCTTGAGGCATGACAGTATCTTAGCACAGCGTATCCCTCTGTGGTGTGTTACCGCTTACATCATTTCACAAAGAATGAGTACAGCAGTGGTCTTTCCCAGAGGCTTCTTTCTTTGAAGTAATGAAAGCTTTTTTCCCTCTGAAAATTCAATAGCCAGAAGCCTCGCAGTATGTGGAATAGCTTCTAGTGATATTATTCTAACACTGAAGGGAAACAAAGAAGGGGAATATATTGTGTTATTGTTTCCCAGACAAAAGGTTATATTTAAAAATATATATGCGTTTTGAATATGCTTTGTGGCAGACATACAGCTTCAAGACTGGCATGTGACAAGGGGAAATCAATAAAAAATGCATAATGATATTATAAATATTTATGGAATAGCTAGATGAGTATAATATGACAGGGAGAAGCCATGAAGGCTTTTAGAACAGTAAATGTGTGCTCTAAAACATACTGGAATTCTTCTGACTGAGTTAAAATGGGGTATAAAGGCATTACATAGGCTGACAGAGAAGTTCACACCATCTTTGATTAAAATCCTTTCTAAGCAACCATGAAAAAAGCTTAGTCAAAGAGTGTGGCTAAAGAGAAGTTGGAAAGCAGAGAAGGGAAATAGCAGTTTTCAGAAAGGAAGAGGTTGCTCAGTGACTGTCCCAGTGGGACACAAAGGAATTGTTGGTTGATTTGCAACCTCGGAAAGTAAAAGTAGTTCTCTGTGTTTATGAGGGATTGAAATGCTCCAGCTTTAGTCAAAGACTGGGAATTGTCCAAGACTGCTAAATAAATATGGATGAGATGAACAGTTTTTCTTAACTATATTTTTTTGCATATAACTGGCTGTTGATGTAGTTGTGCGCTTGTTAATACATACATCTATAAGTTATGCATGTAAGACTGCAAGCAGTAAGTAGGACAAGAAGTGTGTAAGACTGCAGATGAACAAATTTGGTTCCCTAAATACAAGTAAAAATTTCCTACAGTCATCCTTCTGTCCTCCTGTCCTGTAAAAAATTGTCACTACTGTGTGGCCAATTCCACAGGTCAGACACTACAAGAGGACTTCTATTGTGGGGCTTGGCTCCATTCATTCTCTGTGTTGATGTAAACATCAAGAATAAGCTGGAGGATGTGTATGGAGGAATTTATTCTTTTCTACTTGTGCTGCAGATGGCTGAATTTGCTCAGTCTGCAAAAGCTCCAAGGAAAGTAGATAATGAAAGAGAAATTTATACTAAAAATGGAAGAAGCTAGGCAAGAGATCGAGTTGTTCTAGCTCTAAGAAAAGTCAGCAAAAGCTTCTTCAGTGCAGATATCCATATCTGGGGACAAGTTATTTTTGCTGTTGAAATCTTGCTTACAGAATTCTCTTTCGCATTAGTCCAAACAGAGCACAATTTTGTTAATGGTTGGGTCAGGGTGCTAATTATCTTTGTGAAAAATGGATGGGCAGACAGTCCGGGAGATAGATGCTTCCTAATTTGTTAAGGGTTTAAAGATAAATGGCCTTGAAGTAAATCAGTTTTCAAATGAATAGCCACTAGAGTGCTGAGAGCAGTGGCAAAGTGAGCTCTCATCAGGTTTTCTCAGAGTGATGGATTCTGCATGTTCTGTCCATTGATGTGGGCTTTGCCGTCAGGAGTCCCACCTTATTAATAGTTTTTAGGGCAATGGCTGTAAATTATTGCAGCCCAATTTTATTACTGTTTTACATCTGCCGAGGATGGAGCCCTTTATGCAGCTTTATATCAACTCAGTGAGCACCATTAAAATATTGACATTTAGGCTTATTTTGGTAGCATTAATCATAGCATTCTATCATGCGTTAATTGCAGTCGTTTGAAATGACTGGAATGTTTCCTCCTCTAAAAGCACAAGAAACAGTAGTTTACACTTCTCCCTTTCTGCAGCCCGTAACTTTGCTAAAAAAGAAACAAAAAAATCCTCCTGATTGTGTGTGCAGGGGGAACCTACCTCTTTGCTTCTTTGCAACAATAGAGCAAATAAGAAGCAGCAGCCGTTGCAGGCTTCATTGGGAGCTCTTGGGAATATCACCTCTGAAAATCAACCTCTGAAGTCTCAGTGTGGACACGTACATCCAGGGCACTGACTTCAAAAACATATCTTAATATATAGCAAGAGTCCTCCTGTTGTGCAACAAAAGCTAAAATCTTCTGTGTTTCCATATGCTGATATGGCTTAAGGGTTTAAAACAGACACAGAAATGCCTTCTGTGCTTCACAGCAGGAATAGGTTTACAGCAGCCATGTCTATTTGTATTATCATATCACTGTAAGAACCTGTGATGTTTGCTGGCTCTTTTCAGTGGAGGGCACCACTAGATTATTATGTTTAATGTAAGGAGTTGGCAGCCTTTCTCACTTAACCATCATTAGGAGATCTGCTGCTGAGGTCCCATTTTGTGAGGCAGCTGGAAATTGGTAGTTAGTTTGAATGTATTGTTTTCTACCTTTCTCTTCAAGGGCAAGGCAAAACTGTTCAGACTAAGCAAAGAAGAAGGTTTTCTCACTCTCCTTTGTTTACTTGTTTCTCTGACTGCTCCACTCTTTTCAAAGTAAATTTATTCCCCTATATATACATGAATTAAATAGAAGTATGGACCATGTCAGCAAAGATGCAAGTGTAGGACTTGAGGGAAGGTATTTAAAAGGACCACACAGAAGGTATCTGTAGACTTTTTACAGGAGTAAAAATTATCTAGGTCTTCAGTAGAATACTTCTACGCTGCTGGAGGACAATACCGTTACTTCTGTTTTACAGATGAGGGAACTGAGGCATAGAACTGGTCAGCGGAGAAGCCCAAAATCACTTGAAAGGCGAGACACAGAATAGTGGTGTTCCGTTTTCCTAATCCTCACTTCTTGCTGCCATTCATGATTTTAAATATTGTCCTCTTCCCACTCTCACCCCAAGATGTTCCTGCACCTTCAGGAGTTTAAACACTTGTATTTTCCCTGGTAATGTCCTATGGCTTTGGCCATGGCTTCACCTGTAGCCTTTCTGCCTCCTGCTATACAGGATCCACTCAAAAGCCCAGAAGACTTTCTAGTGAGAGAGGTTTTCTTTTTTCAATTACAGTAGTTTCACATGACCAAATAATACTTCATTAACCTGATTGCCTAAGGATATCAAGCTCCGGGGGAAACTGATATTCCTATATGATAGGCAAGATAATTAAGAAGTGAAATAATGCAAATCCCAGCACAAGCAACTGTAATAAGACAGGGAATGTATTTACTCTTTGAAGCCAAAGTGTGCAGTATCTTAAATCCTTTTATTTTAAGGCTTCTATATTTGTAGATTTATTTTTGTCCCTCACAGTGGACATATTGCTAGGGCAAGATGCTTTAGGAGCCTATTCAGACTATTGGAGCAGTTCAGGTTGCTGGGAAATCCAGTGAGATTTTTAGTCTGTGATATCACCTTGATAACACAGGCTAAAGTTCGCTTTTGCTTTTACTGACTTTGATTTTAAGCTCCTTGGGCATGACCTTTTGTTCTGCGTTTGTAAAGCAACTACCACAATGGATGTATCACAATTGGAGCTTCTAGATGATAGGAAAATGTAGGTACAGAAGGCACTGATGTCAGTAAGAGTTCTGAATCCACTGGGTTAGCGGACTATTGAACCTAGATTAGAGACAACTTCATTCTGAGATAGCCACAGCCTCCCCTGTTAATAGAGGGCATGGCAAAGCTAATATGAGTAAATGCTGCATCCAGGTGGCACCAACAAGCAGGAGATTAAATGAGAGGGCTATATAGATGTGGGGTCCTGGTGAGGGTGGCCCTCAGTGGATAGCAGTCTCTTGTAAATGAAAAGTTTTTTATCAGAACTACCAAGTAAAAGGTGTCTAATGAAGTTCTGGCAGCTCGTCCGAAAATTACGAAACCTGAGAAGCAAGGAAATGAGTGGAGTTGCTCTGAGGTAGCTGGACTAAAATTAAATAAGGCAAAAGCAAAAAAAAAAAAAAAAGAAGAAGAAAGAAGGGCAAAAAAAATCAATATTCTTGCTAATAAGAGTCAACATTTATCTTACAGGAAACCTGAAGTTTTGCCTACTGATTCTGAACCAGCCTTTCAACAAAGGTCATTTTCATTGCCTGTGGAGCAAAGGTAATAATAACTTACATATATCTTCATTTGCTTATTTACTTGGCTGCTACCCGGTTAATGAACTTCAAGTCTGTTGAATTGCAATGTGGCAATTTCCTCTAACTAGAGCAACCTTCTGGTGAGGGTGTGAAACGGCAGAATATGTCCCTTGTTGCAGAATGCAGCAAGTGAGCTGATTATGCAAATTCTGCATCTCTGCATTCCTTACGTCAGTGGGAACTTTATGAACTGAACTGTGAAAGATTCTTTAGCTTTTCAGAGGCGTCTTAGGAATGATCATTGTTTTGCTGACAAAGTGTAGTAGATCAATGGTGCATTTAAGAGTCTGGAAGCAAGCATTCCTTTAAAGGTCATCAGTGAAATGTGTTAATTTTAATCAAAATAAAATGAACCGTGTAGGTATTATGTTGCAAAAGTGGTGGGGATTTGTGTGTGCGTCAGAAATATGCAAATCAAATTTAACTACCCTTTTGTTTAATATGCACAGTGCTAATCATCATCTCTGGTATGATAGCTGCAGACTTACTGGCATTTTTTTGAGATGTATAAATCTTTAAAAGCTTGGAGCTATTAATTCCTCCAGTGCAGAAATGTAGTCCTTCAGAAGCTTTGTGACAAACGACAAGAAATGTCCCTAACTTGTTACCAGCCTGGTAACCTTGCAGAGAGATTCCTTGTAACTAACTGGGCCAGATAGAGCTATTTAATTTCACCATGGGTATGGGGGCTAGTAAGGGGTAGCTGCACAGTTAAAAGGAATTGGAGTAAGAGATGAAGTAGGGAGGATGTATTAATGTCACGTAATTCCAGCTAACCTAAAGTAGGTGCCTATCTAGGCATCGGAGAGAGAAAAGAAAGGAGACTTGCACAGGATGATTCGAAGCATCTGAATGAGTACTGTGTCCCACACAGGCTCTGTTTTACTTGCAGTGTCAGCCAGAACTGCTGAGTGGAAGGGCTGTCAGCTGTATTTGCTGTATTTTCTATAGATAATTTTAAGTATTTTTTGATTTAAAAAGATACACTGAAAATACATATTCTGTATTAAATATTGAAGGGAAGAAGGGTATTTTACTCTTATTATTTTGTACCAGCTTTCCTCTCTTCTGAGGGTTGAGGTTGGAAAACAGACAGCAAATGAGACCAGTTACAGAACAGCAGTATTTATTGTATTGTAGTATAATACATATGTTGCTTTTATGCTCTGTTATGTCAAACCAGACTTTTTTGTCTGTCCTTTGGAATTTTAAGTCTTCCTCTTGCAGTCAAACCTGTGCAGAGTGACTCCTGGGGCATGGAGTGCTTCTTACTGTAACACTAATGGGTCCTTAGCTGTAGTGCTTCAGTGAAGGACTGGGATGAGAAGCTGAATAAAATTGAGTAGACTACAGAATGTCTTGCTTGAGACTACTACAATGGGTTCCTGTCCTCTGAGCATAACTGTGTTGCAAGTAATTACTGGTGCTACAGATAGTNTTTTTTTTTTTTTCCCAAAGTGTCTGTGAAAGTTAGGAACAGAAGTCCTGTTTAAGCTGATAGGACTTTTTCTGGTAGGTTACTTCCAGAAATAGGTGGATATTTTCTGTCTAAGCAAAATGACAGAGGAAGATGGTGATACAATGAACCTGAAATGTTTTTTTCAAAACATCTCAGTTTCAGTAAACCTCAGCTGTGAATCCAGGATGAGATTCTGGTATCACCTGATTGACAGTCCTAGCAGACTATTGTAGGCATTGGCAATCTTGTGCCTCCTTGGCTCTGGTTCTGAAGCAGTCTCTGCAGAGAGACTGTTGCAGGACTAGGAGACCCTGGACTTTTGGTATGCGAACTGAAAGAAGATCAGAAAGAACGAGACATTCTCAGAAACAGTGCCTGTACTTCCTTGATATCTCATAAAAATGCTAGTGTATGCAAGTAACAAGAAGGTAATAATAATGGGGCTGTTGATCCACAAAATACTGCCAGCTACACAAATCAGGGAAAAAGGGAGAGAAAAGTGCAGGGAAAAAAATAGAAAATATCGACCAACTTCTTAAAGTTACTGCACTCTTGGGTGTTATATGGAGTACAGAATGCTGAGACGGAAGTGTTATTTTCAAGTAGGTTGTGTCCTCCTATCAAAAAAACTTGTCTCATTAGCCCTGTCACTTTAGCATCAAGTAAAAATGAAGGTGTGATGTGATATGTCCTGAGTTTAAAAAAATCATGTTGATAAGTGTGGCTATTCTAGGCTGAAATCATCCCAGGTGTAACTTCTCTTGACCTCAAGAAAAAGTGGTTGCAGCTAATTATCCTTTGGTTTATTACAGACCTGTATGAAATCTATTTTTACTGACATACTTTGAAAGGACCTATTTAGATCGGTGCAAGTTTGCATGAACTTCCTTCCCTGTGCTTTGTGAAGGACACTAAAATCTGAATTCTGTGCTTACAGGGGACATTTAACAGCATTTACCACTCTTACCATACAACCATGCTAAGTGACAGTAGTGAGGTAGTATAAACTAAAGATTACCATGATTTTCTTTTATTATATTCATTAATGTAGTAAACCAGGCTACATGTTCCCTTTGTGTTGGGTACAATCAGCAATACCTAGTATTAGATAGTGCTGTCCTAAAGGCAGGATAGATGAAATGTTGGAGAAGGGTATTATTCAACAGCAAAATGTAGAGTAAAATGGCAGAAAACACTAGTAGTTCAATGAAGGATTTATTGTGTTGCGTGTAGTAGGGAGGGGACAAAACAAGTAGAAAGAGAAGTTGAAGAGAATAGGTTGCTAAAGGGGAGCAGGTGAAGGAAAACTCTCTCACAATAAGTGGAGCTAATAGGAAGATACTGAATATGGGAAGGTGAGGTGGATACAGAGGATTGAGAATAGACTATGAGTAAGCACGAGGCTGGGAACATCAGTCGAATCCATCAAAACTTCCCTGAATGTAGCTGTTACTGTAGCTATTACTGTAGCTATTTTTACCAATGGAAGTGGTAGGGCTTTCTTCACAGTCCTTATCCTAATTGTGGAAAATATGTGGAAGAGTCTGGGCCCCGCTTTTCTCGAGCTGCACATTTTTTGTGTCTAGGAGGTTCCTATAAGGAAGACTTGATTCAGTGGGGCCTTACCTTAATCCTATCACATATCATAAATTTCTTGCTTGTATTTCAGTGGTGTTAGTAGCTCCTGGTTTGATTCCTGTTTCCCCCCAAAATAATGGTCAGGGAGAAAAATGTAGCTTACATTGGTCTGTAGTGCTACTTTGTAAGTGGTTTTAAATGTAAATATATCTTTAACAGAAATTACTGTGAGTTGAATGTCTGAAACTATCTCTATATTAAATTTGAAAAGTAAGGAAGCCCGTGTTTTAGTGGCTGAAAAAAAGAAGCTTTATGAAGAGTAAATGAAGATTCCTGAGATTTTTTGAATCTGCTCTTTAAAATCTCTTCAATCAAAAATTGACTTATTTATTTGTTATTTACTGGTAGTTCAGTGAAGGTGCAAATGCCGTATTCTGCACCTGGGAAGGGGCAACCCTGGCCATACATACAAACGGGGGTGCGACAGGCTGGAGAGCAGCCCTGCGGAAAGGGATCTGAGGTTTCTGGTCGACAGGGCCAGCAGTGTGCCCTGGCAGCCAAAAGGGCCAACCATATCCTGGGGTGCATCAGGCACGCCATTGCTAGCTGGTCGAGGGAAGTGACTGTCCCACTCTGCTCTGTGCTGGTGCGGCCTTACCTCGAGTACTGTGTGCAGTTTTGGGTGCCACAGTATGAAAAGCACACAAAACTATTAGAGTGTGTCCAAAGGAGGGCAACAAAGATGGTGAAGGGTCTAGAGGGCAAGACATATGAGGAGCGGCTGAACTTGGTTTGTTCAGCCTATGGAAGAGCAGACTGAGGGGAGACCTGACCTCATGGCAGCCTACAGCTGCCTCACAAGGGGCAGGCGCTGATCTCTTCTCTCTGGTGACAGCGACAGGACCCGACGGAACGCCATCAAGCTGCGACAGGGGAGGTTCAGGCTGGATGTTCGGAAAAGGTTCTTCACTGAGAGGGTGGTCGGGCACTGGAACAGGCTCCCCAGGGAAGTGGTCACGGCACTGAGCCTGACAGAGTTCAAGAAGTGTTTGGACAACGCTCTCAGACACATGGTCTGATTTTTGGGTGGTCCTGTGTGGACCCAGGAGTTGGACTTGATGATCCCTGTGAGTCCCTTCCAACTTGGGATATCATATGATTCTATAATTTATGCTAAGAATTTCAGCAATGTCTAGTGATTGCAAGTGCTTCTGTTTTTTTTTTTTTTTTTTTTTTTGTT
>VXAA01002284.1:7371-23971 GCA_013399115.1 Anseranas semipalmata | reverse complement strand
AGTGCTTTTGTTTTTTTTTTTTTTTTTTTGGTGTCTCCCCAGTAAAGTACCAGGAAAAGGACAAAGTTATTGCAACGCTAAGAAATCACCTGTGTAAAATCGTCTCAAGTTCAGGTTCTGAAAATTGTTTCTTGTTTCTGAAAACATTGCCCTTAGAAGCTATAGGTCTCAAGTGATCCAGAATTATCTGCATGTCCTCACTTGATGGTAGCATGCTAAGTGGCTGTACGTTGTAGAGTACTTTCTGTTCTTGAAATATTGACAGACAGCTATAAAGAGCAAGAAGTTATGCTCTGAAAAATAAAATTATTTCTAGAATCAGAGTAATATGACAATGTTCTGCAGCACTCTGATGAAGTTCCCATCCATGCTGTATTTCTGGAAATGGCAGGGTGCTGTTAAACAGTATCTTCAGATTTGCTGGTGGAGAAAGATGTATAACAACAGATTTTTTTACATAGGTTCCATTTAACCTCTGGCTGAGTATTCTTATATCCATGGGCTTACTGATAAATACAGCTGCAGAATTAAATATTGGTTAATCCAGTCCTTCTTAGCTGAAGAGGAAGGCTATTACACTTGTACCTTATGGTAAGAAAAAATATCCATAAGTATTTTTCAATCTTTGCAATGGTTGTGACACATTAGCCATTGTGCCTTCCTCAAAAGCATTCTGCAAATAAAGGTTGTCCAAGAAAGTTTTAAATCGGAAAGTTAGGCATTCATACTAAAAAAAGCCCCTGACTGATGTACTAATATAAACTACCAACATCCTTTTGGAGTGGGCTAACTCAATACTGACTTGTGGGATGTGTAATGTTGGATAAGCAGATGGGAAGGAGACATGATTGTATCAGTTCTTTCTGTTTTAAAATTTATGAGACTGGGATGCAAAAATGTCTATCAATTATGACTGCTTCCCTAAATAGTCTCTTCTGTGGACCATTCCTTAAGGAATGTGGGGTCTAGCTATGTCTCCTTACTCTGCTGCCCTACCAGCTATTTCTCTGTAGGCATGATGTATGGATGTGGAGGAAGTGCACAAAGAGAAAAAGCTTGTTGCTCACCCTAGAGATTTCAGCTCTGTATTTTTTGGGGTCTGTATATTGAGACAGCAGAAAGCAGACTTCTGCAACAGCAGTGCAATATACCCGAATCTGAACCTGTTTTAGACTGTCTTCATGTAAATAGTATTTTCTTACACTACAGCTATTGTGAGTGCTATCCATAAATTGAGTTTTTTTTCAAATTTTCATCTCTAGCAGCTTTGATTGTTGTAAAAGATACTGGCTTTTAAATAGTATCTTGACTGTGAGGCAACCTTCCTGTTAAAGTCGGCCTACTGTTTGGTGAAAATGCTGCTAATGAATGAATTGTTAGCGCCTGGAGGTGACTGCGAATTACAAAACACTTCCTGAGTAATCAAGTAAGGAAAGGTGTTAATTTGTATCATGAATTTCAGAGTCATCTGTCTTTAAATGCCAACATGCTTCCATGCATTTTATGTTGCGTGTGCTTTTGTCTGCAGTATAATTGGTGACTGATACTTTGAGCCTCTTCTGTTGAGGTCCAAAAGCTGTATATAAAAATGAAAATACAAGTGGCAATGCAAAGCTCAAGCAAGTACCCTGAGGGAAAGGTAACAGATTAGTTGGAGCAGTTTGAATCTGTCAGAGCAGAGAACAGAGTACTGTAGTTTAACAACAGGAGGGAAATAACCTTACTTTGCCTGGTACCATTTTTTCTTCTCCATGATTGATACCTTTTCCTCCATTGTCTTTAGTGGTTGAACTCACCTAAACTTCTGGAATTACTGGTACATTCACTTGCCCTCTTACCTGTCAGCAGTGAACTTGCCTTGTTGGCATATGCTGCACTTCTTTCTCACCTTTTATTTTCATTTCTAGTTGAACTTGTAATATATCTCAAATTTGTACTAGACACAGAATTGGCAGCTGGCATAAAGCTTCAGTGAATTTAGAGCAGCTACTGTTAATAAATAGGAGAATGTTCGTAAAAATGGTGATTGGGATGTCGCATGGACTTGTATGCTTTATTGCAGTTTGCAGCAGGCATCCAGAGTAGCAGTAACTCTTACCGTTGGCCTCAGCTAAACTACTCTGTTCTCCCTTGAGTAATATTAGCCTCCTGATAAGTCAACAATGAAGTTCATTTTTCCAAATTTGAATGAGAACAGCAATATAATTTCTAGTTTGTATCTGATAACTTAAATTTGCTGTTCAGTGCCACATGAGGTAGATTTAAACAACATTTTCTTACAGTGGTGTACCTGATGCAGGACCGCATGCAGTGAATTATTGTCCTTCAAGTACAGCAATCTGAGGGCAGTTATTTCAAGTGTTCTTGAGGGTAGGGGATCTAGGTTATACTTCAGGAACACGAAAATCTGGCCCTGATTAGGGTTGGCTAGCACCATGCTTTAAGCTTGGAAACTAAATAATGTCGATCTTAGGACCTGCAGTGCTATTGCGAGATGATGGGCAAATAGTTTTACTAGACCAAGCTTTGGCCATGACTCGGTGTATAACCTTGACCTCTACCAGTTTTAACGATGAACTAGAGATTTACACTTTTGTTCACAAAACTAAGCTTAAAAGTCCAGAGATATGGTAAACTTCTCTCATTTGTGACAAGTATATTGTTAGTGCCTTTCTAGTTCAGAATCAGGTCTCTCAAGAGGTAGCCTAAGTAAGTGTGTAGATGTTTTGAAAAGTAGCTGTCCTTGATTTCTGCAGACTTTTAGATAGTTCTTGGCAAAGGTGAGAGCTGGATCTTCCCAGCCTTTTGCACAATTCAAGTTCCCTCACCATAGCAGTAGCTGTGGTAGAACGAGGTCTATAGCTCAAATTTATAGCTCAATACTAGATTTATAATAGATAGACAATTTATAGCTCAGTACTAGACTGTATTTTTTTGTTGATTTTAATTCTCTGCAAATCCAGCAACAGGAAATTCTGAGATCTAAAAGGAATTTTTGTTTGTTTAATGAATTTGAGATTTTTTTTGAAAAATGAAAAAAATGAGTAATTAAGATCCCCCTCTGTGATGCTTTGAAAAGCTAAACCCTGCTGAGCTGAAGTTCAGAGTAGCAGAACAATAGAGAATTGCTTTGAAGTACTAGTGAAAAGCATAACAGATGATTACAGCAGAAGAAAAAAATGGGAGGTTATTACAGTGCTTTTTTCTATTGAGCTGGGATGCAAATCCCATTAGGGGACTTCTATTGTCAAAAGTTTTACTATATAAAAGCCTTTGATAGCATCATGCTATATATCCTGTTACCATGATGTTTCCCAGAGGACAGTTAGAAGAAGGAGCTTTGGAAAATAATGTCAGGAGGATGCTTTAGAGCGCCCCAAGCAAAAAGGGAGACATAAGGCAGTAGAAGAAAAGACCATTAATAGCTCACTTTGTTAGTGATTCAACAAGAGAAACAGTCCTGGGAATGAACCCAGGGACCGGGGGCGAATGCATGAGGTTAGCATAAGTGAGACCCGTGACAGAACAGAGAAGGTTCCTAACCCCATAAAAGAAACACTTGTTTTTTCACTGCCCCAAGCTACACAGTCAAAAGTGTTTAAAAAGGTGTGTTCTCTGGGAGTCACTGCAGGGCAAAAGTATTGTGTTCATAGCTAGAGCTTAGTGTGAATCCACTACTAGGCTGCAGATGTAAGATCTTGTAAAAGTTTGAAGTTTTCTAGGATTGCTGATGTCAGAGGCTTCTCACTGTTTACAATGGCCTTTGGATCAAACCACTGTTTTATAGTCTTTCTTTTCCTCTTACTCCAGGGTTGCCTTAGGGGAGCCAAACATTTAAAAAAAAAAAAAAGAAAAAGAAAAAAAGCCTCAGACAAACTAACACCTTAACACCTCACGATTAGTTTTGGCCCAGTGGTTTTATTTAAATGATGATTTCTTTTTAAAATTGGATGTCCTCATTTTACTTTACCTAAATATAGTCATGTTTCCAGCCTTTTAATTTCAAGAGTTTTGATGACTTTATTACCATGATAGTAAGAATGAGCAACGCACCCAGTTCAGTTGTTTGCCTTTTCCTTATTAGAACATTGGAGTATTAGGTTTTTTGGTTTTTTTTTGTCTTGGTTCTTTATGATTGCACCAAAGATTTGTTTATGTAAATGGATGAAGCCGTATTTGACTGGCTTTGATTCAGTTTCATGTATTTACAACAGCCAAAAATTTAGCATATAAAAATGGAACTAGTATTGTGGCAATTAACAGCTTTTCTCTCACAAGTTAACAATTCTTCATCTAATACACTGAAGAGAGATGGTGACATACAGTAGCCTGACTTCAGTTTCATTGACAGTGAATCACACTGGAGTGGAAAGAAAAAATTGCCATAGATTTCTCATTCTGGAAAATTCCATTGACCTCAGAAATAGCAGGCACAACCCATAATTTTTAGAAGTGTTTTATCATCATCTTCCATTGTTGGAAGTATTATGACTTGGAGCCTGATGTAAAGACTCTTGCTATCAATATTACTTTAGTTACTTTGAATTAATTTGGTCCAGACCTTCACAAAAATCTTGCTTTAGAATGGGCCTCTTCACAAAATTCTTGCTTTAGATATAGCCTGCTCCTGTTTTTGCTGAAATCAATTTTAACATTAACTCAGATGTGCTAGATAAGGTGTTATAGCACCGCAAGAGTGAATGTTGGTTCGATGTAAGCTGAATTAGCACTGAAGTAATTCAGTGCTGTAGAGTATGAATATTATCCAATTGGAATTTCTTTTTAAAAATTACAGCTCTTCCGAACTTCAAACCCTTACAACTTGTGTTCAGAGCCCAGGGTTTGACTCCATGGGATTTCTGTTCCTAGCAGTCTAAGCTTTTTGCTTATGTCTGAACATGCACTCGTCTTTCAACTTTGTAATGTTACATGCAATTTATCACAGAATATCCCAAGTTGGAAGGGACCCATAAGGATCATCGAGTCCAACTCCTGGCACTGCACAGGTCCTAGCTTCCAATAGTCCATACTATTAATTTTGCTTTGTGTTTGTGAGGTGTAATAAGGTATGAATAATAGATATTCGGGTTAGACTAGATGATAAAGTCTAGAACATCTCTCTTGAAATGTGTTTCATTCAAAAAAGAATGGAGAAGGAGGAACTGATTTGACTTTGCAAATCTTTGAAAAGGCCCAAATATTTTGAAGTTAAAAGAACTGGAGAGGCTTAGAATGCATCTAAACTGCATTATTTGGCATGACTGCAAACAAACCCTTACAAAGCAGTAGTACAGTATAGTCTCTCAATCTGTAAAATCTACAAGTTTAAGAATGTTAGAAGCCAGGAGAAGAATTTACTAGGAAGGCCTACATTGTAGAAGTATTGAAATGATCTCTCTCCAATTTTCATAGTTGTTTTTTCTTCAGTTAAAGAAATTTTGCTCACGTTCTTTCCAGATGATAGTAGGGCTGATAATAGAATTGTTGGTGGTTTCATAAGGTGTGGAAAATAGCAATCTCTGTGATAGATACAACATTTTAAGGAGCCTCTGTGGTTATTCAGACTTAGACCTTTTCATTTCTGAAAAGATGTGGAGTAATTAGAAATCTGAAATGCGTTTTTTTTTTTTTTATGAGATTTCTGAGGAGAGTGATTAGTATCGGTAAATAGTCCTCAACAAGTTACAACATTTAGTCATTACCAAGTGCGTTGACCTGAGAGTGACATAGATTGTATGTCAACTCTGTTTAGCTGAGCTCTGTAATCCTTTTGACAAATGCATGCAAGGCTGTTATCTGACATCAAAAGGTGTATCTAAATTACAAAAAAGGCTTTAGACCATCAACAGGAACTTTGCCTCTTCTAATGGGAATAACAGTCTCATCAAGAACTGTGAGCCCACTGAAACTTATAAATATCTTCTAGAGCCATCTGCTTTGGTTCGCTCTACCTACCTGCGTGCTTTTTGTAATCAAAGTTTATTTCTTGCAGTTTATGCTTCTCGTTTTGTTTCTTGAAGTTGGATAACTGTTTCAAAAGTTACACTGGGAAAGGATAGTGAGCAAATACATGGACAGAGAGAGAGAGGAATGCACTCAGCGTTCACACAGCATCGCTGTAGAATCCATACTCATGTCTGACCAGATTAGGTTAGACAAAGAGGGATTACAACCAATTTTGATTCCTGGGAAAATCAACATATTACAGAAGTAGACTGATTCTTCCAGTTTGTCTATACATTGTCCTTGGTGTTGCTGTAATATAAATAACTGTGATATTAGTAACTGCTTGGCAAAAGCCATATGCTCCCTTTTTTGTGAATCTGTCTTTCTCCATGCTTCCTGGAAGAATAAGAGGATGGGTGTGGCATGGTAAATGTCCACTCAAAGTCACACTGACAAGGTTTAAAGTTGCACTTTCCCTTCTTTTTAAGAAGTAATTCACTGTAGAGTACCCCAGTTAGATCTCACTTAACATGGGACATTTAGCTAGAGTTTCTTAGTTTCTGAGGTCAGTTCCAGTGTTTCCCTCTTCAGTCAATGTAGAGAGAGAAGGAACACCTCCAAAATGTAACTTAACCAACCTTAAAATCTGTGTTGTCTCTTTGCTCTCCACAGAAAAGTTAGATATATCTGCTAGGTCCCTGAAGCTCGGAGAGGGCTCAACAGCAGCTCAGATATGTGGTTATTTTCTCTTCTAAGTTGGTTTCCTTGGCCAGTTTACTGCAAAACCACAAGTCGAGTGAATTTTGTGGCAGCTGGTATCTATAGTTAATCTGTGTTATTTGGTCTTCTACCTCAACTCTTTCCCATTAGCCATCTCAAATGTTTCTTTTCTATTTAGCCGCAGAGGAAGGACGATGAGGTTAAGACTGGAGAATGCAAAGCTATAATTTTGAACTTGTCTTGACCGTCTGTTTTTTGTAGGCCGATGCATCTTTGTCATAGAGCAATACTCTCCTTAGAACTTTGAAAACCCAGATACGTAATAAGAAGGCATCTGAAGTTGACCTTTTCTCTGGGAGGGAGATTGCTAATGCTTTTGGCAGCAATTTGTGACGTTTGCTTTCCTCAGTGAATTTAGTATCAGGTTAGTATTTAAACTTACTTCCAAATCATGCGTTTAATTTTATTGCTTTTTCTTTAGATCTATAGATTTGAGTGAGCATTAGTGCATCAGTCATATTTCATTCAGTGATTATAGTGCTTGATATCCTTTGTATTCACCTTCTAGAAATGCTTTGGCAGCAGAACTGACTATGCAAAATTGTGTAAGAAAGGGTCGAAATAATAAATGTGCTATCAAATTGGCTGATGCAGTTCAACATTTTAAGTTTTGTTTGTGACCCACTGTTCATCTCTGGCAATTCGAATATACATATGCAGTGTCCTTTTTCAAAATGTGCAGGACAATAGGTAAGCTCTAGTGTTATTAGTGTTGTAAATCTTTGCTGAAAGGTGTTTCTCTTATATTGCAAGCGTATGCTGCTGCTGTTCTCATTTAGATGTTAAATTTAGAGGTGTGCAAAATCTATTGAAGTTTGCTGCAAGTCTTAACAATTTTTTTTATTTTTTTATTTTTACAAGTGTGCTGTCCTAGTGAGCCCTTCTGGGACTACTTAAAATAACATGAATAACTGCACATTGAAACTTTGTCCCCGCTGATGCAGTAGCATCACATTGTCTAGGGCACTTCTTTATCATGGCAGTGCAGTATTCTGTAGTTGATAACCCATCTCACTAGCCATAAAAGTTGGGGAAAATGATCTTGAAGACACTTTGGGGCAACAAATTTGATTTACATTTTATGTGTTGTGTTTGACTATAGTGAAGAAGGATCCAGTTCATTCCCGGCTCCAGAAGAATGGCACAAAAATTGCCTTGCAAACTGAATGCAGTGCTAAAGAGAAACTATAAAAGATTTTGTTTGGAATGGTTTGAGGGTATTTTTAAGCCTGCTAATCTTCTTATTCCTAGTTTATTTGTGATACTTTACCTAGCATTGTATTATAAAAGAAGAATATCGCTGTTTCTGTGAATTAGTGTGGTTGTTTGAAGCGACATCATCTTGGGCTTAATGATGTGTTTTTCTTCATTGGTAGACACAGTTGTCGAGTCTGTAAAAGAGGAACTTATGCGGACATTCCGTTTTTCTTACTGAGACTGCAAGACCACTGTAGACATTTAGGTGGGAGGGTAGATGTGTGTGTGCGTCTTCAGAATTACAGAGAAAGGTAGGAAATAATGCTGTGGTTAGAGACAAAACCACTCTTATGCAGGCTGGAGATTTTTTTTTTTTAGCTTTGATTTGGGAACAACTGCATTTCCCCTTTCAGTTTTCCTCCATGTGTAGAGGTCAGAATTTATTTCAATCTCTGTTCTCTTGGGAGCTACAGTGATGTCTTTTTCCTAGGATTACCTAAGAGCTATTGACCTTTCCCCAGGGAGTCTAGAAAAAGTAGGATATGAATTGGGACACAGGCAAATTTGCATCAGGGCACTGAGTCTTTCTTTGATGTCTCTGTGGAAGAACATTTTCTCTCTGTCCAAATGTGGATGAGTCTGGCCCTGTGTTTCTACAAAAGGTGCACTTAAAAGATTTTTCAAGATTTAGAGGTCTTTCTCATTCTCACATTATACCTCATTTTCTGTTTGGGAAACACATCCAGAATCAGAAGTCTGTTTAAAATCACACTGCAAATATATCCTGTGTCTGTGATCCTTCTGAAGTGCTAAATGATTCCAGACGCTGAGGGAAACAGTAGAAAGGAGCAGCTGGCACCACAGTCGAGTTTCAAACATGTGTGTTCTGAGCAACCAATACTGTGATGACATAAATGTTAAACTGTTTCTTGGATTTCTTCCAGTTCACTCAGTCTTTGAAAAATAGTGCTAAAATGTTAAAAAAAAAAAAAAAAAAAAAAGTCCCCAGGTTCATCAGCTAAAACTGAGAAGTAAGCTAAAACTGAGAAGTAATAATTCATTTGCTTGTATTAAAACCACTATTTTTTCAGAATGTAGTTTCAGTCTATTGGTAGTTGTGTAGCAGAGTTTTATTTAGTTTAGAAAGGGCATTCTGCTTCCACATAGAAGCAGCTGAGAGAGAAGCTGAGTGGGAAGATTGGTGCACTGTATTTTTATGGGGCTTGTTTTGCGTAGTTCGGTGTTCTGAGGGAAACACTGAAGCAGTAATGTACTCAAACATAAATAAGCATAAGGAATGCTTTTTCAAGGGAGTGTGGAGGAGGTGAGTTCCCATAATCTGTTTAAAAGTTTCATCACCTTTTGGTTCTTTGGAAAATGCTACCAAAATCCTGTGAAAATACATGTTCGTCTAACAGATTCCCAGATCTTCTTTTCCTCATTAACAAGTGAAAGTTGGGAAAAGATCCTGTCATACTAAGATGTAAGTATGCATAACGAGCAACTCTTCTTTTTGTGCATGGTGATTGTTGAGAACCATTCAAGCAATAACACTGATCATAGTTTATGCCTCCAAAGCTTACGTTGAGACTTTAGGTGTGATAAGGCAGGAGGCCAAAAGCCTTCATCAACTGTGAAGGTTGTATGTGGCTCTGTAGCAATGCACACTGAATGCTGTCATCTTTTTTGTGTGTGATTTATTAATGTTTAGAGAGTAATGGCAGATAAATCTTCCTTGAGCTCTTGTTGGCAAAACACTAAAGTATTGAAACCACTGGTTATCTTTTCTACGACTTCATTAAAACTTGGCTCAGTGCCTGTCTCCTTAAAGTATGATGGAATATGAGGGACGGGCTGGCATACCATTCTGGATGTTAGTTTGCGTAGGAGAAAGAATAAAACACAAACCTACAAGCGAGTAGATTCTTAGGTTTTATTAAAAAAGCTCAAACAGACAAACCCCAAACAGCAGTACTTTCACAAGTATGAAAAGAACACGTATTCTTTAAAGAATAATTGAATAAGTATTGATAATACTTGAATAAGTATTAATACTTGAATAAGTATTCAAGTATTCTTTAAAGGAATGCAGTAAAATGAATTCCAAACTTTAGGAGCCATTTTTCAATCTCAACTTTTTTTTTTTTAATCTGCCAACTTGCAGTTGGAATTTAATCTATTAAAGTTCTAAATGAGTGTGAATTCCAGTTCATTGCCCACTGATATTATTTAGGCCATAAGACTTGTGAAATGGATTTTATTGACACGTTTGAAAGTTAACTCTCTCCTATGCTCCTATGCAGAGGATATCTGCTGAAAGTGCAGGCTGCCACACTTACCCTGTCAACCTCTCCAATGTTAAATCTTTAGAAATATAAGCAAATATTGATGTCTTGGGCTGCAAATAAATTACATTTGTCTCACTCAGAATCTTAATGCTTTTCAGTAGATTCATGAGGCAGTAAGTAATAAATTCATGTATAGTACCAAGACACTCAGATATTTTATATTTTTATGGGCAGTCATAGACACTTAAAACAGAAATCCTGATATTACTGCTGTCAAAAGAAGTTGTTTCACTGACTTTGGTCAGAGTTTCAGAGAGGAGAAGCGTTATCCTCAACTACCTTTCCTGCCCTTGCTAGTAGACCTCATCACACTGCAGTGCAATGGAAGTCTGAGCAAGGGTTGCCCTTCCCCATGAAAAGAAAGAAGTTTCCAATAGGGTGAGCTGTCTATACTTAATTAGTAAGACACTTTTGCCCACCCGCCCCCCAAGATGCTGTAGTGGAAATCAGATACGGACAGCTACTTCAGCTGCTTCCCATTCTTTGTCTGAAAGTAACGTTTTTATAAGGAGCTCCTAAAAGAGTAGTAAATTCTGATTTGCTGAAAGCCATCTGGTTAATGGATTGCTTTAGCACTATTTATAATAGCAGCTATCTATGTAATTAACAGTTATAAAACTGCTTATGCCTATAAGATGCATATTGCTATTGTTTATTAACCCTTTGTAAAGGCTGTATGGTTGCATTCTAAAGTTCAGATTTTGTTTTAAGAAGGCACAATATTGAGTTACCAATTTTAAATAATTTTTTTAGCTGCACCATGTCTTCAGAATTTGCTTCCCTTTACTGGTGTGCACTGCTCTGCAAGGCTTCTACTTCAGCTTTAAATCTGGTGGTTGATATTATCTCTCAAATTCAGAGCTTGGTGAGGGCAGGTGTGGTGATACCGCCTGAGTTTGGTCAGCCTGAGGAATGTGTTCCTTTTCAGACCATATGAGTGTGAACCCCATCTTCCATTCAATTCAAAGGAAAGGCATATTATGATATATATACAAGCACCCAGTATACCATCCTGATGTCTGTATTGACTTCAGTTGTATGGGACTGAGTTTCAGGTAGAATTTGACAGACTTTCACCGATTCCAGCCTCAGCCCTGCTGCTTGTTTTGGCATAGGCTTGCAGCTCCTCAGAGACTAACATGGCAGAGCCAGCCACACAGTTGGTGCTGTTAGGAGCTATCAGAGAGCTGACGCTGAATGGTGAGCTGTGTGTGAGCAACTGCCATTCTTTGTGCTGATTCAGTAAGCCCCTTTTCTGAGATTGAGCTGGACTGCTATGGCAGGTCTTTGACTTAGACAAATTAACCTGGAGCTCAACTACTTCCATACCTTTAGAAACAAAGTGAAAAGGATATAAAGGTGCCAGGTGGTTTTTTTATGCCTTTCTCAGTGGTTTTCAAACCAATGTCTAAGAGAGGAAATACTACATATTAGTTCCTTGGGCTGGATCCTCTTCACGTCTCTCAAAAGTCACATGCCACTTGAGACAATTTTCCTAAGTGTTTCTTTAAAAGTCTCCCAAAGACTGAGCAAAATAAAAATGCTTAGTTGATCTTGTGTAAAAAGAAAAAGACTGCAAGCACATTAGCAATTTCAGAGAAGCTGGCAGGAATTTTTAATGTGACTGGAAATGTCTGAGTGACAAATTAGTAATAAAAATGTCACTAATTAGACTGTAGTAGAATCTTGATAATCAAAACTACTTGGGTGAGACTAAATATATTCAGATGACGGGGAGTTCAGATAATGGGAATCAGCTGAACAGAGAGGCAAGCTGGCAGCTTGTTATAAAGGGAGGCTTAGAGAGATGGTGGGTGTTTTGAATAGGCAAGTACCTAACATAGTTTGCAGAACACAGTGCAAAAGTAGTAATGAAAGGACAGCTGGATCAAGAATTTTAAATAATAGGAAAATATCAGCTTCCTTGAATGAAGGAGGACAGAGGCGGTGCTAAAACTTCTCTCTGCATTTTTATTTAGGTAAGTAAGCATGGCAAGTCTGGCTTAAACCATCTGAATTCTGATCACCAGCCACCAGCCCAAGTTCTTGACACAGGATGTCAATAGGAATTGAGTCTGCAATAGGATCAATTGCCTCATTTAAGAGGGTTAGGTCTAGCCTGTTTCCTCAGGTAATAGCCTAGTTCCGTGATAGGAGCTGGTAACACACATTCTGGGAAAAGGGAGAAGCTGGGAGGTTTTCTTTATCTTTGGGGCAGCTGGTTTAATAAATGCAGTTCAGTAGAAGGTATCCTGAAAATGCGAGAAGTTCCCGTTTGCAAGAGGGTGGAAGTTTGAGACAGTTAGGAACAGGATGGAAGGAATAATCCAATATTAGTATCAACTCTTGTGTGAGGAAGAAAAACCTTCACTCTTTGACAGGGGAGTGTCTTTAAGCAAGAGCTTTTTGATTCATTGGTTGGTAAGTTGAACTGACTTACAGGGATGCTGTGATCCTTTAAATCATTTTTATTTTGCTGGTTCTAATGCTGCATTTATGTTGTTGTTCCTGTCCTTTCTCTGGGGGGATTGTGGGAGAAGTACTGCGTTAAGTACCTAGTTTAGTGTTTTCATGTGTAGCAAACTTATAGTATGAGGTGAAAGGGCCTTTTGTATAGAAAAGAAAACAAGCATGGGGAATAGAGCCATAGAAAACGTAGGATAAAATGACTCTACTGTGTGTGAAAAGAAATTGGCTGAAAATTACCTTATTCTGTTTTCAAAATAAAAAATGTATTTATTCCTTGCGGATCCTGCCTTGTTACAGAGTTGCTAGACTAAACACAAGTGTTTCTCTTTGTCTTTTCCAACTTACTATTCTAATTAATGTAATGTGGGGTTACTGAGCTGTCCCTTATGTGGTGCAGCAAGATCATTTGTGACAATGGCAATCATGAAGCACATTACTGCTACAGAAGCACTGATCTAGCTATGCTTGAAAATGCCACTTTTCAACACCATTTGATTTGAGGCACCTGCATTAGCTAGCCAGGGGTCCTTTACAGGGAAGGGAGGGGCAGAGGCACCTCTGAAAGCTGATTTGAAGTGCCTACACTAAAGTCCTGACCCGAATCACCCTCTTGAGTACTTTCCTGTCTTGTCCCTCTGATTACTATGCAGAGATCTTAGGATCAGTTAGGAGGGACGAATGAAGGTCTGTAGGCCTGTTTGAACCTTTAGTCTCCTTGATACTTCTAAGCTCAATGTCTTTCTGCTTGCCTTCTTTATGGCACATAGAGGCTTGCCAAAGCATCCATTTTCTGACATCCCCTCCTTGCTCTCAGTAGAGAGCTCAGCCTGGTTTCTGGTGATGCAGCTCTTCCTTGCACAGGGCCTGTGGGGAATGACCACCACCCATTTCTTCACATCCATAAATAGTTAATACCTGGATATTTCAGACTACCCTGGAGAACCTTGCGTTCACTCACCAAGAATGTACTCACAAATTGGTATCATGCATGAGCAATCAAGGGATGCTTACACCAGCGGTGGTTGTGACTTCTGCTAAAGATCAGAACCTCATACATTCATTGATAACTGGAGAACAAGATGTGATGCATATTTAAGTGGACTTAGCAGCTTTTCAATTAGCTAGTAGCTTCTCAATCACTGTGTCAGTGTGAGGGGTATTTATTGCTATAAATGCTTGTTTTAGTTCCAGCTTTAAGATACTGTGCAAACCCTCTGGAAAGAGGCACAGTCTTACTTCCAAAAATAAACAAGTTTTCCATAGGGAAATCAGGAGTGGAGTAATTGGGCTGCTGTAGTTGTCTTGTTGCAATATATGCTGCCTCTGTATGTAACCATAATCATTCACAGATTCAGGTCTGCCTTACCTCTGTGATGAAGGAAGTGGATGTAGGGGATTATTTCTGCACCTAGACTAACTCAGCAAAATGTTAAATGAGCTTGTCTTGTAGATGGAGGTCATTTTACATGGGAAAACAGTGCTGGAGATTATGAAAGGCAAGGCTGGTTGAGTTAAGGGTTGATCATGCCAAAAGTTTGCTGTGAGTTAACAGATCAAATTAACACTTCAGTTCCCTGTTGCACCAGTGTTGCAATTAAAGAATCAGTTGCAGCTTTTTTTGGCAGCTGCTTAGATGATTTCACCAGCTTGTGAGTTGGAATGCTTTTATGCTAGCAAATTGACTCCCTGTGCAGGTATTTAACATAATATCTCATATAGCTGCATTTGTAACAAATGGCTCAGTGAAGTGTATATACAGGACAGCCCAAATGCTTTTCCATATATTATAATAAAGAATGCAATACTTCCCTGGAAATTTCTAACTTAAAAAATAATTTATCTCCTTACAAATTCAGCGGTGTTCTGAGCTACCCAGTAGTAAGAAATCGTGTATTTCAATGGATACAAGTCTACAGTTTTAATCTATATTTTCTCTCAGGTCAGTATTATGGTGGGGTGTCACAAGCTAGCATCTCTGTATATCAGCAATCCTTACATATCCACATGTCGTATAGTCTTCTTATGTTAGCAACTTTCTGAAGTGCTTCTTCAGTGGGTCTAAGTCATTTCCATTACTAAGCAACTTATAGCAATGGATGATTTCTACATTCTAAACTTTTAACCCATGAAAAAATAATGAAACAGATAAAAATCACACACAAACAAGACTTACAATGTACTCCCCTTTTAATGATGCTAAGTTCCCCTGACCTGGAAAAGCTAATAATTTAGATATTTGTTGTATTTTGGCTGATGGTTGCTTAATGTCAAAGATAAATTGACGTAATGAAAATTCATTAGACAATACATTAAAAAGATTCTTAATAACATCTCAAATGAAAGTTGCTCTCTAGGACAGGCTGAAGATAACTGAAATGAAGCAAATAAGCAGGTTAAGGAACTTAGCCGATTTATTTACGGGTACAGTGCCTTTTCCGTAGTTGAGCATACCATTAGCAGATGCCAGTGTGAAATTAGAAGGATGACTGGCAGCAAGGGTATTTTATGTATAGCGGATAACGCTCTGTGATACATGTCTGTTAAAGAAAATAAAAGAAGATATCTCCACAGAGCTGGCTGTCCGGAAACAAAACTGTTAGGCTAAATAAGAGAGCATTGGATTGTTCTGGTTGCAGTGTAGTACAAACCCTTCCCTGCAGCCTCACCATGACCACACCGCAGGTCATGTTTTTGCATAAACTATACCCTCACATCAAGGTACTGTATGTTTGCATGAGCAAAGGTGCATGTGCTTATACATGGGAAGGACGTTGGAATTCTTTGTGCCATTTCGTATTAACTGCTGAGGATTAGTAAAATAGCCTGTCTGTTGCTTCTAGATCTGGGTAAAGTTATGTTATGTAAGGGATATGTGATTGTGCTGTCTGTTTTTCTTCCAAAATATATTTTGAATTGGCTGACCAACTTATACAGATTTTGAGAGAGGGATAGAAGTATCAAAAATAGTAAGGTGCGGTATGCTTTGTTAAATATACTTAACTAGTTGAAAGAGCAACTAATGTTCCCACTAGTTCCTGATCTAACTTCTCACTGAAATTATAATATAAGCTTACTATTAGACATCAGAAAACCCACCTAGTACAAAACACTAAGATTGTAAGCCACAGAAAAGAGATTTGGGGAATTTTGTTACTTAAGAGAATTACCAGTGTTGCGTGGTTGTCATTTCCCCTCCCTGTTCATCTCTCTAACAGTTAACTACAAGCCCCTTTTTTTCAGGTGCAATACATGTTCACACCAGTATTGATTAAAGTTTAAAAAAAAAAAAAAAAAGAGAGAGAGAGCTGTGATGACTAACACTCCTTTAAAAAGATGGGATAGAAATCAATGTGTACTAAGTGCAAGTGGATAGAAAGAGTGGCAGAAGAAAGGAATTTTTTTTTTGAGCTACTTAGAAGCATTGCTCCCAGTGTAAAGATAGAACATAGCATTTTATTTTTTATAATGAAGTTTCATTTAACCTGACTAATGGCAAGAAAAAAAAAAATTACGTGCATGTTCTTTTTAGAAGTAAAAGAAGGAAGAGACTTCTGTTCCAGAGATATACTGGCAAATTCCCTTCTAAAAGCTTTTTAATCTAAAAGAAGGCTGACCCATCTTTTGGTGGGTTTTGTATACACTGATTTTGTTATAGTCTCTGACCTCATAAGTGGTTGCAGAAAATAGTTAAAACCCATAGCAGAGGAAGATCATAATGGAAGGTAGGGCAAATTAATATAATAGAGTACAATAATGTAGGCTTTTAGATATTGTAGCATATTATTGTACATTATCTGATATATTTGTCTGCACTTTATAAATGGCTGCCTTAACAACACAGAACCCTGTAGTACTAAAAA
>VXAA01002283.1:120023-133032 GCA_013399115.1 Anseranas semipalmata | reverse complement strand
AAAAACAAACAAACCTGAATTCATCCATTACTCACTTGAAGTTAAATTGATCAGAAGAGGAGAAGGTAAATAAATAAATAAAATAAATAAAGTAATAATATTTTAGAATGGCTTTTTCAAAATAAGCTTTGTGAAAAAAAAAAAAATGCTGTGCATTTCCTAAAACTGCATTACACAAGCCCTTGTTAGCTTGTTACAAAACAGCTTCAAACAACATTGGGCAACCTCTATAATGATATGGAAAGAATTGTTCCATCCACTCCTTCCTTATGATAGATTGGTAACATTTCTGAAGCTTTTATTCGCCTGGTGTTTTGTTTCTCAGAGCTTCACCTAATGCTGCAAATGCTAATGCTAAACCAAGATATTATTATCAATAGATTTTTCAGACCATGTAAAGTGAATTTCTCTTTCTTTCATTTGTGACAAGCTATTCATGAATTGGCTACCTACACCTGCATCAGCACTATGGAACACAACCTGCAAGAGTTGCCCATGCCTCACTGCTCTTGGGGGAGTCTCAGCTGCTGACGTTGACAACACGGAACTAGAACAAACCACAGAATAGCACATTACACAGAAACAAAATCATTGCCAGCTTATCATAAACACCAGGCTACAGAGTGTCTCAGTTCACAAGCTGTTGAGCTGATAGTTCCCAGAAGAAGGTGGGGCCTGATGAAGGGGGACACAAAAGAGATGTTCTGAAGGAAGCTGGTCTCCAACGGAGTCAGAGTCCCGTGCTTGTCGATGCAAATATATCAGGGCACAACGAGGGTCCCATGGGAGGGAGCCAGGACCTGAGGACAGCCATGGGGCCAGCAGGCCGTGCCCTCCCTGACCAGGCCCCATCCCACAGCAGCCAGTGAGGAAGCACAGGCAGCCATACCCCGAGGAGAGAGGAAGGTTGGTTGAGCCACTTGGTGCACACAGAGCTCGAGCGAATTAATCCAGGCTAGAGTTTAAAACACATTAGGCAAAAACAATTCAGCTACTCTTTGAACAGCCTGTAAGTACTGGACAGATGAGACTGTTAGACAACCCTCAGGCTACCCAGAACCTGACCTAAAATGCCATCACAACAAATGCAAAATCCCTTCATCAAAATTACTTTTCAGGGAAAACACATAGATGTAAAAGTGGTCAAGATTGTCTCTGAACACTTAATTGATCACTTACCTGTTTCCTTCAACTGAAATGACTTTGTCTTGTTACTCTCTTAGGCCCCGTCCTTTAGACCGTCTTCAACCCTTTCCAATCCTTGTTCCCCTTTTCCTGCTCCCAGGTGAATACCATCTTTTTCAGATGTTCAGAGGTTCAGACCCAAATCCTCACCAGTGTCTATCACAAGGCTGGAGGAATATTCTCAATCACCAGCAATACTTGCTTGAACAGTGTCCTGAACATGTCTTGGAAAGGAAGAAATAGAACAGTATTGAACTATTTTAATTCCCACTATCAGAATAAACCCCAAATGGACAGGTTGAGAGACCAGTCCAGAGAGGATGATAACATTATTAATAAACGACGTCTTTTAGCTTTAGCAGCACAAACTAGATATTCAGGTTGTTCCCAGGTTATGTTTGTTAAGAAAAGGAATTGATCATGTAAGTCAAGTATTGCCTTTGAAAATAAAGGAGACTGAGCTGAGAATGTACCTGCCCTCCTCCATCAAGTCAGTATCAAATAAGAGAAGTCAAGAGCTTTTAAGAGTTATTTGATCAAAATACTGATATACAAGATTATTTTCTAAGTGTCTTACTTGGTAAGGAAGTTTTGTGTCCTCTTTTAGTTAGTTTTAATACAGCATGCCTAGAGCATATACAGTATGATCTGGAGCCATATAGATATCAGTCACTGACCATATCTAGGATCCACTGATCTCTGTCTGCTTGCTAGTACAAATACTTATGTTAGAGATGCACAATATGATGATGGAAAATGCTCTATCAAAGGCTATTGTTACAACAGAAAAGGTGATTTATCCTTTCATGGAGGAGGTCTAAACCAAATACCAATAGCATGAGTCAGTTTTTCTTCCTGTTTCTCCCTGTTTCTTCTACCATACTCTAATTCTATTCTCAGGTGCTTATTAAACTCCACTAATATGTTTTTTTTTTTTTTTGGTTTGATCTTTTCTCATTTTAACTTTGTGTTTTGAGGGATTAGTTTAGAGGAATTTTGCTGAAAGCCAGTCTTTTGTCATCTTCACAAGTTCTCTGATCCAGGGCGACTGTCTTCTGATGGTGATGAGCCCTACGGTGGCTGCCATACCCTTATTTACTGCTGTTAAGAAGAGGCAAGGGAGTTAAGTAAGCTAAATGAACAGTTCAGAAAAGTGTGAAAAGGTTCAATGTGAGTTGCACTGCTGAGTCCTTTCATTGGTTTTTCACTTTCCCTCAGTTTCTCCTATCAGGTAAGCATACTGACGTACACTTTCTATCACAAATACCTGTGGCAAATACTTGTGGGTGTTTGAATTCACAGAATCACAGAATTCACAGAATCACCAAATCACAGAATGGTTAAGGTTGGAAGGGACCTCTGGAGGTCATCTGGTCCACCTCCCCTGTTCAAGCAGTTGGCTGGTGGTACCCAAGTAGCGCATATTTGACAAAAAGGCAATTCCAGACCATGTTGAGAGATATACTAGCTACATTCTTTTTAGGCTATATTAAAAAGAAAAAAATCCTTTAGTGACCAGAAGATTTGAAATATGCCAATCCTGTTCCCAAGGTACTGAAAAAGCTAGCACAGACTGAGCCAATGCTAGGTATGTCGTTCTAGAAACCAAACTCTTTAGCTGAGGCACTGCCTCAAATGCTCTCTGCCCTCAGTATTACTTGGCTTTAATTTTACATGTTTTTTTCAACCATAATATCAAGGTTTTAAAATGTAAAATATCAACAGGCCCTTCTGTTAGTAATCACTGGGTAACGGTGAGCAGGACAGAGCAGTATGGACTGAAAAACAAGGACATTTAAAAGTTGAAATGTCTGTGAATTCTTTATTGGTGGATCTGATCACATGCACAAGCCAACTACTACTACTAATAAAGAGAGAGATTTTGGTTGAAGGAAAGCGGAGTTAAGAACAGTTCTTCCTCTGGCAGACTAACTACTAAGGACCCTGTCCCACTCCTAAGAAGCCCAGGGAATTCTCTTTCCTGTTATTGTGCCTGTGTTAGAGATGGAAGGTACAGAGTAATTCAAATCACTCTGGCTATTAGTGCTTGAGAACAACAAGAAATAAAAAGAACCACCCGCATGAAGAACAGCTAGCTTCTTCTATGTATTTCATATATCACATAAAACAAACTAGGAAGTGGCTCATACTCAGCATGACCCAGAGCCACATCTAAAGTTGCTGAAAGTTAAAGCAAACATTGTGGGTTAGATTCTCACATTTATATGACTGCAAAGTCTTTTACAAACTTGACATTACTCTATTCAAAAAATACTTTAGATATTTTCTTTTAATTTGAAAATTCAAATGAATTTCTGAGAAACTTTTGCACCTAACCCATGATATTGTAGCCTAAGATGAACCAAATCAAACCAAACCAAAACTGGGCAGGCAGAAAGTTCAGAAATTTGTATCTTATATTTTCAGTGCCACTTCTTTGCCTACAAATATGCAAGACATAATTTTCTTGGCTGTTTCCAAATGCATGCCTAAGAATTGATCTTACCAAAGGAGAACCTGGACTGGTGCAGACGCCATAAACAACGTATACAGCCACTCAGGTCCTGATAAAATTAAATGGCCATGTTGTAAGCACTTTAAGCATGGACTAGTTGCACAAAACTGCAGTTTGTATAACAGAACTGCAGTAACGTATTTCCAGAATATATTACATATGAAAATGTCCTTATTTGTAGGAGGAGTATTTCTATGAGCGTGTTCATGGCTATTGTGTATTTCTGTATTATTTTGTAATGAGTTTTCATACTGTGACTATGAGTGCTTAACTCATCCAACATAGCAGGAAGGAAGAGTTAGTTGCGTGATCAGTTCATGTGAAATCATTAGCATCTGCAAATTAGGAAATTTAAGGAAGTTCAAAAGCAGTAGGGGAAATGATAATCTGAGTAACTTTCTGACTTGCAGCATTTGCAATTGAATACTTGCATACAGTAAAAAAAACTGGCAGAGCAGAACACTTGCAGGTTTAAGTGTCTTTGGTGCTCCGGTCCAAAATCCAACACGATAAAGGAAGAAGGTTTTTCCAAGAGGAGGTATGTGTCTCTATGTCATCTATTGTTTTTTTCTTTTGCCACAAAAATAAAAAAATTGTGCAGAATACAAATGTTTGCCAAGGATTAAATTATGTCCACTTATACTAGAACATCTACAAAATCTGTATGAGCTTCCTGCTTAAGAAAACCTAGGCAGAATGTTGGTGATGCATTAGCCTATTTGATTAAAAATGTAAAACCATGTATATAAAAATTTTCTAGAGCTTTCTGCAAGATTCAGGGAAGACTATGAAATGTCTATGATGTCTGTTGCTCTATTTGACATTTGTTATCTGGCATTAATTTTGCAATAACTGAAATAAATGCCCTTTTCTGTACCCTTTTATTAATTATTCTAACTAGAAATATGTGGGTTTCTGTTTCTTGGGAAAAAAAAAAAAAAAGTTAATCCTAAAAAAAGGATCATGGGATAGTCGATGCTGGAAGGCACCTCAGAGCAGAGTCACCTGCAGCAGGTTGTTCAGGTCTGTGTCCAGTCACATTTTGAATATCTCCAAGACTGAAGACTCCACAACTTCTCTGAGTAGCTGTGCCAGTGTTTGCCCACCCTCAAAGTAAAAAGTGTTTTCTTGTGTTTTAATGGAATGTCCTGTATTTCAGTTTGTGCCCATTGCCTCTTGTGCAGTCACTAGGCACCAGTGAGCAGAGTCTGGCTCCATCTTCCTTATTCCTCCCAGCTGATAAGATCCCCCTGAGCCTTCATCTCTCCAGACTAAGGAGTCCCAACTCTCCTCACCTCTCCTTTTATGAAAGATGCTCCACTCCCTTAACCATATTTGTGGTCTTTTCCTGGACTTGCTGTGTCCATATCTCTCGTGTACTGGAAAACCCAAAACTGGATCCAGTACTCCAGGTGTGGCCTCACCTAGAGTAGAGGGGAAGGATCACCTTCCTTTGTCTGCTGGCATCACTCCTCGTAATGCAGCCCAGGGTGCCATTGACTGCCTTTGCCATAAATGCACATTGCTGGCTTATGGTCAGCTTATTGTCCACCAGGACTCCCAGGGCCCTCTCTGCAAAACTGTTTTCCAGCAGGTCATCCTCAGCCTGTGTCGGTGCATGCGGTTATTCCTCCCCATGGGCAAGAACCCCAAGGGCTCATTTCCCTTTAATGAACTTCATGAAATTCTTGTCAGCCCATTTCCAGACTGTCCAGGTCCCTCTGAAGCAAAATATCACAGTGGTATATCAACCACTTCTCCCAGTTTTGTATCATCTATAAAAATGAAAATACTAATCTAGAGACTGAATTGATTCTGGGAAAGCTGCTTTGAAGCATCAGTGTGAGATAAATATTTAATTGTCTTGTATGCATTGCCAGATTTTTATACCTAATTCTATGCCTCCTGGTACACTTAGCATGTGTATAGTTCTCTCCGTATGTCCAAATTGTATAAGCATTGCTTTGTGTGCAATGTATGAGCAAAAGTTTATGTTCACACCACCCAATGAGTAAAATTCAAATTTTAATTTCTGGAAGGGTGCCATGCGCAGGAGTAAATTTCCCAGAGCCACTCAAGAAAATAAAGTCACTGGGAAAGCCAGGAATTAGAAAAAAGGAACCTTGGTCTCAGGTGACGTTTTCTGGCAGCATCCTACACTCACAGACTGAGAGAAAAGACAACAGCCTGTACAGACTAATAGGGTAAGAAATGAAAGTGTTTAAGTCAGTATTTAATTGATGTTTTCTGTAAAAACTGCTATAGATGTGCCACAACTTTTTAATGTGACAATATTTTCCTTCTGGCACATCGGTGAGATCAATGTGTCTTCTGGCACATTGAGATCATTCCAAAGGATATTGAGTTTGCCCATGCCTGGCTGCAAAAGGTCAAACATGAGTATGTTCACTATCATACAATGAAAGAATCCAACTTAACAGGGATATGATCACTATTTCTGAGTAAGACAAATCATACATCTGGTAACGTGAGATAATAACTTAGAAGTAATTTAAATGTTTTCCTTGATATGATTTTGCTAGTGAAAAATTAAACATACAGGCTATGTCCATGCTTCTAAATAAAAGAAAGCTAGGACTTTTCATGGCTCCAAGGTCAAGTAGCACTGGCCATCCACATAGCTTAGGTGGAAAGACTAGATTTATAGCAAATCTGCCTTGGAGAGAGCTACAGAGTGGGCTAAGAACTGAGGAGTGTGGAAACCAGCTTCCTGAGTTCCCTCTGTGTCCCTCCCCCATGTAGCAGCATAGCCACATGCTGAGAGGCCAAGGCTGTCATAAGGCTGGCCAGAAAAAATCAAAGCTGAAACAAGCAGAGTCAAGAATGAAGGTTTTCATCCTAAAACCATCCATTTTATTTTATCTCCTGTATTAACAAAATATGAGGAGACACTACTTACACAAGTGTATCCTTGCTTCTGTTAGTTTGATCCTCCAAATAACACTCCCAAACAGTTTGATGTAACTATGCCTTCCTTCTGACACCTTCAATACTGAGGTCAGTTTAGAGCAGAGAGAGTTTAACCACATCTATCTGCAAAAGACCAGCCTGGGAGAGGGTGGAGGTCCTGAAGGCACAAAGCTCCTGCAGATGCGGTGCTGGAGCCATTTGCTTGGCTGCCAGGCAGAAGGTATGGAAGAGTAAGGCAACTGGATTAAGTCTCATTGCAGCTCCTCTATCCCCCACCCTGCCTGCAGCCCAGAGAAAATCCAGGAGACCTGTCTATGTGTTGATGCTTTCAGTCGGGGCAATGGAGAGAACATAGCAATGACCCAACCCAAACCCCTTCTTGTGTAATTTGTTTTAAAAGTCAGTCAACCGTGAAACACAAATCCATTGGGAAACAAATTCCCTCAGTGTTCTGGTCAATGGAGAAGGCCATTGCTTATAAGGAAAGTGAACACTTACCTGCTACTCCCACTGGAATCCCAGTGACGTGTCCAGAGCCTGGACACAATGGTGCCAGCAAGCGCTCCTCTAAGCAGGGCGGGCTGCAGATGACTCCTTTGGCAGTGCTCCAGATGAGCGTTTCCACCACAAAATTTGCATTTGCAGAAAACAAATTGCATGGAGAGCATTTGCTGTATGGGCCTGCTGTCATTCATAGGAAACTCTCAGGAGATTTTGAAAGCACAGGAGTCATGAGAGCAGATAGAAGGAGATGACAAGAATGAAGCAAAGACAATAAAGGAAAGGTGAGCAGACAGTTGAGAGAGAATAAGAAAACAAACACTTATAATTGAGGGTAGGATGAGGAAAAGAATGAGAAAAGGTTGAGTGACTGAACAAAGGCACAAAATGGAGAAAAGTATGGTTTTATAAAAAAAGTCACAGAATAACAGGAGGTCTTGAGGTTGCTGTGTGTGATACTGGGGAGATCACGGAGAACATGGAAGGGTGGAATAATTGTTGAGACCAATATCTCACAGAGCATTTCAGTGCCAGTCCTCTGTACTGTTTGTACTTAAGATTCTTCAGTATCACCTCCCAGCAGCTGTGGCCACATCCTCACTGCAGCATGATGATTTACAAAGAAAAAGATTGATGCTGCAGAGATAAGCAGAAAAGCATCAGGCTACAGTGAAGAGTCCCTCTCTGCTGCAGCACCAGCATGGTGTCCTGTCCTGGCTCAATTTCCGGAGACCGTGACATATGAGTCATGTCAAGCCATTTCTATGAAGTGTGAGGTGCCTTGTGGACGTATTCAAAATTCCAGCTTGCTTGGAGGGTCTGACTGGGTTTTTAATTACACCACAAATGGAATCAATCTTAATCTGTTCTTCTGAAATGACCATAAAAATTAATGTAGAAAGACAGACAATTAAGAAACTATGAGCAAGTTTCTTTTTTTTTTCCTGAATTCTTAAGAATTTACCTAACAGTCTTAGAATTAGCCTTAGAAATGCCTGCAATCAAGAAAATTACGCGAGTAGGAAATATTAAAGCAAAAAAAAAATCCACAGATTGGTGTTGCTTCTTCATATAGAAAGGAAAAGAAAAACAATTGAAAAACAAAGAAACAAAGAAACAGAAAACAAAGAAAGTATGGAAAAAAAATATCATATTTAATAGTGGGATGCAGGAAACTACACCTAACAACTGGGATTCTTTATTATACTCAGTTTTCTATGAAAACGGGTGAAAAGTGAGGGACCACAGTAAAATAAAATTCTAATAATAAATAAATTAAATTTCATCCAGGTTAGTCAGGAACTGACAGAAATGTCAAGTTTATGGTGAATGTTTCTATTTGGGATATTCGGGACAATGGAAAAGGAGGTGAATCCAGGGCTAGACAGTGCCAAATGGCCTTTGGTAAGGCTCATCAAAATTCCAGCTCCTAAGACACTTTTCTGAATGGAAAGTTTTCCTTAGTTATCTGTGGTCAGGAAAGAAAAGAAGAAAAGATTATAGCAAATAGCATTGAAACTGATAAATAATTTACACAAAACCCCCTTGCCTCTAAAAAAAAAAGAATGAGAAGCGATTCAGGGAATTACTCTAAACATCATTAATGCCTTACTGCATGGAATCTTGAAATTAGCCCCAAAAGCTTTTCAAGCAAGACTGTAGATCTGCCACAGTCAAAAGAAAAGTAAGCAGGCCAGCATTTAATTCCTTCTAAAACCTGATGGAGATTGAGACCTTTCTCCTCCTGCTTTGCTTAGACAGTTCAGATCTTAGGGGCGTTTTCCATGCACACCTCAGATACTGACAGGAGGAGGTAGAGGCTTTGAACTTGCCTTGGTGGTGATGCCAGCTTTAACAGATCACTCACAGAGAAGTGAGTCATCCATAGCCTGACACAGCCAAAAAACAATTTGTCCACTTCCCAAAAGGTGCCTTCAACAAAAAGCTGAAAGCCAGTCTAGGTGTTCACTTTGCAGCAGAACCTGGAGCACTGCATAGGAAAATTGGCAGGGATGTTCACGGGATCAGGAAGAAAGAACACCCGACTTTTTGATGGTATGGTTAGGAGAGAGATTTGAGAGAACAGCAATCCAAAGCTGTGGTCTCTGCACTGAAAACAGTGAGTGGATGTGTCATAACTAGAGTTTGTGGTCTCTCCATCTCAAACCGCTGTGTTGTGATAGACAATAGTGAGTTTACTCAGTTCTTTCAAAGAATAGGTGCCTACCAGAAGTCCTGAAGCACAACATCTGTCTGCTTGGCTTTTCTAAAGAATATGTTCTAGGGGCGAATTAAACAGCATCTTTCACTCTTCCTATTAAGAAAATGAAGCTTTGCATAAAAAACCTGCGCTTTGGTATCACTTTTTTTTTTTTCTCTGAAGGTTTCATTGTCTCCAGAGAAGAAAAGATGTTTGATACTCTTGGACTCATTTGCATGATTTGGTGGTGTATGACACTATTTCATCCCTTGTATGCTGACCTCCAGTGTATGGAGTGTAAGTATGTTTTTGCAGATATAGTCTGAGAAACAGGGTTTAATTCCTCATTTATTAGATATTTATAATTAAGCTGGCAATAGTCATCTTAGGCCTGACAGATACTATCCTCTCCATTCAATAGTAACAACAGCATATCTTTACTGAATTTATCCTCTAACCCTTTCAGCAGGGACAAAAGAATCACCTATCAGAAACTTGACATTGAATCGGAGAACAACGGAGCTGTCCTGGGAGAGCAGCAAGGATTTCCCTGTTTACAGTTGTACCATGACCAATGATGCTCAATACAGAGGGATGAAGGTATACTTGCCATTCGTTGAGATAAAAAAATGCACCTTTTACTTTACCTTTTATAGATTTCATTTACCTTGAAAAAGTGGATCCGTTGAAGGCAAAATCTGGTAAATGACTGCAGTCTACAGCTTGATCTATCAAGAGCTATGGAAAGCCACCACCGACGCTGGAGCATGTTTATTGCAAGAGAAGCATGCCGTGCATACCACAGAACTGAAGTTCTGTCACCAAAGTGGAAAGGAGATGATAGGCTGAACTGCAGCTATGCTGAAGCATGAATAGAGATGTAGCTGCTGAAAAAAGGGGATGTGAGACTAAGTGAGATGCCCAGACAATTTAAAGAGAAAAAGATCCTTCAGATGAAAAGTAAATTCCCCAAATACTGTAATGGATGTTCAACATCCAAGTTCTTCACCTGTTTCTCAGTAAACTGGATCTTGCTTCCAGGACATGCTGTTATAAGCTCACACTGCCCCAGCAGAACAGCTGGTTGGGTGGAGGGGGAGGAAGAGAGAGAGACAGCTTATTTAGCACAGCAAAGCAGATGCTTAATTGGGAATATGTACTACAATAACACACAACACCATTATTGGAGATTATAAGTTTAATGCCATAGACACCTTTTCTTAACCCCTGGGGAGATCAGATGAGGATTTCTACTTAACTGAGATCCTCTGATTAAATTCCATTTTGGTTTCCCCATCTATTCACCATCTTTTCTTATGCCATTGGGGTAATATTAGCCTTCTGTAATAGTCACACACTAGTATAGAAAGCTTTTTGTGTGGTTACACTTTCAATGACTCAATTCATTTCAATTTCATTCTACATTACTGTCAAGTGGTAAGGGAGAAAGTCAGCTCTTGAGCCTAAAACACGCACAGATACATATACACACTAGATTTTGGCCATAGGAGTTGTTGCTGACTGTCATTTTCAGAGTCAGTACCATCTAACACAGCAGAGGAGAAACAGAGAAATAAAATATCAACATGTTATTTTTCAGGTGAAGAACAGATCATGCAGGTTTTCAGTGGAAGATGGTCTACCTCTGCACAGAGGGATATTCTTTACCATTGGAGTACCAAACACGAACATCTCAAAAAGTTGCCAATTCGTCCCTGAAGGTAAAGCTTACGGTCTGTGTACGGTTTTCTCCTTTTGCAATCTTTTAAAGGTAAACACTGCCATAGAAAACAATTCCTTAAACAGTAATTAACTATTCTTTTCTATTAAAAAAGTTTGTTTATTTGTTTGTTTTCAAATCTGTTAAAATTATTTGCTCTCTAATGACTGTTCTGCAGTTCTGCAAGAGAGGCATTACTAAAAATATATCAGTAATTGCATTATTCTTTTTCTTGCTAGGGCTCCAAAATGCCACTAAATTACAGTGGTTTAAGGGTGGATTCAAGTAACTGTTCTGGCTGCTGTGAATTTAAACATTAGTGCCCACAGCTTTATTAAATGTTTTTCTGCTGGGCTATGTTGGGTTTGTCAGGAGCCAGACCACAGAGCTAGCTAAAGGCACAGTCTGGAGACCAGTGAAACCCATAAAATGAGAGGAGAGGAAAGGAAATGCTGGTGATAAGCAGCTGGGGGCAAACCGAACATAGCAATCTCCTAATCTGGCCCTGGCTCACACATACAGGAGGGTTCCCACAGCTGGCATGCACCCATTGAGCTAAGGCAACTGTTCACAAATATACCCTGACTCTGCCTCGTTTGTGAGTTAACCAAAGTGGGATTTAGGCAGATCCAAGATTCGTAAGTCGACACCTGAAGTCCTTATGGCCCATTTTCCCCTTCCTTTTGAACTCAGTTTTCTCCACTAAAATCACCCAGTCAACAGTGCTTCTGCAGCTGTGTGTAGCTGGGATATTTCAGACTTGGCAGAGCTGATGAGATTAGCAGCCTGCCCATATCTGAGCAGAAAAAGTACTGCCTTGCTCATCTTTTCCTGGGGACTCCACAGAGGAAACTTTCTCATGGTGCCCTTCAAAATGAAACCAGGACATTGCCTTTTAAAACCTCTTGGTTTTGAGGCTCTTCCGCAGCTGGACCTGACGTTCAAGTGTGCAGGTTCCCCAGGGGAATCCCCCCCTGCTTCCTCAGACACCCTCAACACAGGCGGTTGGATGCAGAAGTGGAGAAAGCCTCCACCCTTTTGCTGAAGTTGGGGCACACCGCAGAAATAAACAGAGAATTGGCTGAAGGAGAAGGGAGAAGGAGGCTGAGCATGCCTGCACAGCCCAGCCACAAGGAAGCCACCAAAGAAACGAGATCCCCACTTGAATGTGCTCCAGGAAAGAGGTGAAGTTGTTCTCACACACATCAGGGTGGAAAGCTCTAGCAAGTGGGCAATTTGATCGGAGGGCACTTCAGGAGAGGATTCCTGAGCATTAGTCACAGAATGAGAAATACTTCTTTCTGTAGCACCAAGGATGGTGTTAAAAGCCAATGTGCCTTACTTCACCCATGTGAATGCTCTACTCTCTCCCAAGTTTCACATCTCAGAGGTAGGCAAAATACAGTGAGTCCAGTTTTCTCTCAGCTGTCATTGCTAACCCAAGCAATAATTGGCTGGAGTTGCAGGTGTAACTAGCAGATCTAAGCATGTGCCAAAGAGGCGAGGCGAGGCGAGGCGAGGCGAGGCGAGGCGAGGCGAGGCGAGGCGAGGCGAGGCGAGGCGAGTTGGAAGGGACCTAAAAAGATCATCAAGTCCAACTGCCTGACCACTTCAGGGCTAACCAAAAGTTCAAGTACATTGTTAAGGACATTATCCAAATTCCTCTTGAACACTGACAGGCACGGGGCAGCAACCACCTCTCTAGGAAGCCTGTTCCAGTGTCTGACCATCCTCACGGTAAAGAAATGTTCCTAATGTCCAGCCTGAACCTCCCCTGGCACAGCTTTGTGCCATTCCCATGTGCCCTGCCATCGGTGACCAGGGAGCAGAGACCGGCGCCTCCCTCTGCGCTTCCCCTCCTCAGGACGTTGCAGAGAGCAGGGAGGTCGCCTCTCAGCCTCCTCTTCTCCAGACTGGACAGCCCAAGTGTCCTCAGCCTCTCCTCACAGGACATGCC
>VXAA01002283.1:71107-104416 GCA_013399115.1 Anseranas semipalmata | reverse complement strand
CCTCCCCCCTGCCCCCGCCCGGCTCCAGCCCGTGCCCCTGCGGCGCCAGTAGCGCAGCGCCGCGTCCCCAGAGCGCCCCGCCGCCTCCCGGCCCGCCCCCGGCCGGAAACCGCCCCCGGCGCCTTTGTGAAGGGCGAGAGGCCTCGCCTCCTACCCGGCCCGGCCCGGCCCGGCCCGGCCTCCCCCGCGTCCGCGGTACGGGGCGGAAAGGTGGCTGGAAAGCCGTCGCCGGGCGCTCCGCTTGCTCCGCATCGTTCGCTTTCCTGAAGCATTCTCCGCTGTCGGTTTTCTGGTGCCTTTCCCCGTTGGTTGAGTGCTTAACCTCAGTTGGTTTGAAAAGCTCTTCTGCAGGCTGTCGGGGCAGGCGCTGGCAGCAGGGCCTTGGCCTGGCCTCCATCAGCAATTTCTGCTAATTTCAGTGTAGTTTTACATCTAGTGGCCAAGCTTCTGCCTGACATTTTACCTACTCTTTCTAAAAGTCCTGAAATTGTGCTAGCTGGAGGGCATTAGTTCCCATGCACCTCTTGTAATTGCTTTCACTTTTAATGGATGCTTCCTACAAACGTCAATAGAGCCAAACATGTTTTTAAACAGATGACTTGACTGGTGAACCACAAAGTTGCAGGAGTTGAGGTGTCTGAAACCACTGTTTACACACGTGTGTGTTTTGCAGGAATTCAGAACGAGCATCTCTCTCAGGCAACGTGTTGAGAACAGGACGTGCCAGGCATGCTTCTGCTTCACAGACTTTGTCTCTGCTGTGGTATGATACTGCATATTACACGTCACTGCACCTTTCATTGCACATCAAATGATACGAAGTAAATTGTATGCTATTTTATATTCTAAGCCACCATACGGAGATAGTGAAGTGACTCTCATGCTGACACAGGGTTAGACACACACTGTGTTACAGGACCATAATTTGGATATAACTAATGAAAGACTGTGGTGCATGTTCTCAGGGAGACACGTGCAGCTTAAACACTGTGCTATTTTTCTTTTAAAAAAAGCTCATAATTAAATGTTAGTCCTCTAATAGCACAACGCCCTGTGTGCATGCAATTCTCTAGGGTGGGACTTTCTTCGCCATAAAACTTTATATTGGTTAAAAAAGAACTTTACACTTTGGGACTCTGGTGTTGTCAGTTTGCAAAATGAAAGTGAAATGTATGAAACTTTTGGGATAAGAAACTGTTTAGTCAATCATTGTCCTGTCCTGTTCACCTTGGTGCTCAGATGCATCTGACTGGGAGAAATCTTGTTTTCTCTTTAGCACCATTTTTTTCCTCCTGTTTCTGCACTGCTTTTTTTCCTGTTCTTTATCTAATCTTGTATTCTGCTATCTACTTTCATAAGACCTCACAAATTATGTAGGGCTAAAAAGAAGGAGTATGTTCTTAAACCAAATGATGTGCCACCACATCTCATCTCCAGTTATAGATGAGATGAAACAACAACAAAAAAAACAGATGAAACTTGTCGTTTTATGTAGCTGTCTATTCCAGAAACCTCACAGAATGCAGAGGAGTCTGTCTTGACACTCTTGAGAAGCTTCTGCTCTAGTTCTGTTTCCAGTCTTGACTATGCCATCGCAATAGTGTCATTTCCTGACTTCATTAAATAGTTAACACTTACATGCTACACAGGTGAACTCTCAATGCATTTTGTAAGATATCAGTGAGATGAGCAGCAGCCACACACATCCCAGGTAACTTCAAACCACTTGTTCATATCACATCTGTGACATTCAGCATTACACTAATCATCTAGTGCAAATGGTTTTGATTATTTCACAGAATCACAGAATGGCTGAGGTTGGAAGGGACCTCTGGAGATCATCTGGTCCAACCCCCCTGCCAAGCAGGGCCACCTAGAGCACGTTGCACAGGATCACATCCAGGTGGGTTTTGAATATCCCCAGAGAAGGAGACTCCACAGCCTCTCTGGGCAACCTGTTCCAGTGCTCTGTCACCCTCACAGTAAAGAAATGTTTTCTCATATTCAGCCGGAACTTCCTGTGTTTCAGTTTGTGCCCGTTGCCTCCTGTCCTGTCGCTGGGCACCACTGAAAAGAGTCCGGCCCCATCCTCTTGACCCCCTCCCTTCAGATATTTGTACGCATTGATAAGATCCCCTCTCAGCCTTCTCTTCTCCAAGCAGAACAGGCCCAGCTCTCTCAGCCTCTCCTCATATGAGAGATGCTCCAGTCCCCTCATCATCTTCGTAGCCCTCCGCTGGACCCACTCCAGGAGCTCCATGTCCCTCTTGTGCTGGGGAGCCCAGAACTGGGCACAGTACTCCAGCTGTGGCCTCACCAGGGCTGAGCAGAGGGGGAGGATCACCTCCCTCGGCCTGCTGGCAACACTCCTCCTAATGCACCCCAGGACACCATTGGCCTTCTTGGCCAGAAGGGCACAGTGCTGGCTCATGGATAACCTGCTGTCCACCAGGACTCCCAGGTCCTTCTCCGCGGAACTGCTTTCCAGCAGGTCAGCTCCCAGCCTGTACTGGTGAATTTGACTGGTTATGTTGCAATTGGCAGGACTAGAGCAAGATTCCAGCTCCTAGCACAAATGTCTTGAGATAATTCCAAATATCCTTGTTAATTATGCCTAGAAATTAGCTTACAATAGGCTTACATTATGCCTACAAATTATCTGGACATAATCCATGGTCCCTAGAAGCAAAAAGCCAAGGGAAATCACTAAAAGCAAGAGGATTTTTTTCTTTTATTAGCAGACACCTCAGCAGATGAAACCAGAGGAAGACGAAATAACTGGTTTCTGCTGCAGTGCAGGGTTCTCGTGATTCACCTTAATGAGGTGAAACACTGAGCGGCCATACTGAATACTTGCTTCTCAGCATTACTAGATATGCTGAATTCTTGCAGAGTTTTTTTTTTTTTTCACTTGGATTTTGGGGATTATTTTTTAAATTATCTCATTGACTGTGAAAACGTCTTTGTAATAAGAAAGTAGCTCTGCTGAACCTTTTGCTTATGGGAAACCTTATGATTTGCCCTCACAGGCAGAAGGTTGTTTGTGCCTCAATGAGCAAGTTTAGGAAGGGGAAAAGAGGGTAAGCCAGTGGTGATAAATTCAGTTACAGTGAAGTGATTGTGCATTTTATCACCAATTTTCACACACACAATGAGGTGGCATTTGCCTATTACTGAATACTTGGTGTTATGGCCCTTCCAGTCCATCTTTGTGAATGGATGTAGTTAGGAGAAGAACAATATGCTTCCTTAGGAGCAACTTATTTCCGTAGTCCTCAATTTTCTGAGGCTATCAAATGATGGGAGTAGGTCAGTGGAAGAAACCCGAGTCTTGTGGCTGGAGACTAAAGCAATGTGATGATCTTCATTCTCTGAGTTACTAAGGAGAAGACAGACCATGGAGGTGGACTGGAGCACTGCAGTCAAGGAGAAAGGCCAAGAGAAGGAATTCTGGGCATCAGTTTTAGGTGAGTAACAGGGCAAAAGAGTTCGTGGTAGGCAGAGGGGTGGCACCTCTAGCATCTCAAGCTAAACCCTGTCTGTATATAGGAAGAAAACCCAACTTTGGAATCCTGCTGGGCCGACAGTTTCTTGCTGTGTAAAGAGCAAAAACACAGCTGTGGGACAATGAAGAAAACAGATAAGCAAAAAATAAGGAGGAACTACTACAAATTGTATTTGAAACATTTCCTTTTCATCAAACTGCAGGCTGTGAAATGGAAGAGAACGTGAATAGCAGACAGTATGCTGAAAAAGATGGGAAAAAAAAAACAAAAGTATATAAAAAAGAGAAATGATAGAAGAAAAGATAGAATGTAAAGCTACAGACTAGTAGAATGGGGTAATGTTTCTTTACTTACAGTAGAGAGTATGAAATAAAAATGGTATTAAAAGGGATGGTGTTGGGAGTATTGAAATTATACCTGCATTAACCTCCTGAAACAGGGACAAAGCAATGTGTGCTGGTCTAGAAGTTGGACTATTTGAATTGCACCCACTATGAAGAAACTGCAATTTCTCAGCAATGTCAATACTACTGTAAGGCTGCTGATACCATTTGTGATTGGACACTTGTTTCTGAGGGTACAAGTGTTGTGCAACTACCATGTCAGTGCCATCAAATGATGGCAGAAAATTCTTTATTTTGAACTTTGAACTTTACCTAAGTTCAAAATAAATGCAATCAATCACTTCCCCTTTTTAAAAGTAACTTCAAAAAGTTAAAGCATTTCTTGTTTATACTGATGGAAAATAGAATATATTTGCATAATTACAAAACATCAAACATGATCCAGATTTTACTACTAAATCTTTGTTTTTCTACATTTTAATGCAGAGAACAACATCTAACAAATTTCCTGTCAATCTGATTTTGACATTTGTGAATCCGTGTTGTTCCAGTAAACCTCGATATTCAGAGCCACTTCTCTCCTTTCCCTCTATCTGCACAAGCATGTTCAAAGACTGAAGCAAAGCTGTGCTCCTGTTCTTCTTCTCATCATCCAACACCATTTCAGCCAGCAAAATCCCACAGCCTAATTTAAAAACAAATACATGCAACAGTACTAAGCCATTATCAGACAGGAGAATTTCTGCTACCATATGTAAAGGTGCAAACTACAGGACATAGGGGGTTCTGTTTTTCATTTATTGATTTGCTGTTATTATTAAATGGCCAACCCACTATTAAATGTATAATCCACCACTCTTACAAAACAAAAAACAAACAACAACAACAACAAAAAAAACAAACGGAAATTACCCTTTCACAATAGGAGGGATCAAACAAGTCACAGATGTTTTCAGGGGAAGAGGGGACTACTGTAGACTTGACATGACTAACAGTCAGATTAAGTATGGTAGTTACATTTGTTTGGAATATACCACTGCTTCGCATTCATATTGAAATTGTGCCAAGTGGACAAAACGGTGGATGACAAGTATTACAGAAGCAGCCAATGTTGTACATTATTTCTGTATGAACTAAGGTCTTTCTGGTGGGAGTGACCAAGGGTTGAGAGCAGAACTTGAATAATTCTGTTCACACATAGCCTCTTCCTCCATCTTCAGACCCATGAGGGGAAAGGGAAGACATGAGTGAGGGGGCTACTGACAAAACAAGCTTTGTTTTACTTACTGTCTTTTGGACGGGCATCTTATATGGTAGTTTTTCTTGGCACAGTAGAGGTAGGAAGCCACCAACTCAGATCAAAATGGCAGCATTTTACAGTGATTTTAGTACTAAGTGCTGCGCAATATTAATATCTTTGTTCTGATCCTGAAGACAATCCCCTCTGCCATTCCAACCAGTACACCTCAGACATTTAGCAATCAAAAAAATAAATGAAGCATAACACTGCAGCTTGTTAGAGAAAAGATTAAGAGTTGAGGATAGAATTGCTGGATGAGATCTCTGTGTTACTATCAGGTGTCAAAGTCCTTCTCAAAGCTTATTAGGAAGTTCTCTACTTCATCACTATATCATTAGTTACCTTACTAAATGCAAGTTCAAGCCACTTACACTGTGGTGAAGAGGTGCTTCACAAAGAAAGAGGATTACCCAAGCATGTCTGAGGTGAACCCGAGCCTACCTTCTCTCTCCTGTGGGATTCTTCTGTCCAAATTCAGGCATCCAAAAATTGGATGCATTGCAGCTAGCTCTCTTAAATACAGACTATCCACTATTAAATGTATAATCAATTTCCATATGAAAAACAGGAAATTTCCTTTTATAGATAAGATGAAGCATCTGCTGAAAATACCTGTTCTTCTGCTGATAGGAGCTTGAGGTGACTAGATGACTTGAATGCCTAATGTTTAGGTATCTCAAGTTAGGATGATGAACCCCATTTGTTATGAACATGTAGTTTGTTCCCTCTCACCCTTCTTGTGTGATTCTCCTTTGCCTTTAACACAGTGCTGAGAATTGTGGTCTCTGAGTACACAGCAACCAGTGCTAGGTAGAGTAACGCAGGACTGCCATTTCTAAATCATCATTATGGTACAACTTTGGAAGAGCGTCCAAATTTTGTATGCTCTGAAAGGAGCAGACAAATGGAACAGCCATTATCCCATCTCATTCATCTATCATTCTTTTAACCCCTGTGGTTCTCCACCTCAGAAAATCTGTGCATCAACTTCCTCTGAACTGTTTGTCAAAGCAGAATGTGAGCAAGACTGCATCCTCAAGAAGGCAGAGCTGAATGCTACTTCCCAAGGAAACAACAGAAAACCTGCAGGCTTTATTGGCAGCAATTCATTTGGATTTTAAAACTTAGGTCCTTCATTCTTCATGTCTTGATTAGTAAACAGGCCCAAGTTTTCTTATGCCCACTGCTCAGTGTAACTTTTAGTTGTAATCTTTAGTGTAATCTTTTCAGTGTAACACCATTAAATCCACCCCTTTCACCAGTCAAACAGCAGCCTTCTCCAGAAGAACAGATTTTGAACATTAATGAGAGAAGATGAGTTTACAATTTCTCAGGTGACTGGGGTATGTCAGATGATTATAGAACATCTTAGGTCAAAATGGATCACAGATTTCTAGTCCAACCTCCTCCTCCAAGCACAGCAGCTCTACAGTCAGATCAGCTTGGTCAGGGCTTCATCCTCAGATCTTAAAACCTCAAAGGACAGATTCCACAACCTCTCTGGGCAACCTGCTCCAATATTTGATTACCCTTAGGGTGATTCTTCACACCCCCACAATATCCAGGCAGTGTCTCCCCAGTTATGCCCATTCTCTCATTCCACAACTGTGTGCCATGGTAAAGACCCTGGATCTGTCTTTCTGGTACCTCTCTTTGGCAGTGAAAGGCCAGATTCCCCCCAAACCACCTCTTCTAGACTGAAGTACATGTCCCTCAAGGCCCTCTTCACAAGCCACATAATGCAGCCTCTGGGCCTTCTTGGTGGCTTCCACTGGACCTCCTCAAGTTTAAGGTCTCACAGCCACCTTCTCCTAAATACTTTCAGCAGTATTCCTTCACTCTCCACAATCTCATGATATTAGAGAAAGTTGATGGTGTGGATGATGCAAGCCACTTGGGAAGGTAAAAAAATGCAGCTTGCATCTTTTCCTCTTGCTACAAGAGCAGTTTCTAAAATAGACCAGTCTATTTTGTTTGGGGACATCGAGGAATATAGACTACAGTCACCTGCTGTTCAGCAAAGCAGATTTGTCTACAATTTGTATTAGCCTCCTTTGTAAGGCAGTCAAAGGTAGCTAACAAAATGATCCTGAGCCCTCTAGCAACACAGCACTGTATTAATGTATTACTTATAAATAATATTTATTTATAAAATAGTTAAATAGCTATTTCACATTCATACCTTGAAATAGACTTTACAAAAAGGAAACTTGATGAAAAACCCAGTAGAGTTATGGTAGGACATTACCACAGACACCATGCCCAAGGGACTAAGGCTCACTGCAAATAAAGTGCTGCACTTTAATCACAGAGTACACTGTGGTTGTGTGGTAAGCAAGCGCATGCTATTCAAGTTTTACAGTCAGCAAGTACACAGTACTTAGAGGCACAGGTTTAAGTCTGACAGAGGTGTGCCAGCTTTAGGACTGCAATATTCTGACTCAAACAGCTTTAGCAGCTTAAAGAACAGCATTACGAGCTTTATGAACAACTATGAAACTAGAAACACCTCATTGTTGGAATAAGTCTCTTAAAATACAAACCCGTTAAGCATAATAGCAAATTTCATATCAATATAGAAATGAAACTTGTTTTAAATTTATTCAGTAGTTCAACATTGCATCTCTCTAAGTGTCTATGCAGATTAGATCAGCCAAATTCCATGCATAAAAAGCTTCTGCTAAAACTTAAACCCCTCTCTGGGAGGGGTCTGCATTTCCCTGATTTTGTACAGGTGAAATGCTCTGTACTACATGTTGCTCATGATTAACTGAATCACTGTGGCATTTTTGCTTTACTCAATGCTCGAAGAGCAAAGTAACTTCTGATTAAATAATAAGACAGAGTCTACCAGGAAGATGCAACTCTTGACCTTGCTCATAAAACTCTCTATTTGCTGAGGCTGGTGATTCAGCATAGGCACAGCCTCTATCACACTGGCTCATCGGGATTATCGCTGGAGAAACACGTGGCAGGCAAGAAACTCACAACTGATAGAGGAGAAAGCTAGTTTGAAGGTGCAACTTTAATCTCCAGGAATGCTTCCACTACAAAGTACATTTTAAATAGAAAAAAATAACAATGAAGTATCAGAAAAAATAAAGATTAAAAGTGGTGACAGTGATAAATTACTTGAGGAGAGGGGATAGAGAATGTAATTTTCCAATTAAAGACAGGAACATGAAGGAGCTGCTGGAATTTCTATGCATAGTTTTCACAAGAGAATTTATGTATAAATCCTAAAATTCATGTCAAATGAGACAGAAAGCATATATAGCCATTTAACCATATTCAGAAGAAATAAAACTCATAGGAACCAATAGAAACAGCTCTCAACTGGAACCTGGGGGGATACATACTATGACTGCAAGTTAGAGGCTGCTGAAGCTTCTGTGACACTACAGCTCCTATAGTAACATGTTTGGATCTTTGTCCTATTTTCCCTTTTGATAAAAGAAAGAAAAACATGCCTAAAAAGGGTATCCTTGAATTGCTTTTGAGTAAAGCCCTACAGAAAAGGGAAAAAGATAACTAGCATCCCAAAACTGAAAGAGATAGTACAGCATTCATTTTTATTTTTTAATTTCTGATAAAAATGAGCAGTAACCACTGAATATACTGCAGAGGGAGAATTCTGTAGTTTTAAGGTCCAAGAAAACAGAGATATTAATGTGGCTTATGAAAACTGGTCACTAATTTGCTATGCTATACAGCTATGTCAACTCCAAGCTTAACCTGGTCTGCAGACTAGCCAAAGAAGTGTACACAAAGGTATTTTAATACACAAGTTCCAGCCTGCCCGAGATGCTTTTTAAAGCATAGAACTCATTCCTGCACAAGCTGCAGTCCAACTTTTTATTCAAAGCCTGTAACAACTATGCTTCACATAAAGGGTCAAAATGATCCTCAGCTGACAATATATACTAGTTGATGATGGGTATATTGCACAAGTGTTATGAAAACTCAGTATCCCACGTTATTTCTGTGCACACTAAGGTGATAGACTCTTGAAGCACAAAACAGCATCTAATAAGGTTCCTGTGATCTTAATTTGTATATTTGTGAATCCGTATTTCTCCAGTAGCTGTTTATATTCTGAGCCACTTCTCTGCTTGCCTTCAGTCATACTGAGGGACTGTAGTACAGCTCTAGGAGGGTGCGTCTTCTCCTCGTCAAGCACAATTTCTGCTACTAGCAAGGCATTTCCTGCATTTCCAAAAACAACCAGAAGTACTTCAGTAAAGTATTTCTAGCTCAGATTTTTAGTTTTTTGTTCAGAGACAGTTATAGATAGGTCCCCCCTCAGACCGGTATTTTAACAGACTTCAGTGGCCATCAGTGACAGAAGTTTATTTTCAGTAATCTCTTCCTGGAAGAAACCATTAGTTGTCACAAGGAAGGAGGAGCTTAGAGCACTGTCTCCACTTCAGTGACGTTCAGACCACTTCCTGACTATGCTTTTTAAACTCAGTCTTGTTACCATTTGAACCAAGCAACTCCTTTAAGCGTCTGTCATACCCCAGTCTTCATGTAGGAAGACAGTCATCCACAGTTTTCTTTTGTAGTTTATAAACAGGATTATGCTTTATAGCCTAGATCTCATTTTGAATGCTCTCCTATGAAACAAACTTCATAGCTACAGTTAATCCTCTTAGATTAAGGAATCAGCTGAATACAGCAGTCAGGCTTTTCTCTTGCTTTTCGTCTTCCCTTTTGATCTTTTATATTGTCAAGATGTAGGCAAAAGCACAAGATACTACATATTTCTCAAGAAATCTGTGCATAAAGTAGTGTTGAACTCTACTACTATAGGCACTACTAAAAAACTGCCTCTCCTTGATTAACTTGAAGCCACTTTATTTTGCCTGCTTGTACATATAGACAGAAGCACATGCTCACGTATTTGATGATACAAGTCTTCACAAGAAAGGTTGAGCATGGCAGAGATAGAGAGATGAAGTAGTTGCATGTAAAATCTGCAACTACAGTAAGGACTTATTTCATACAGTTTTATTNTTTTTTTTAAGAAGATATTTCCATAATGCATCCGTAGGCATTCAAGCATAGGCTACTATAATTAGACAAATATGCATTTTTTAATATGAACTTACTATGATTATGCATTAACACACACCTGTACATGCATGAGATTGAAAACCTACCTGGTTTGCAAACAGCTGATATTTTACTTAAGAGTACGTGAATCTTTTCATCTGGCCAGTCATGAAGAACACGTGAAAGGATGTAAAGATCAGCTTCTGGAAGATTATCCTTGAAGAAGTCACCTGTTGGAAAGCAGAGTTAGTACCTTCCTACAGAAGGAAGGAAAACATTGAGACGGAACTAGGAGTTTCAGCAGAGATAACGTAAGAAACATGAACAAACAGGGGAAGCAACACACTGATTTGTAGTTAAGGAAAGCATAGTTTAAGAGTAAAGCAGAACACAGGTAAGAATTCTGTAACATGTAAAGATGGAGAGAAAAGCCTAAAGCAAAGAAGAGATTTAAGTCTTTTGTAACCAGCATGTTGATCTTGCCTAGGTCAAGCCTGAGACAAGGACATGCAGCAAGCCTCTACTCCCAGGGGTAACAAAAAATGATTTTAATTCATACTTCCTTATTCAGCCCCACTCTCTAGCCATAGTCAGTTTGTTTTTATCCCTACTGTCTTGAGAAATACAATGCCCCCATTCAGCATGTGTCAGCCCACCCTGCCTTGTACTAAGACAGGTCTGGGATTGGAGCAGGGCACCACACCATTTTCTGCAGCAAGAGCCTTCTCAGTGCTCCAGGATAATAGAAATAAGACAAAAGGTAATGTTACATTTACCTGATACAAACGTCACTGGAGCTGTGCATTGTTCTGAAGGCAGAAAGTAAGAGATGTTTGCAATGACTTCTGGAAGGTCAAACACTGTAACCTTCATATTTGGGTATATCTGTATTAATTCATGAGCCAGAGCTCCAGTACAACCTGTTGAAAGTTTAAAAAAGTCAAAATCAAGTCTTTTATCCCAACATTTGCATAAGTTTTTAAGGACAAGGCTGTCTGTAACATTAAAAAAAAAAAAGGCATTAATTCCGAATTAGAGGTAGCCAGTAAGCTCCACAATTGACAAAGTCAATAGCACTTCCCAGCGGATAGAACAATGCCTTAAAGCTTGGATAATGCAGCCGTTATTCTTTACTCTGCCATAGGCTTGCTAATATGACCTTTGATACCACTACCTCAGGGTCTTTTTGTTTGTTTTTCTCATTTTAAAAAGAACACTAATGGACTTGTAATTCGTGCATGAAGTACACTACAACTATTTACCAGATATAAAGCACTGATATCTGGAGTTTGACAAATACTCTCCAGCATAGTGCAGGACAGGGGTGGTAAGGTCTTGAAGTCTCTTCACAAGTGGCAAAGGTTGTACTAGTATTGTGTTAATTCCTCTGACAAGCTCTCCACGTCCCCATGCACTAAGTGAAGTTTTCTTCCTACACTCGATCTTTTCCCTACATAGTAACATCCCCTTTTTGCCACTCCAAGCACAGGATAAAAGGACACTAACAACGAGAGTTTTTCAGGTCTATCATCGGTCTTCAACATTTTGGTCGTCATCTTAGATATTAACTGGGAAAAAAACACCTAAACCACAGAACAATTCAATCCATTCTAAACGAATCCAAAATTTTTGTTCTAGCTACACAGTGTTTCAAGTCTGACACACCAATATAGAAAGATTCTATCAGCTAAGTCACAAACCTCCTTGTTTTCTTTGTTGAGCTATGTGTCAGCATGCGACTAATCATGACAAACATTCACTTATTTCAAGTTACTCAAGTATCATTTCAGTAACTTTGCTTTCAGTTAACTGCAATTGGTCCCTTAATTCTGACATTACAACACCAGAAAAATAATAGTAGATTATTTTACTGCATTTAAGTGGAAAAATCTACATATGTTTTAAGTAATAAAATATGGAACTGAAATCAAGCTTTTCTCTGTAATTTGCATGCAAGTTCAGTTACAGACCATACCTCCTAAATCACAAGTAGACTTAAACTGTGAAAGATCAAATGCTGTAGCCACATCTCTTGCTGTCAGGTGGGCAATGCTGTGCATGGCAGCCATAAAACGCTGCTTCACCTCCTGGCTGTGATAATAGTCCTAAAAAGGAAAACCAAACAAAAAAAGCATAGTAATTGAAATTTATTTTCATTACTTAACTAAGAATGTTGAGAATGTTCAACCAAGGCAGTAGGTGCTCTCGTACACTATTAACATGAGAATTCTGAAATTAAGAGATCAGCTAAAGTACCATCAACTAGCTGCTCATCCAAGCCCTTTACTGGTTACAAGCTGCTTCATTGTAGTGAGAAGCAGATTTTTGCATCCTCTCCAGAACTGTCACACAGATGTCTTTTGTAGTATGTCTCAAAGGACACACACTTAGCTGGTTTGGACACAGTCTTGGTGATGTCCCAAGGGCTATTAAATTCAGCACTTTTATCCAGTGAAGCTGAGGCAGCATGAGGAGGAAGAGGTAACCTGAAATGTTTTTTAAAGCAACTCTATGCCTTTGATATACATTTACTAACAGATCTGCTCCACAGCTAGGTATCTCCAGACTTTAAAATGTTTGAAAAACCAGATCAAGTTTTTTTTCTGCCAGTGTCCTGAAATGTTCCTTCTTCCTGACACACTCACAAATTTTGCTTTCATTTCATTCTGACTTATTCTCCCATGATGGGAAAATGAATAGATGAATAGGCCATAACTTAAAACAGAAACATTAAAGCTCATACTTTTTTTTTTTTTAAATAAAAATTAGTTGAGAAGAAAGTACTCAGTACCAGAACCTTGTGCCTCAAGCTTTGAAATGATGCATAAAATATGAATTTCTGTGTCTCACTTTCAGACAGACCTCACTGGTTATGTCTCACTTTACAGCTACCATGATGTGCAAGGATCTCCAGGCTGTGGTATGCACAGTGCCATAGGCAGCCCATCTGTTCTGCTTGGACATACTATCCTGTACACATATGGAAGCCCAGACCTGAACCAGTAGTGACTCCTGCCACTAGCGTCACCTAAGAAGACTCAAGGTGATAATCCAGATTAAGAGGATGAGCTCCAGTTCACCTACATTAAAGCTCCTAATTCACGCATAGATTTAAGCATCTATTCCAGCAGTTATCCTAGAATATCTAAAAATTCCTTTAAAACAGTCTGTAAAGGATTCCTAAAGGAACTTCTGTCCACCAGTAGCTTAGACACTAACATTAGGCTAACAGGACCTTAAGTCTTCACAGGCTCTTATTGCCTTCATCACCTGTAAATGAGGGATGTAGACATTTTCTTTAGAAGACTGACTTCATCAGCATCTAGAACTTGAGTACAAATCAAGAACCTCAGGACACAGTCCAAAGTACTGCAGTCAGAGATGAAGTCCTGACATATTCTCCTCCTCACTCTACTACTCCTCTCCTTAAACAGAGACAAATATTTATGCACCCAGCCTGCTTCACTCAGTGGTAACTGACAAGTTAGGCTGGTTAAAACCCTAAGCAATTTCCCAGGCTGAACAGATCCACCTGGGCTAGCATTAGGAAAGGAGTGTTATAGAGATGAAAACAGCTGAAGGAAAGGATTACAATTTTTAACATCAATATACACCTGCTTGAAGTATATACAAAACTACAAGCCTAAATAAAATAGGCTGGATCCCTCCTCTACTGCATCAACACAGACTTTGAAAACAAGCTTTCAGTATGCAGCCAGCACAGACTGCAGTGGATGCACATCAGTAACGAGCAATCAGCACCCAATATGGAAGGAGTGCATGTGTAAGGTACTGCTACCTGGTGTTATAAGAAGGCCACACAACTGTCAAGTAAACAGGCTTAGAGGTTGTTCTCAGCTGGATGGGCAGAACTTCAGTCAATTTTGTCAGCACTCAAATTTCCCGGTACATTCTGTGATTGCTCCAGCACTTTAGAGCCTAAAGCCTGCACTGTTCAAGCTGAAGGGAACAGAATTCTATGACTAGTGAGTTACACTGTATTTCTAGCATTTGTGATTCACCAACTTTCTTAAGCAGCTCGGTCTCCATCTCCTTCTACATCAGTTCTTCTGGGCTCTTCACAGAGAGTTTTGATACAAATAAGAGTTTACATTACCTTAAATAAATCCTCTGCTTTCTTTCCAAAGGCTCGATGGTTCTGCCTGCTGCCCTCTCTAACAGCAGACTCCAGGTTTGTGAAGAGAGGCCAAAGGTGGTCATTAGAATGGATAATGTAACCATGCAGTGAGTATTCACCATCCGATGTCAGGTAAGTATTTGCTGAGTCTGTATTACTGTAACCTTAAGGGAAGAAAACAACTAATCAGTTTTGTTTCAGCATTTTACAACTGTCTGCTAATATCTGAAGGCATGTTACCCTGTACAGCTGTTAAAGAGATAGTAAATCCTGATCTTGGCATTACAGGTTTTTTTTGTACAAAAATTTCTATGGAATAGTTCTGAAGTTCTTCTCATTCTTAAAGAAACAGACTCAACTAAATATATATATTATATATATTTCTATAATATTAAGAAGCTGTCCATGAACAGGGACACATTTCAGAGCTCTCCTCATAAAATTCCCGATTCTCTGCTCAAGTTTGTGACTCTGCATGGCCGCAGCAGGGAATGGAGTTTGGTCATTACTTTACATGATATATCTGAGCTTTTACACTGCTCCACGAAAGTTATTAGAATTTGGAGATGATTGCTTTTGCTCTCTGAACACAGACCTCAAAGGACACCTGGCGTTTTCATTAAATAATGCCTGCTCCCAAACAAAGCAATTCCAGCTACTAATGATGAAAGCAAAGCAGCAACAATCCCCCCCCACCTCAAATCCAAGTTACCCACAACATCAGGTCAGTTCCTGTAACCTTCGAAGCATCTCTTCCAGTGCTGTAGGTCTTTCAGTGCTACATGCAGTTGTGGGGGGTTGCACAGGAGCAGAGGGGAAAGAGAACCCTTCTCCCCTGACTAGAAGGTAAGCAGCAGTTTGACCATTTTGATCCTCCTCCCCTTACCCCCAATCTCCTCACTCACCCCTTTTTTATTTAAAAGGAAAGGTGGGGGGAATGGGAAGAGTCACCTTGCGCTGTTTTCTCCAGCAAGCCAAGAGCAGCACAGGCATCAAGGAGTCTTTCTGTTCCACCCACAGAGGCTCCAACCTCATTTGCAACATCCACAGCCTTCAGAGGACCTTTATCTTTCAAATAATCAAACATCTTCAGCTTAGAGGCTACAAACAGCGCCTACATGTAGGAAAAAATGTTGTCATGCTGCATTTAAAAGACTGCAATCAATAAACAAAGAAGCCACATCTTTTGCCACAGACATTCTAGAAGTATTATTCTACATTATTAATGTTCTTTAAATGGAACACAGGGTAACAAAACTCCTAGGAACTGTTATGACAGGTTTCCTTCCCTCTCAGACGAGTTTCAACACCTTGGCCAAGTAACACTATTTAGGACAGATACATTTGAGAGAGAAGGGAACTCTATTCTGGAATGCAGCCTACTGAGTTTATAAAAAGACCACCTCTTTATTCAGATATTTAGCATATCCATAGCTATAAACATGTTCCATAAAGTCAAACATGCTTAAACATCTGAACTGATGCCCGTAAGGAATTGGAAAATTCCACTACAGCAACGTAGCAGCTTCAGTTACGAGAAGATTGGTCTTAGTATAATAAAAACTGAGGGGAAAAAAAGGAATGAAACTCCAAAGCACAACTCTACCACATGCACACCTTAGGACATATACATATGGAACGGGGGAAGAGAGAGAACAGTTAGTGCATGACAGTAGAGGAAAAACCCATGGGCAATGAAGGTGTTTAGGCTGAAAAGCTTAACTGAACTTGTACAGATATGCTAACCAGACCAGAGAGGAATGTTAATGGTATGTGACGATATACACCTCAGCATTTGAGATGTATTTGCAATTCTGCAGTTCTGATGCTCTGAAGCAGTTAAAACACCTAAAACCGAGGAATATCTATGTGGAGTACAAGAGTGGAAGCACACACAGCCACCACTGAATCCACTTCTTTGCAACTGTAGGCAACAATGATATATTTGAAAAATTCAAGGCAGTTAAGAAAAATGGATTGACATTCTATTTAATAAAAACAAGTGGAAAAAACAGGAGATTAACTATGAGAAGGTCTGCTAGTGTGTAAATATTTATCATCATCTTCTTTATGGTTTTCTCTGTTGTCCTAGTGAGAACATACAATTGGGATTTACTAGAATCCAGGCTTTCACAATACTGAGTCAATTGCATCTAGGCTACAACCATTTGGCTTACAAGATCTGCCCAATCTTTGGACTAATGTGACCTGGAATTTACAAGATGAGGAACAAGGTGTAACGAGTCAAAAACTTAGCTGATACAAGTCATTCCACCATTTTGGGATGCTCAAGTCAAAAAACCACCACCACCACCACAAATCCCTAAGGGACTGAGTAAAGATCAGACTATGCAATTTCAGAACATGTTAAGTTTGAGAACATATGCTTTAAACCTGACCCCTCCTCTTCTGCAACAGCAGCTGTTCAGAGTAAAATAGGTGGCAATGTCTTCTTCCTCTGCAGGAGATTTCAGTTTGCTTTATTAAGTCCTTGAAACAACACTCAAGGATCAAAATGAAATAGATCTCAAGAGCTTTTACGAAGCTAAACACTTTTGTGCTCATATCACTATTCCACAAGTAGAAAGAGAGAAAGTAAGACTTGTCAAATTACAGAGATAGTCCACCACAACTGGTAATTAATTTTACAAAGATCCAAGCCATGGGAAAAGAAATTCCCACTAGTTCAACATGAAACTCAGCACTTCATACTATGATTTTACACTGGATTAGTGGGGAAAAAAAGCTCCTGCTTCTGTTTACAGTTGTCACCAATGTTTACTGCACAAAACTCAATTAGCATCAGGTAACCGTGACTAGTATACAGAATATGCAACAACAAAATGCTGATGATTCTCCTTATTTTGCACTTGAAGAAATACTAAGCATCATCTCCCCCATTCAAGTACATCAAAATACACTCCCTTTGCATGCCTGCAAGCAGCATACCCACACATCTGTAGTGACCACACTGTGGTTTTCCTTCAGATCCGAGTATGGCTTTCTGCTTTTTCAACAGAATCACTGTCCACTGTTCTGTGCATTTCCCTCCACACCCCAGCCCAAAGCTTTTTTTATTTATTTTTATTTTTTAATATATCTTTAGGTTCAGGTTTGTCATTTCACTGCCACTTGAGCAGTTTTTTCCACCTCTTCCTGAAACATGAAGGACTTGACTGAAATCAGTGATCTGTTTAGAATGACTGATGCTCATTTTTCCTCCACCTTCTTCACTAGTGTCTTCATTACACTGGAGCTCTGAGTAGAAAACTTGGCAGCATTTAAGTGTCCAGCTACTCATTTCCCATCACGCTTGGCTGCTACACAGAGCATGTGACCTTCAGTTTGTAGCCTATGTTATGTGCATGTCTTTATCAGATATTGCATGGAGATTATCAGCTAAAAACACCTGAACATGAAACAGGGCATAAAAAAATACTTCCTTAATAGGAATAAAAAAATAACTATCTTTCACAGAATTCTAATACTAAGCCTTAAAAGTTAAAAAGAAAATAAAAGTGTGACAAGCATTGCATATATTTTAGATAAGTTTTGCAAGTTAACCATATAAAATGCCTTATTTGCAGTGTATCTAAAGGTAACATACTAATTGATTGTGGTCTTATGACCAGTACAAGAAAATAATCAAAACCTTAAAATATTTAGTGGTAAATCCATACTTAAAAATGTTTTGGAGTTTCCCTACAACATTCCACTTCAATATTGGAGTGCATTTTGCATAAATACATTTCTGAAGTTACTGTTATTTTGTAACTGGGAGGCAATTACACCATGCACCAGAGCCTGAATCACTGTTGTAGTTAATTAAAGATGAGTCATGATCTTTCCTAAGTTGCATTTAATTAGCATGACAAAAGACATGTACAGGAGGCAAGGGGGTACTGTTGTCAGACACTCTGGAAATAGTTTCACTGTTCATACCCAAGACCAATCATACAAGGGCAAAATTAAAAAAAGTTCTGTGGACTTGTTTCCTTTCAAATCAAGAGAAAGATTTTAATCACATGGGTAGCTGAAGTTTCATAGAACAGATAAAAGTCAATACCAGAAAACAATATTTACCAGAATTTTCAGCTATTCAGCTATTCTCTGGTACTTCAGTGGTCCTTTTATACTAATTATTATTCTTATCCCAACTCAGGGTATTTCACATTTACTGGTATATATTGAAGTCCAACAAAACAATTCTATCAGTCAGCAAACTAATCAGTAGTTTTATTTTTTTCCCCTTACCTTTGAAGCTCGAAAACCATCCATCAGGTCTAGAATTTTAGATGGAAGTTTTGCTGCACTTTCTGACACTCCATTCCTATTTTCCAAAGGTACCATAAAACCAGTTCTGCCACTAGAGCTGTTTTCAGAGTTGTAAATAGCTCTTGAGGGACACATCCCACTGCTGTCCAACTTATTAGCACCTTTATGCTCAGTGAAATCTGACGATTCGCTTTCTCCATCACTCAGGTTCTCAAAAGTGTCCACAGAAGGGATAGAGTCATGCTTTATATGCTGTACGGTATGTTTAGAGGGCGGATAGTACAATTCTGCTAGCTTTTTGCAGAAGTGATTCAGAGGAAATCCCACCACGTTCAAGAAATCTCCGTGGACATATTCAACTAACATTCCACCAAGGGCCTGGATTCCGTATCCACCAGCCTTGTCCCTGGGGGAGAGAAAACAAAAACTGAGATCTATCTAATTAAGGTTAAGAGCATGGTTAACAGTGAATGTAGCACAGAACACATAATCACTAATACTGCAGAGTCTGGAATAAAGGCTAGTGTACTCAAGCTAGAGGTGGATTAAATCTACTAGTTAGGCTCAACACTGCAAGTTATACATTACAACATAAATATAAGGATCAATATTTTACTAAGGGTGGGTAGCCTAAGGTCCTTAAGCTTCAGACAGTCCAAGTGCCATAGCCACTGATGCTGGAGGAACATCATCTGACTGCAGTCAAACTGTGCTGCCATAGCTCGCCCAGCATTCTCCACGTCCTGGCTACCAAGGAAGGGCAACAGCAAGCGTTACTGAGACCAACACTGCCTCCTGGTCACCCAGCTGCATGTGACCCTAGCCCTGCTCCTGAAGGCTGGCGGGCCTCTACATATATGTTAGCTCCAGAAGGAGCTCACACTGAAGAGGACATTCTAGAACTCAAACAACTGTAGTTTGTGTCTTGTGGCTCTCAGTCACTGGAATATCTAAAATGAAGACAGGTTGCTTCTCCTCAAGAAAAATACCCATTCAAATACAAAATCTACTGCTATCCCACTCAGGCCTAATTTTTGTGTAACTCTCTGAAATGTACAGTTGTACACAAGGTGTTCTTAGACATCATGGTAATACTAGTAATTTGGCACAGGTATGTAATTCCACAGAAAGTAACCTTAAGAATCTCATTTGTCTTTAGGTGTAATTATGTAAATTCCACCATGTGGAATGGAAGCGTATACAGCCAGATAAGCTTCGATAGACCCAACATTTTTACTGTTCACATCTAAGGAACAAGGTAGAAGGACGCTTACTACATGATAACACCAGAATCTGGAAGCCTAAACAAGCAACCTTTGAAACCAAAGGCCAGTCAGTCTCAGATCTATTAACTTCAGATAGTATGCAATTACAAACTGCTTTTGAAAGAAAACTACTACACAAAAGATAATTGACTTTTCATCCTAGGTTTCATGAGAACAGTTCTCTAAATTTTAGAACTTATTTCTGGAGTGCCTTTCAGTTAGTGTCCTAAACAGAAGCAGAGGAATCAGTATCCCAGCAAATGAGATTTTGAATTATTATAAACTAGGAAACGAGGCATTTCCTTTAATCTTGCACTTTAAGCACCACTGCATAGCTTTTCTGTTGTTCAAAATATTCTTCTACAACATACTGAAGACTTATACCATCTAAGCTAGGAATATTCTCATCCCTAAATATATTGCTTTTATTTTTAAAATGAAGTAGTACTTCAGTAGGATGAAGTCATCCTGGTATATGCTGACAAGGAGACAGAAAAACACTGAGCATCAAAAGCAGTGGTATCACACTCCTGGAAAGCATATTAACACAATTTGCCACCTCGTTTATTTTTAAACAGAACTTTACATTCTGGCATTGCATCCAGAGGATTCTCTACTACAGCTACAGCTTCCAGTCCAAAGACATAAGGCTATGTAGTTTGTAACAGTTCCATTGATCTTTAAGCCAGTGTCTTCCACGCCAAAACCCAGAAAATATTTCAGCATTTACACAGCTCTCATAACTAGCTCTGGCTAATCTGACTAGCTTTCGTAACATGATAAAGTCAGTGCTGTGCTAGTAAAAGAAGAGGCTTCATTTAGAATAGTATGTACAGCAACAGTTAATTTGTATTAGAAAGAACTCACTTAAAGACTTTTTGACAAGTAATAAGATCACGGCTGCAACCAAATCATTTTTCAGTAACTGACCTTTGTAGGGAAAACATGGTTTCAACAGGAATGTGTATAACATCCAGCAATTTAAAACAAAACAAAAACAAACAAAAAAAACACCACAAAATACATGAAGCAGTGGAAGAGAAAAAGTTATGAAAAGTAAAACAGATAAAAATGCAACATTAAAACACATTTCCTTTATTACCTGTAGAACTTTAGCCTTACTTATGCCACAAAATAATATATCCACAGAGTACATCTGAGTTGTCCAAACAGAGCAAATGATCAAATAAACCACTGCTGCACTGACGAGTACTACTGGTCCTACAGATGAAGGGAGATGTTTGGTTGGGTTGTGGGTTTGTTTCCAAAGGCAGGAATGCATGTATGACAGTTACACGTCTTGGCCTGTACATTCACATTATTAGAAATACAGACAAATTTCAGCCACATTAGACAGTCTGAGCTAGTGACTGAGCAGTAGTACACAGAAAAGAACAAGTTCATCTTCAAAGAAGGAAACATTTAAAATAGGTCAGAAGGTGCACACTAATTTCTTGCATCTCTATCACCTAAGAGATAGTTGATTGGATATCCCATCTTAGTTATCTTCACACATCTACAAATTAGACAAGTCCCACCTTTAGTTCCTTTAAATATGTAGTAGTTTTGTAGAGCAAACAGAACTACTGACACCAGAGGTAAAGAAAAGCAGAATTAATTCTCCTATCTCTGGAGAGAGGCAAAGTCAGTGTACTCATGTCAAGGAACCAGTCAGACGCATTTCCATTTGCAAGGAACTTGCAAAGGAGCAGGGGTGGGCAGGTACAAGAAAAACGATTTGGTAATGGACTCTGGTGAACACTGAACAGCTCTTTCATACAGAGAGAAGTCAACTGTAGCAACGTTATGGATTAAAAACGAGATTCTAAGTTAATTCTAGCATAAGAAGAATACAGCTTCCCTTACTTCTGCAATGCTGCACCTGTAAGATTTTCGCTCTAGGAGCTGAAAACATCCAGCTGCCTATGTACTAATTTGTGCCGTCAGACTAATTATTTGCAAAATCTGAAAGATGCATTTCCTTACAGTCTATAGCTTTGAGGGAAATTACTCTTGGAGAAATCACACAAGGGAAGAAAGTTAGACTTATATTCTACATTTTATTACCTTATAGTTAAGTCTGAAACTGTAGAGCTCCAGACTCTGAACACCTCTTCCCCAATTGCAGCAGAGTCCTTTGCTTTCATTTCACCATACAAGCAGAGCTATCAAAAACTACACAGGATATTCACAAGTTTTCTCCACAAGGGAAAGATTGCAAAATAAACAGCTGGCTCAAAGAGGCTGACAAAGACCAAGCCTACTCATTACACAAGCACAAAATAGTTGGGATCACTATAGTCCAACCCTCTTTCGACACAGAGAAAGAAAAGTAGGAAGAGCCCTTCCAGTAGGCAAAAAATATCCTTGGTTGGAAAGAAGAGCAGGAGTGAAAGAAAGCGAAAAGGCATCTTTCTGCAGCCAACATGCTGAAGGGTTTTTTTTTTTTTTGTATAGCCTCAGTCTACCTGGAGATAGTGCTTTTCCCTCCTCATTTGTATTTTAAGTCAGCTATATACTTTTAGAATTAGCCAGTGACCAAGTTTTAAAATACTACTTGCCACTTTTGTTCTTCATATAAAAAGGACAACTCAATTCAATCCTCAACAGCAAAGAATAGTCAAGTTTTTAATTCTTTATGCAATCATTAAGTCTTGTATGATTTCATAAAATTAAGTCGTTAAAAAATAATGAAATGGTTACTTGAATTGTAATAGTGTTTAAAAAAAACTAGAAGCACTTAATCATATAACTTTTATGGGTGGCCATGGTAGAACAACAGCAACAAACAAAAAAAGACAAAAAAAACTTCTTACCATGTTACAGAATTTACAGGGCACTACATTTAGCAGCTCCCTTACAAGCCCAGAGCAAATCCTTCCTATTCTCTTAATCATATGAATTGAGTGGCTTCTGGAGTACACCAAAAGATACTCTGAACCTCTGGTCCCTCAGAAGCTCGTGCCATCACACACCATTAGCAGAATGAACAGAATTACCCAGTGCTGTTCATGAGCCATTTTGATGCATCGCAGCACTGCTAAATCTCATCTTCCAGAGCATATAATGAGAATGTTCAAAATATTTTTCAACCTTACATACTTTCTAAAAATCCAGTTACTTCCCCTTCAAATCAACTGCATACTAAAGATAACCTTCCAAAAATTTAACTAGGAATTTCTGTTATAGACCATATTCTTACCAAAAAGATTCTTCTCTGCATAATCCAAATTAGTCTCTTTAATAAACTGGGCACCTTACATGCTCAAAACATACGCCTCATCTATATATGCACTTAAATCCAAAGTCTACACTGGTTCCTCCTGTCTTAGGAGAGCATGACTATTGTTTTATGTCACAAATGAGTGCATAAAAACATTCCCGCTGATATTCTTACAGTCAGAATTGAAGCTACAGAGCCAAAAGTCCACCTAAGATCACAAGATACACAGTCCACAGTACTAACCACAGCCTGATTTGCCTTCACTAAGACACAGCTAATAAAAGGGAAAAGCAAGTTCTGCAACATCACGAACATTCCCTTGTTGTCTCCAAATAATTACTTTTCTTTTAAACAGTCTAGTCAACCTCATCTTAAAAGTAGTTAGGCAGTCTATTCTCATTCCCATTTCTTCTGCGGAATCAATGTTGTCTGTAAGTAGCCAGTATATTGCAGAGGTAGAGGAAACCCATAAGCCAAAAGACAATTATATCATAAGAACACATGTATAAGCTGGTCACAAGAATAGGGTGAAAATTACATTGGTGTTTCTTGCATGACAGCAGTGTGAACTTAGACCAATCTTATGCCCGTTTCCTTTTTTGATAGGCTACATAAGCCAAGTTCTAGCTTCTTTCAATAAAGCTCTCCAATAAAAAGGCTTCTAGAGGTATATCAGTGATAAAAGGAAGACTAAGGAAATTGCAGGCCTTCTCCGGAAGGAAAACAGGAGACCTGGTTACCTGGGATATGGAGAAGGCTGGGGTACTAAGTGACTTTTTTGCCTCAGTCTTCAACAGCAAGAGCTCTGGCCACATACCCAAGCCGCAGAAGGCAAAGGCAGGGACAGGGAGAATGAAGAACCACCCACTGTAGGAGAAGATCAGGTTCAAGACCATCTAAGGAACCTGAAGGTGCACAAGTCCATGGGAACTGCTGAGATGCATCCACAAGTCTCGAGGGAACTGTTTGATGTAGTCGCTAAGCCACTGACCATCGTATTTGAGAAGTCTTGACAGTCTAGTGAAGTTCCCACTGACTGGAAGAGGGGAAACATAACCCCATTTTTAAAAAGGGAAAAAAGGAAGGTCCAGGGAACTACAGGACAGTCAGTTTCACCTCTGCCTGGCAAGATCATGGAGCAGATCCTCCTGGAAATGATGCTAAGGCACATGGAAAATAAGGAGGTGATTGGTGACAGCCAACATGATTTGACTAAGGGCTCATTGTGCCTGACAATTCCGGTGGCCTTTTACGATGGGGTTATAGAATTGGTGGATAGGGGAAGAGCAACTGATGTCATCTACCTGATTTGTGCAAAGCATTTGACACTATCCCGCACTACATCCTTGCCTCTAAATTGGAGAGGCATGGATGTGACAGATGGACCACTCGGTGGGTAAGGGATTGGCTGGATGGTGGCACTCAAAGAGTTGCAGTCAACAGCTCAATATCCAAGTGGAGATCAGTGATAGCTGGTGTTCCTCAGGGCTTGGTACTGGGACCAGTGCTGTTTAACGTCTTTATCAGCAACATGGACAGTGGGATCAAGTTCACCCTCAGCAAGTTTGCCAATGACACCAAGCTGTGTGGCATAGTCAACATGCTGTTTGTCCCTTCCCTCCAGTCCCTGGGTCAGGGCAATCCCAAACACAAATACAGGCTGTGTGGAGAATAGATTGAGCAGCCCTGAGAAGAACCTGGGGGTATTGCTCAATAAGAAGCTCAACATGAGCCAGCAATGTGTACCTGCAGCCCAAAAAGTCAGCTGTATCCTGGACTGCATCAAAAGAAGTGTGACCAACAGGTCAAGGGAGGTGATTCTCCACTTCTACTCTGCTGAGACCCCACCTGGAGCGCTGCATTCAGCTCTGGGGCCGCCAGCACAAGAAGGACATGGACCTGTTAGAACGAATCCAGAAGAGGGCCACGAAGATGATCAAAGGGCTGGAGCACCTCTCCTATGGGAGAGGTGAGGGAGTTGGGGTTGTTCAGCCTGGAGAAGAGAAGGCTCTGGGGAGACCTCACAGCAGCCTTCCAGTACCTAAAGGGGGCCTACAGGAAAGCAGGAGAGGAACTCTGTCACAAAGTGTAGCAATAGGACAAGGTGTAATGGTTTTAAACTAAAAGAGGGTAGGTTTAGATTAGATATTTGGAAGAAATGCTTTACTCAGAGGGTGGTGAGGCACTGGAACAGGTTGCCCAGAGAAGCTGTGGATGCCCCATCCCTGGAGGTGTTCAAGGCCAGGTTGGATGGGGCTTTGAGCAACCTGGTCTGGTGGGAGGTGTCCCTGCCCATGGCAGGGGGGTGGTGGTGGAACCAGATGATCTTTAAGGTCCCTTCCAACCCAAGCCGTTCTATGATTCTACAATAATAGTCATTCCATTCACCTATTTTATAATGAGAGCTAAACATTGTCTAATGTATCCAAGCTTCCTGAATGCTTCAGTTAACAGAGAAGTACTTGAACATTGCATGAGTGCTTGCTAAAATCCAGAACATTTCAACAGTCTTCGCTTTTCAAATTTGTTGGGGTACTAAAAAGGTAGTTCAGTTTACCTGGAGGAATTGTAGTTCTAGACAAGGACAGAACATCCACATTGCATCACCCATGCTATCATGTGATACAGCAAAATTCTACAGAACACAGGGCAAAATGCTTTATGCTGGAGGCTAGTAACATACCCTAACACCTCCTCTCAAGTACCGTTTGATAGCTTCAGAGTCTACTTACATAGGCTCCCCGCTGTGAATGTATTCCCATAAGAGCTCTTCAGAAAGGTCTGAAAATTTTACTTTAGTCTCTTCATAGAAATCAGTGATTTCTGTCTCTAGCTGATTACCTACAGAGAGGAAGAAGTCTCATTTAGAAACAGAAATTTTAACATGAAAATAATAGTTTAGAGAATAACATCGGTTTCATTTTACCTCATATTAATTTGAGGGTTTTCCTAGAAAAAAAATAATGATACATAGATGGGTTCACTGTCCCTAAAGAGCATTATTAGCCATTTCATAGATCTGTTTACTTCCCTCTGCACATACTCATTTTCAGTAAAAGCTGAAAGCTGTAAAAGCCTACATTTTCTACCTTTGTGGTCCTGTCTTTGAGCTAACAGTTTGCTCTCCCTGTGCACAATACACTCAAGTTAATAATGCTTTTACAGAGCTATTTATGGACTGCTAACATACACATCCAGCAATGAGTACAAAGAAGGCTGCAGACACTCTTCTAACTTTATGACTGTTGTCAAACAACTCATAACACATCATAGTTAAAATTACAGCTGTTATATATGCCTGAATGTGCAGCTGCATCTGTACTGCAGACTCAGGCATCCAGCAGTGCCATCTGCAACCATCAGTGTGATTTTCATATCATCTCTCAAGAAATAAGGTGAATATTTCAGCCCTCTGGATATAGAAGTGGTTGTAAGAATGCCAAACGTGCCATAAAGTATCACACACCTGGCTGTGGGCTCCACCAAGTGCTTTGCATGGGTACACTGTGAGCCTGGTAAAATTGCAGAAAGGCTGCTCCAAAATACGATCAAAGAAAGCAGTCTTACAAAAATGAGTACGCACTAGCACATTTCATATTAATTCACTCTTTCCTATATAAAAGGAAAGTCAGCATCTCCGGCTACTGCTGTGCAAATCATTGGCCTATATTCTGGTAGCAGTGGAAATTCTTCAGGAGGAATAAGGAAGATCTGGAGTACAGACCACAGGAAGAATACTATCCAACTGCTAACGGTGTTAGCATTAAACACTTAATCACCCAGATGAAGTTACAGAAAGTTAGTAAACAGCCTTCCCATATTAATACATAACACTATCAGCTCAAGATGAAAATTCAGTCTAACATCTATGGGGCACTTAGCAACAGCATTATAATTAAAACTAAAAATGTACTCTGGAAAACTCTTCCATTGAATCACTTGAGGAATATGCTGACTTAAGGTATTTTTATTCAGCTGAGTATACCATGGGTTAAATTTGTAAGCTTCAGATGAGATGAGCTGTCATTAGCATCACTACTGCAAGTGTGTGCAATTCTATTTTCCTCTTAGAGTAAACAATGAAAGGCATTATTATTCTTCCTAGATTACTTACAGGAACCACTTGACATTTTATTTCTTTTCCAGCAGCTACTCTTTCTACTGTAGAAATATTAATAAGGGTACTGGATCACTGACCTTATTTCTGTTACAATAGCTAAGAGCAATAATTCTAATAAAAATTTGAAGTTGTAAAGAATCTGTCTACAGAAAGACTATATCCAATGAAATTTCAGACGGGGATCCTGACCCTGACAAAATATCCACTAATGAAGTATTGACACAATTATCAGACGAAACCCCTTGACCTAACACTCCCCAAATTTTAATATTGGGCTGCTCAAAACCCACTTGTTTACTGAAGAAATTATCTGATAAATAATATGGATTTATTACGCTTCGCAGTTCAATAAAAGGCCAAGGCACTAAGCAAATATTTTACTCAACTCCTAAAAATAAAAACTTTAATTCCCCTTATTTACTGAAAAAGGAAGTCACTACAGATAGAGCAACCTCTTGTATTCATCAGTAGTGTAAACAGAACACAAGAAAAAAAGTTACTGTGAGTCAGGTTCTGTTCAGTCCCACAGTTTGTAGTACCTTATCTGAATTTCACTTAGAGTATTCCAACAAGTTTACAATGGTCTTTTAGTTAGTTCCACAGCTCTCAGAGACAGTATTTTTATGGTCTATTGTATTTTGTCATCTTCCCTCCTGTGTGAACACTGAATGAAATAAGAAGGCTGGCTTTTGTGAGGAGTTTTTAATTTACATATGATTTTAATTTATATACAATAGGTAATTCTCATCTTGAATGGTAAGCCAATTCAGACTATATATGAAAAACTTCCATGCTATTTCTTCACCTGTACAAGTCCTTATATAAATAATTGCTCATGAAAACACTGAGTTTTAACAAAATGACCCATGTACCTTTACTGCTGCAGTGTATAATAGCCACTCCTGTGAAAACGCTGTGCTCTTTCCCACTCAACCTGTCAGGGAAAACCATGCATTAAGAAACAGTTTTATGAAACCCGTCACATGCAAAAATATTCTACGTAGTTCTGTTACCACAGGCTGAGCAACACACCATCATATAAATATATCACTGATGGCTCTGACATATCCTAAACAAGTACATTTTATTTATTTCAATATAGCTGAAAAGACATTAACAAAACAAACAAGAAAAAGTTAGAGATTCAGTTATGCCAAGTTTCCAAAACCTCACTATTATCAATGTCCATAGTTTGGGAAAGTAGTTAGTGGTGTCAGCCTATTTACCATACAGAGGGAGAGGTGACTATTTCAAATGCATAAGAAAGCCAATCAACACAGACACTACCATTACAGGCAACTTCACTGAAAGCTGGCAATAAACAGCCAGGTGACACAACTTGGACTGAACGAGCGACAGGTGACTACAGCTTTTGTATGCATTTTATCCAGACATCTGACCCCCAGGGATCCCACAGCAAGCTAGAGGAACAGAAGCAGAGCATACAGGAAGACAGTTCATGCCCACTCTTTCCCAGGACCCATGCATGCAACTCCCAGCTGAGCTGACTGCTGGTGTGGAAAGCCTGAGGTAGCATGCTCTCTCTTGCAGTGGCTCCAGAGTGCCACACTGTGGCTCATTAATTGTGAGGGCTTTCAGTTTGTCTAATGTATAAGGAATGGAAGTATAATAGGTGCCATGAAAACTTGAATTTTTGAAGAGACTCAGGAATAGTCTCATGGAGATTAACCAGGCTATTTGTGGTGATCAGAAGCATCTCACATGCTTAAAATCCCCCACAGGATTCAGTGTAATTAATTGTAAAATGAAACCATGAGTGAAAAAATTCAGGCTGACATCTTGGATATACGAGCTCTTATCTTTTCTGTATTTTTTCCAGTTTATATAGAAAAAGTTATTTTTTAACTGTGAAGTGCATTTCATATACATGATTAAAGAGACTGAACTACTGAACTTTCAAAAAAGAGGCATTTGTGTGCATTAGTAGACCGAGCTCTTTTTTAAAAAAGTACTATTTTTGAACTAACCAAACTTGGCATGATTTTAAGCAAAAACGGAGTGGTGAGAAACCTCTTGCCAGACAGACTCCTTTGGGAATCTCCTACTAATAAACATATGCTGCTGTCACTTACTGGAGAGGAAAAAACCTACTACTTTCAAATTAATAACATTCCACAAAGGATAAAAAAGCTCAACTCAGTGAAAAAAAATCTAAAATAGACTTACAGAACCAAACTCCAAAAACCACCAAGCCTCCTGTATTCTCTCTAGCAGACTCCTGAGTTAGAATCTAAACTGCTGAATCAAGTGGGATACCTTTTTTTTTGGTGTTTCCCCCAATACAACAGAACAATGACAGACTAGTGGATTTATCACATCTAACCCTTCAGAAAGGAGGTGATTAGTTTTATTCAGCTGGTGTTTCTTGGAGGGAAAGAAAGAGCTACAAGATACCATTAAGCTTGAAAGGAAAAGTATCCTTCTGGAAAAAAGCAGAAGCCTAAAAAAACAACTGACAGCCCATCCACTGAGAACAATGATGGAAGCAGAGATTTTTCCTCAGTTAAACTATAAATCCAAAAAAAACAGTGCATGGGTTGAAGCAAAACTGCAAAGTGTAACCCCAATTCAAGGCACTTTAACACATTTTCTTAACTAGTTTCATTACATGACCCTGCTTGAGCAGAAGTGTTGGATAAGATGACCTTCCAGAGGTCCCTTCCAACCTCAACCATTCTCTAAGAATTTCTCTATTGACAGTATTAGATCGGAAGATAAAAAACAATCAATGCCACATACTGACTTATTGGAAAGTAAATTAGCAAAATATTTGTCTAATAAAAAATTAAACTAAGGACATTGGACATTTCCTTTGAAAAGAAACAAGGTAGTACAATTTAAAGCAATTGTCAATGAACACACATCACTATGTACTTTCTTGTACATGCAATTCTTTTTCATTGAACTTCAAGCCTCAAACCACTTGTGTCCTCTTCCCCACCATGATTTCTCTCCCTATCTTCCCTTCCTGTCCCCTTCTTGTAACAACTGAAGCACACAGCAAGTCTTGCGATAAACGTCTTTGGAAACTAACTCAAGTGAAAACAAAATGGTTTGTTACATCCCTTATCAGCTCCCTGTGGTAAAGGGGCAAGAACAAGCAGCTGTGGGTAAGATAAAAGCACGTCTAACTTTCAGTTGCAGAACTGACTTACAGTATTTAAAAATGCTTGAAAAATCTGTAGCCAGAGTTCTTGATATACTTCAAGGTGCCTGTACAGCTCCTGTCAAAACAACTTAATATACGTATTTGGAATCTTGTTTAAAACTACAAACCTTGACAACATCCTATATGCATCTTGCTTATCAACTGGTTTCTCCAGGATCTGCTCATCCACAGTCTAAAACAAAGACAGAGATACCAAGCTGTTTTCTTACTTTTCTTGGAACTGAGGTAAGAAGAGAAAAGATTTAAGCCACGATTTCAGCCAGGTCTTCAAAATGAGTCTACTGAGCAGAGCAAGAAGCAGATACTTTGGTAAAACAGTTAACTTACTGTTGAGCACCTCTACCCTACAGTAACAAAAGCTCTCAAACAAAAAGGTAATTGAACTTCTCCTGTCCTTCACTGTTTACCGTCTGAGTGGAGGTGACAGGCGTGACAGGAGGTGACATAGGGGGTGATGCCCCCTATGAAGCACAACATTAAACAGTTCACATGATCTGGATTTCTTGACAGCAATAGCCACCTGAAAACAGAATTTCTATTACACAGGAATCAGTATTACAGAGGACCAAAGGCAATAGTTAAGCAATACTAGTGTCTTTTGAGAAATAGTAGCAATGCTTCTAGCACCCAAGATACCAAAAATTGCCCTGTTTGGAAGAAAAAAAAAAAAAAAAAAACGCATCTACAAAACCCTCAAAAACACACCATATTTCAGGTGTAACTTTTCATTGAAAATCATTTTCCAACTTTAAACCTGAAGATACAAGTATTTTCTACACTCTTAATAAACTAAAACAATGCTAAAGCACAAAAGTCCTCTTACCACAATAGTGTCTGCTCCTATAACAACATCAGGTGTTCTGAGGTGCTTCTGCAAAGGCATAAAGAAAGAATATATTTCACAAAAAAAGGAAGAAAGATCAAAACCCTTTAAAAACCCTGAGGTAAGAAGTTCACTGGTTTACAGGTCGGGCTCTACATCGACCTGAAAACACAACACCTTCTCCTTTTGCACCTTTTACAAAACAGTAATCATTTATATCATCGCAAAAAGTGAAGGAAACAGGAGGCTTGAGCAGACTATCCTCAGGTTACAGCTTTGCCCAAATAAGTTACTGATGAACAAATGCATCCAGGAATGAACTAACTGCATTCTCAAAGGTCAACTTGATCTTCAAGGTGGCAGTTAGAATTCCTTTAAAGTAAGGAGCCTATGTACTGGAGCCAGGGAGTAGAGTTGAAACCCTCTAGAATCGTGTTTTCTAAGCCAAGTATTGCTGAATAATTTTTCTTTAGCTACACTTTAGTTTCTCTCTCTCAAAAGGAAACACATACAGACCATTTTGGGAAACTGAGAAGTAGGGGTATATAAAGATTCCTTCCAGCCCTGTTTTTCTTGGCTTTAAACTGTAACCTATTTTACAGCTGAATTTTGATTTACTTGCATGTAAATGAGTTACACAGCTATTGTTTAACACAGCAAGACAGGAAACTTTTATATAATGGTCAGAGTTGCAGACAGAAGTTTGTAGGGAGGTAATTCTTCTACAGAAACGCTGTTGGCATGCTTTATCGTTTTAAAAAAATCCTTTGTAAAGAAGCATTTTGAAATCCACTGAATTAGCCTTATTACCAGCAGAATGCTTTGCAATGAAAGCCCAGTGAGTTATGAAGTCTGGGTTTAAAATACTCTCCTAATGTCACACCATTCTCTATAAAGAAGTCAACAGAAACCTGGGTAACAATTTACATTGAAGATCATGCAATATTTGCTTTGAAGAATGGTGACATCTGGTAACATTACTGGTTTAAAGCATTTTACATTCCTTTTCTGACATCAGTATAGGTTCAACAAATACACTCCTCTCCTTCAGAGCTTGCATTAAGACATTACAGTACATTTTGTAGAATCTCATCAGCTAGACTTCTGAATAGGTTCTGGTAAGGAATAGCCTTATGTGCTCACAGTGATTACAAACAAGGACAGAAATCAAATACACTACTTATAGTATAATTTAGATCACTGGTTTTGGTAATATTTAAGATTCCCAATTGTTGCCTTGACTACAGAACCTGAAATCATGTTAGCTTCTCACTCTTAAAAAGAATTTGCCAGTCTCTTTCTCCAGCATGCTTTATAGCAGAATTTGTCTTCTTTTTTCTGCTTTCCTCCAGCATCTTTGTACTCGTGAATTCTGAACTATTCTCTTGTCACAACTGTTCAACTGAACTACTTTTCAATGAAAGCTACAGCAAAGCACTGGATTCACAGTCAACAACCTGTAATGCACAACTGTCAGGATAAGATCTAGCCACAAACCTGACTGCTGGAAGGAACTACCATTTATTTATCCTAAGCCAGACTAGGTGTGCTGCTGACAAAAGATGCAGGCCCCGTCTGCTTGCAGAAAGCCTGAACTGCAGGCATCAGACCTTCTTTTGATTAGGCGAGTAAATTTCAGGATGCTATCTTTCACAAATGACAGAAGACATCCATATGCTTTAAGTGGGGAAAATGCACTCACAGACCACCTCAGAAGGACATGCAAATTAAGTCACTGTAACACACACCATTTAAAGACAAAAATTTCATTGCTGAAATAGCTGGTAACTTACTACATGCATTCTGTTTGCTACTTCAAGAGCTTTCTGTTTTGCTGTTTCTATGGCATATTCATAAGGGGCTGCAAAAGATGACTTTTCAAGCGTCTCCTTAAACCAGGATGGGACTACCTCAAACCGTAGGCCCTGTAGCAAAGAAAGGAAAGCAATACAGTCAGTCTAATGTTGTTATTAGAGGTTACTCCCAAGTCATATTAGGTAAGTGATAAATTTAATTTTTGTTCTTCCCACTTTAAAACATCCCATCTTTACACATATGGGGGGGGGGGGG
>VXAA01002283.1:58145-69810 GCA_013399115.1 Anseranas semipalmata | reverse complement strand
GGCGGCCGGGAGGGGAGCGGGTGGAGGCCCGGGCTTCGGCTTGGCGGCGTGAGGAGCTGGAGCTGCGGCTTTAGCGGCAGTTGGGTGTAAGCCACTTGAAGACAGGCGTCCGTGAAGGGGACGAGGCGTCACGGGCGGGTTTCCCTTGGTGGGGACCGCGTTTAACACCCCCTCACCTGCACCGATAGTTCTTGAGTGAAGTATTTGGCAAAGAGGTGATATCATTCATTTTTGCAGAAAAAAATGAACTGTTATCATCACCTGATTTGATGCGTGTCTCAGCAGATAGGATGTCCCCTATTTGGCCTTTTAAGTGAGTGAAAAATAAAAGGCTTGACGTAAAAGCTCAGATTTATTCCCCCAAACTTACAAATAGCGTCTCTGGCTACTAAAAGAGGGAGCTAGGTACTCTAGCATTAAAAAGCAAAACGTATCTAGTCATAGCAGTAGCAGTTTGCATTGGGTAGCAAGGTCTCATGCCGTGGCTCCATGCCCCCAGTCATGCCAGCAGCGAGGCTGGGCCCAGGTTGCCAGCAGGCACAGGCAGAGTGCAATGCGTGTACGTACGTACATACACGGCCAGCCGCGCAGAGCAGCACCAGCAGACACGCTCAGCACCCACGCAAACACAGCACCAATGGCCTCATCCTCTTCCCCTCTCTGTCTGATCAGGATGAAGGTCTGTTAGTGGGAAATACGTATATATACACACATGCTTACCTACTTACCTATATACAATGTGAACCCCTGCGGTGGCTGACCTTAGACACCCAGTCTGTGAGCTAACTTGGTCCCCAGATACCTGGGTCTCCCCAGTTGCTGGCACTTGCTCACTTGAGCCTCCAAGGCCGCGGCCCCGCTCCAGTTGCAGGTGCAGACATGCAGACCCCCACACACATCTTCCCCCACCCAGGCACATACACAAACGGGTCTCCCAGTCGACCTCCAGGCCCCATGGACTCTGGCAGTTGGCCTGGACCTCCTGGTTCCCCCACCAGCCACCTCCCCCTGTTGCCTCACTCACAGAGTCGCACGGTTGCACCTAGCTCTACTTGCCCCACTCACTGCCTAGTCCAGCCTGAGGTTTGGTAGCCATCACAGACCAACTCGCATACCTTGACTCACTCCAAGTGCCCCTGTCCCATGGCCCTCTTTTAAACATGACTTTTTTATGGGCAGCAGTGACTTGAGAGCGGAACTGAAAATTTGTCTTCAGAGACATTTTTGCTCAAATAATCATAAAATACTAAGAACCTAGGGAAATTATGCTAAAATGAAAATGGAAATAAAATGCTTAGATTAAATACAGCTTCGAATGTAGATTGCTGTCCTTATATGCAAGGGGACTTAAATAGATGTTAACGTCCTCAGCATATCCACAATGCTGAAAATAGTTCTGGGATAGCTGGAGATGCAACTAAAAAGAAAGAGCAAGTGTGAAACAAGGAGAGGAGTAGTCTGTCCTTGTCATAGAGCTTGGCAGAACAAATTCATTCCTCTTTTCTCAGGACTGTGAAATGTGACATTGCTCCTTGCAAGCAAGAAGATTTGAAAGATACCACAGAAATAGAATCCAGAGTATCCTTCATATGATACTATCTATTATAATTTTTGATTGAATAAAAGGACAAGAATCTCATCAAGTCACAGAAGTGTATGTCTCCTGGCACACACAGGTCAAAGATGTGGACTTATTCCTCTTGGAAAAATATTATGTCCCTACCTCTAAAACCTGAAAGTTTAACATAAGCCTAAAGCCTAATATATGTACCTCTTCAGCATGACTGCAATACAAACCAAAGAAAGGGAAATTGCAATTGTATGGATGCTCCAAGGATTTGGGACAGACTTTTATCCAAAGTCGTCTTTTTATACTCTGACTTGCTATGTGTGGGATATAAACAAGCTTGATAAACTAAATTCAGACTCCAGAGGATTAAGATGATAATGCAAAGTTTTCCATCTCAATCCAGCAATAGTCCTGATTTTCTTCTACTATTTTTTCTCATTTTATTTAGTCTTCTAGTGTACTTTCACCAACATAAAAGTGAAGCAGTGACAGTGTGCCTTCAACCCAATGCATGTATATATATAAAAAACAACCTTGACAGAAAGAATGCCTTCTGTTCCTTCCAGTTTGTTTTGATAAATAATAAGGAAATGTGTATCTGCTGTCTCTAGTCATTTATAGAGGTTATAAGGATGTATGTAACATACCTCATCTTTCCTACTTGTGAAGCCCCGTTAACTCAAGTATAGGAGAAGCATGACTTGCCTCCCTTGGCAGAATTCTGCTTACACACTGCTCCTCTGATTTCCATAAAGAACTTTTTGAAAGTTAAACAAATAAATAAACAAATAAATACATAAAAGTTAAAATCGGGAATTTCTATAGAGTTTTTTCCATGAAAATTCAGACAATGTCCAAAAATTGAGATTACTACAAGATTTTTTTTAATGTGAAAACAACGACAATGTGGCTTTTTGATTATTATTTTAACGAGTAGTGATTATTAAATTTGTTATTCTGACAAGCTTACTTGACACAGAATGAATTAGTTTATTTAAAAGGCAAAAACATGAAGCTGTTAAAATACGTGTTTTCATTTACCTCTGTGTTATTTATACTGGTCTAAATGTGGTGAAGTTCAAAGAACCCTCTGCGAGCAAGCCAAACATCATCAAGTAAGCTATCACAGTTCAGAGAGATTTGACAAGTAATTATTTTTAATTACAGCAGACTTGCAAAAGTAGGACAAAGCAAGCGTGAGGCTGCAGTGAGCAGAACAAGATGAAGATCAATGACAACAGCAGTTATCAGAAAAGTTTCTGTCTTGGCTGACTATGCTAGTCAAAGATTAGCTTGTCCAAGGTTGGTTATGAAACTGCTGACCTTTTCAAATACCGTGTGTATTTTGAACAGCAAAGTAACAGAGCTCTGAACTGCAGAGACCTTTCCTTTATATTTTTCTTCTGGACTTCTCTGCCTATGTATTTATACTACGGCCATAGCAGTAATAACTTCAAGCATGTGCAGAACACTGTGCTAATCAAATTCTCATACCTACATTTATGTATATCACAATAACTATATGTATTTCAATCTGGATGTATTATTTAGCTGAGGCTGAGGCTTCTGTACCAGCACAAAATCAACTTGCTTGGGGAACAATGCATTTCCATTGCAAAGAAGGTAGAGAATCCTAGGGATGCTGCTATGAAGGAAATGAACATTACATCTTTCACAAGGCAGCTTGGCTTTTCTAGGACAACCTCGTTAATTCTGAGAGTGCAGTCTTATATTTTTCAGAAGCCTCTTTCTGTCATTGAAATCCTTGCCATAGTCCAATGTGTCTACACAGTTCATGAAGCAGTATCTCTTGTTTCTGTTACTGCAGGGAGAAGGACATCAGTGACGTCCTCCCTCCTCTGTTTAAAAATAATGTAATCAAATCATTCAACATTACCTGCATTATGTTTTATTATCATCTTTTTACATACAACTGTATTTAGCTAGCCATTTCTTCTGAACTGTGCAATTGCAGTGAGTTTCCCATTTCATAATACGGTGTCTCCGTGATCTGTTATGATTGGTTTACATATTCAACTAGATTTTTGGATTTTGAAGGGGTATGCTAGATATTTAATAAATTGAGATTTTTGCAAGGTAGATAAAACCAAAGTACATGCTGGCTCTCAAATTATTTTGCCCTTGCTTCCTGCAGAGTACTGCTGAAGTTTTATTGGAAATCAAATAAGATTTTCAAGAGCCATTTTTCCAGACTGAGGGAGTGCTTTCAGAGTGGGTACCCTAGATTATTAAAGATTATTTTAAGTTAAATACATAGGCTGTATATTATGTAATGTCCCTGTAAATGTTTTTACATATAGTTAATTTGATGGCATTTATCCCACATAGTTATCAAATGGCATTATACCTTGCCTATGAAGAAACTTCACAGTTGATGAGGGAGTGTAATACATCACATACCAAAGGAATAGCAACCATCTCTCAGGCAGCTCCGTGCCCATCTCATGGAGAAGGAGAAGTAGCTACATCAAACATGGACATAGCAATGCCCACAGAGACAATGTGGCCACTCACAAGGCATCTTTCAACACAGGAATTGTCATCCAAGCCTTGGTGAAGCACCTTTGGCCAGCATACTTGAATAGTGTAAGGAAACTCCTTCCAAGAATTAAAAAAGGGATGTCAGTGATTCAGACTAACTGCTTGTGTTTGGCCTCCACCACAGAGAAGGTATTGCAAGGTGGAAAAACCTAGAGCCTTGAAAAAATCCCACTGGGAACACAACAAAATCCCAGTGAGAGGAGTGCAGAATGACAGGCTTTGCCCCCTTGCTGTCCAAGAGGATTAGCTGCCAGGTCCGTGGCAGCAACGCAGGGCAGCGGTAAGAGAGGAATGCTTCCTTCCAGCTTGTTTCCACCTGACACCAGCTGTGTGCTATAGCTCCTTACGGGAAGAAACGGTGTCCTGCAAGCACATCCCAGTTGACGTGATATAGAAGCAGCATCACAGTTGCATGTACTTCCAGTGCTGTCTTTCACAGCAGTTGCCACAGCCCAGCATCTGCCACTGAGAGAAACTTCTCTGATCTGCAGCTTGCTTTCTCGCTCCTGTTAGCTCAAGGCCAACAACCAGCCTCGGAGGAGAAGACAGAGTAGTGCCTAATAACCCCGTAATCACTGGGATAGGGGGTTAAGTGTTTGCTGACAACATCCCCAGTTGTTTGTGTGCTTGTGGGGCAGCGCATTACTTCAAATCCCTCAGTCTCTCTTAAAGTCACATGGCTTGGTTGTGCTGCACTGGTAGTTCCACATCTAATCCCAGTGTTGCCCCAGCCTCATTCCTGTTAACGCTTATATAAGCTATAGAGAAAGATAAATAGCATATCAGACTATAAAGGCCACTCTTTCTGGATTGTTTATATTAAAAAAAACATATAAACAAGTTCATAAAATATTTTCAGAAAATGTGTGCGGACATAATGCATATATTATATACACAGCATGCACACACTGCATATGTTTATGTATCTGTATAAAACACACGTACACATGTATAACATAGCACACAAATATATATTTGTCTAAATATGAAAAACAAATAAGATGTTTCTCTTCTCTTTGTACAGTATAATGATTACTGGAAAGACAACGGTAAAGGTAGTGAAAATGAAGATAAGATGCAGAAAAGAGGTTTATTGGCTCAGCTGAATTCCAGCTCTTCCAGAAAAGGATTTCCTAATGGAGACTCCAAGGTCAAGAACATTTTGTAGCGCTCTTAATATGTTTACTATACAAATCTCCACAAGAGGGCAGTACATTCCATAATTTTTCTATGTTTCTGCTAGCATACTGTAATTTTCAAATAGCTGTATAGAGCTGTAACTGGTAAGGACAAAAACCAACCACCACAAACACTCAAAGTCCTAGTTTTAAGTATAAGGATTACTTAATATAACTGTGTATGCATGCATGTGTGTGCACATTGGGATAATCAGAGCTAAAGTTAATATCAATAGGTCTAGCAACATCTGGAAAGTTAATGCATAAACGGGATTGGAACTCTAAAGGGGCATCATAAACATATTAAGAGGTGCTAAGATATGTTTGTAACAGGGCTTAAGGCCCTTCCAACAGATTTGCATGATTGTAAGAAGAGCCATAATTCCACCCTGGGACTCAAATTCTTTTATTGAATATATAATATGGTATTATAACAAAATCTAGAGTAAGTACTGTTAAGTAAAAGGGCTTATTTTTATCTTCTATCTCTTGATCTGATCAGATTTATCAATTAAAGAAAAGTTGTCTGCTATACTGTATCTTATTTTTTACTCCTTTAAAGGCTTGATTTTAGCAGCAATATGTGGAAACAGTTGACTTGTTACAAAAGCTCAGGCATATTGACATTTTAGGTAGAAGTGTACAGAGTGATTTGTATTATTCATTAGAATGTGGTGAGATACTGATGCATTCTGCATATACTACGGAAGGCAATGTGAAATAGGGAAAAGAAAAATGTCAGTCTGTGGGCAATAAGCAGGAGCTGGGAAAATAGAATCATCGGTGTTGCACTGCTGAAACTTTTTAAAGAAGAAAAAGTCATTGCTCCTCCCTAGAAAGTTTCAAATTGAGAAGGTTGTAAAGAGTCTCTGTAGAAGAAAAACAGTGGGAAGAGGCTACCAGTCATTTAACCAATACATTTGCCTTTATTTTGTGAAGCCATCCAGGTGAGAGAAACCTGCGTTCCATTTAAGCATTTGCTAAGGTCCCCAGGAATATTATTTCCCAGCTCATGAGCCTACATGGCTTTCCATCAGATGAATAAGCTCCCATTAGAAGCACAAAGGTGGCAGAATTAGAAGGAAACTGTCAAGCAGAAGGTAACCGGTCTGGGATACCAACATTGCTTTTGTGGTGAGGGTCCACAGTAATATGGAAGTCTACTAACATCTGGATGCCTGTATGCAACCAACAACCAATGCAGCTATCATGTAGACAGGAATCATAGAAGGCAGTCAACCTGAATGCTGCCAAGCACTAAGACACCTAGAGCAACACTTAATATCTAGTTTTTATCAGATGGGTTGCACCTTTTGTGCCTGGCAAGCCCACATTTCCAGAGACCTGAGTTCCTCTGTGAGATGTTTACTCTGTATCTAGGCAGTGGTTTATTTATCTGTTAATCACATTCCTTTCCTTACAGCAAGAATCTGGAGAGCTGTTGCTGATTCCAGCTTTCACACTGAAAGGGCTCCATGTTTCTAAAATGAAATTGGCTGTTTATGAAGAAAACTATTTACAGACATTCTCTAACTGTGGATGGTTTCCTGCAGAGAGTAACTTTCTGCATCTTTTTCCAAACTCTCACTTACCGTATTTCTTCCCTCAGCTTCCACAGAGGTGGAAGCCCTTCTTCAGCCTCTCTCCCATCTCCAACTTGAATCTGTTTATACCTGCCTGAAGCCTGTTGCCCTTTCTCCTTTGACAGGGCCTTTAAGATATACAGCAGAGGAGTCAAACCTTTGAGTTTCCTTGAATTTGAAGCACTCAATAAAACGCTTCCCCATTTTTCTGGTACTTCACCTGTATTCCAGCAACAGCAGTTAAGGATGTGGAAGACACTGGGAAAAGCTCCAAGGGACAGTTAGCCTTGGCAGCTCCCAGCAGCATGCTGGGGACATGCACGCTTTACTTTCTGTATCCAGATAATTCTGGTATGACAGAGCCAGGTCATGCAGGAACTGGGGAAACAGAACCTTCACAGTCCCAATCCTGAAAATTTCTGCAGAAGAAAAAGCTTCTTGAAAAAGAAAAAGACTGTCTGCAGGACATCATCATGAGCCAAAGCAGTCAAGCAGGTGGCTGGGGTACTTATTTGTGCTAAAATCTAGAAATGTGTTCTGGCTGACAGCTCTGAACTTCTTTAAGAGAGCTGAGAGTCTCTTCATCTGATAACGTATCTCCAGCTGTTTAGACTTAAAGGAAAATATTAAAAATAATAAGACTTGCAAGTAAATCATGAAAGACTGAGAGTTAAATAGGAGTCCAGACTTCAGACAGGTTTTTTTTTTTTTTTGTCAAATGAAGAAAGAAAGCTTTTAAAAAGATGTTTCAGCTGAGCATTATCCTCTCTCTATTATATTCTCTATAATTATACTTTCTAGGTTTGACAAGAGAACACATATGCAAACATTTAGCCCAGAATGATTGTTATCCGGAAGAATATATCAAGTATGAATAGTATGACTGAAATTTTGCTCACACCAACTCCTTTTAATTCTATGAAATATAGCATAATTGAGGAAAGACAGGACATGATTTATTCCAATAACAACTTCCTCATTTTTTCAGGATGGATTTAATTATTAGAATACAATAACCAAGGCTTATGTCCTGATTATTCTTGTGACAGTCATCATATATTAGAATTTTCATTCTAGGCAGTTAAAAGAGCTGCGGAATTAACTACATCTAAAAATTTTTGCCCACTCTTGCTGCTACCTGGCAAGCATAATAGTGTTTTTTGATTTTTTTCCTGACTCCTAACAATTTCGAATGTTCTACTTGCTTTCTTTCCACTGTCACTGAGCTAATGCTTGGAATTATGTGCTATGATACATAGTGTTCACTGCTGAGCACATCATTTTGTATGCAAAGCTGTGACTGGATGATGTCATAACTTCATGCTTACCAACACTGAATTTCACCCTCAAATGTTCATGCTATCATGCGCACCTTTGGGCATGTAGCATATACCTTAAACATCACCCTTTACAAGCACTGCTCTGGTAAGCAGCAATGTAGACCTTGTCTTATTTCAAATACTTTGAACTGAGAAAACAGACACAAAAAGTTACCAAGTGAGTTTAGGACAATCTCTGGCCCTCTTTCATTTATTAGCATAGACACAGCCAAACAGATATTGAACCCCAAATGGAGCACAGTCAGGCTAGTGAGGGTTTGTATCAGGCTGTCATGTCCTGAGTGTCCCCACAGCCCTGACCATCTCTGCCCAACCCACCCTGCCCAGGCCCAGGCCCCCACGTCACCCTGGGGCCGCCAGCCCCCGGCCCAGTGAGGCCACAGCAGGGCCGGGCTCCAACTCCCCACAGCCCGGCCCAGCCCTGGCCCCTGCCCAGCCGGGCCCACCCGCAGGCCCACATCCTGGCCTGGCCTTGGCCTGCCCCGTCCCCAGGGAAGTGCCTGGGGCTGGGGCTGCCCTGGTGCCCCCAGCTGCCTGCTGCTGGTGGGGTGGTGAGATGGGACCTGTTCTGCTGGCCCCCTGAGAAATGCACTGAAATTTATATATATATATATATGTATTTGGTGCACCTGGTGGATAAGGAGAAGAGTTCCAAGCTGGCCAACACATTCTAGTATTGCTGCTTTTCAGATTTAGCAGTGGGAAGTGGGTATGCCGTTGTCAGCTTCTAATATTTATATATATGTATATATATTATAAAAGAAAAAAAAAAATGAACAGGTATGCAAAGAAAAAATCAGTCTTCAAAATGCTTGGGAAAAATCAGAAACTTAAAAAAATACAGAAATCTAAAAAAAAGCACAATAGCAATGGAAAATGGATTCGTTTTATTTTATAACTTGATCTCCCTGCCCTGTTCTAAGCTGGGAAGTAGCTCACACATAGCAGGTGCAAACAAATCTTAAATCTTAAATCATGTCCTTTTCATGGTTTGTTTGTTTANGCCCAGCCGGGCCCACCCGCAGGCCCACATCCTGGCCTGGCCTTGGCCTGCCCCGTCCCCAGGGAAGTGCCTGGGGCTGGGGCTGCCCTGGTGCCCCCAGCTGCCTGCTGCTGGTGGGGTGGTGAGATGGGACCTGTTCTGCTGGCCCCCTGAGAAATGCACTGAAATTTATATATATATATATATGTATTTGGTGCACCTGGTGGATAAGGAGAAGAGTTCCAAGCTGGCCAACACATTCTAGTATTGCTGCTTTTCAGATTTAGCAGTGGGAAGTGGGTATGCCGTTGTCAGCTTCTAATATTTATATATATGTATATATATTATAAAAGAAAAAAAAAAATGAACAGGTATGCAAAGAAAAAATCAGTCTTCAAAATGCTTGGGAAAAATCAGAAACTTAAAAAAATACAGAAATCTAAAAAAAAGCACAATAGCAATGGAAAATGGATTCGTTTTATTTTATAACTTGATCTCCCTGCCCTGNGTCTTCTTCTCAGTAAAATTACTACCACAGTGGCAACCATGTATGTCATACACAACCCATATTTCCCAAACTGAAGGCAGTATAGACAAGAACTTCTTGATAAGCTCTCAAATGACAACCTACATTTATGTGTATGTATATATATATATATATATATATATAAATGCATTTAAACTCACATCCACTGAACAAGGAGGGTAGCAGTCTTGAGACCTTATGATGTCCCACGAGGACATGTTTCCAGTGTTGAAGAACAGTTTGTTGGGAAACGAATTTATTCTTCTCCTCTCTTAAAACACCCCTCCAAAACTTCACAGTATACACCATCAGACTCAAAAGATTGCTGTCATTGTGTTCACTTCTGTATTCCTTTCTCGAGGAACAATCCCGCTAACACAAATTGGAATTTTGCCTAATCTGAGCTAATTTGACCCTAGCTGATGCAATGGCGCAAAGAAGTACCTGAATGGGGCATCCTTCCTATTGCTTTTTAGGCACGGTTGAAAAAGGGATGAAGTGCTATGGAGAGCTGTGTGAGGCTGGAGAGAATGTTTTCAGTCAGTTGTGAGCATCTTTTCTGTGTTGCAAAAGGAGCGATTCAGTATTTTTCAAAACATAGCAGTCGATGTCCAAAGTGCAAAGTTTCTGCCCTTTCAGTTTTATTTGATGTCAGTTACAGTTCAGGCATGTTTCAGCACATTTTAGGATGCACTAAGTGCTTGAAGATTAGGTTCAAAATAAAACAGAATGAAAACCTGCATTAAAGCTAGGAGAAGTAACAAAGAAAAATATTTGCGCATTAAAAAAAAAAAAGAAGGATAGAGAGGGGAATTTTAGTATAACCTCCAAAACAGTTTCTGCCACAGTAAAATGCTGAAAACAGTTTTGGTAGTAAGAAAACTGGAGTTCTGCGAAAGTAGATGGAAGAGGGATTTGAACAGCCAGGCAAAACCATGCACTGCTAAATTAATACACAGGCTTGCAAAACATAAATAAACTAACTGAATTTCCACCTGATGGATGTGGGACAACTCAGTAAAAAACCAGCCTGTGAGTCTTTTCAGACAGCGTGGGTAAACAGAGGCACATATCCAAACTACTGAAATTTATGTAATGTTTTTGGAAGTACTGTGCTATGTTTTGTATCCCTTTCTTTTATTATTTTATTATCATTTCTTTCTTTGGAGGGGTAGAACAGGCAACTGTGTAGGGCATGTTCAAAGAAAATGGCACTGAATGAGCTGGACTTGGACACTACAGTCCCAAGCAAGCAAGCAGTGTTTTTTGTTTGTTTCTTTGTTTCTTACTTTAAACACATAAAGTTATCCTCTCTCCTTTTACCTCCTCCTCCGTCCTGGAGCTTGTCTAGCAAGGAAATGTTACTCTCTTATCACACCTTCACTTCCCTCTCTTATCTCGCACCTCCATCTCCATGCTCACCGTCTATTCCTACCCGAGCTGCCAGCTGACATTTCTAGCCAGAAGCTCAGATCCTGGTGCAAGCAGATATTTTGGAGGATGTTCTAGAGTTGACAAGGGAGCTCAGAGCCTCTGACTCATACAGGCTTCTCTCTTTCAGAATATGTGAGGTGATTTGTAGTTCCAAGCCCATCTCACTGCATCTGGCACAAAGGCAATAATGCGGCATAGCTTCCATNTGTTTGTTTATTTATTTATTTATTATATACAAAAAAGTCCAAGAACATTCATGGGTTAAATTGTTATACAATTAACCCCCCCAACAGCAAAAACAGAACAGAAGCCTATACATTCATGTCTTCTTCTCAGTAAAATTACTACCACAGTGGCAACCATGTATGTCATACACAACCCATATTTCCCAAACTGAAGGCAGTATAGACAAGAACTTCTTGATAAGCTCTCAAATGACAACCTACATTTATGTGTATGTATATATATATATATATATATATATAAATGC
>VXAA01002283.1:37337-58091 GCA_013399115.1 Anseranas semipalmata | reverse complement strand
AGCTGATGCAATGGCGCAAAGAAGTACCTGAATGGGGCATCCTTCCTATTGCTTTTTAGGCACGGTTGAAAAAGGGATGAAGTGCTATGGAGAGCTGTGTGAGGCTGGAGAGAATGTTTTCAGTCAGTTGTGAGCATCTTTTCTGTGTTGCAAAAGGAGCGATTCAGTATTTTTCAAAACATAGCAGTCGATGTCCAAAGTGCAAAGTTTCTGCCCTTTCAGTTTTATTTGATGTCAGTTACAGTTCAGGCATGTTTCAGCACATTTTAGGATGCACTAAGTGCTTGAAGATTAGGTTCAAAATAAAACAGAATGAAAACCTGCATTAAAGCTAGGAGAAGTAACAAAGAAAAATATTTGCGCATTAAAAAAAAAAAAGAAGGATAGAGAGGGGAATTTTAGTATAACCTCCAAAACAGTTTCTGCCACAGTAAAATGCTGAAAACAGTTTTGGTAGTAAGAAAACTGGAGTTCTGCGAAAGTAGATGGAAGAGGGATTTGAACAGCCAGGCAAAACCATGCACTGCTAAATTAATACACAGGCTTGCAAAACATAAATAAACTAACTGAATTTCCACCTGATGGATGTGGGACAACTCAGTAAAAAACCAGCCTGTGAGTCTTTTCAGACAGCGTGGGTAAACAGAGGCACATATCCAAACTACTGAAATTTATGTAATGTTTTTGGAAGTACTGTGCTATGTTTTGTATCCCTTTCTTTTATTATTTTATTATCATTTCTTTCTTTGGAGGGGTAGAACAGGCAACTGTGTAGGGCATGTTCAAAGAAAATGGCACTGAATGAGCTGGACTTGGACACTACAGTCCCAAGCAAGCAAGCAGTGTTTTTTGTTTGTTTCTTTGTTTCTTACTTTAAACACATAAAGTTATCCTCTCTCCTTTTACCTCCTCCTCCGTCCTGGAGCTTGTCTAGCAAGGAAATGTTACTCTCTTATCACACCTTCACTTCCCTCTCTTATCTCGCACCTCCATCTCCATGCTCACCGTCTATTCCTACCCGAGCTGCCAGCTGACATTTCTAGCCAGAAGCTCAGATCCTGGTGCAAGCAGATATTTTGGAGGATGTTCTAGAGTTGACAAGGGAGCTCAGAGCCTCTGACTCATACAGGCTTCTCTCTTTCAGAATATGTGAGGTGATTTGTAGTTCCAAGCCCATCTCACTGCATCTGGCACAAAGGCAATAATGCGGCATAGCTTCCATGAGACTTGATGGAAAGGTTTTGATGGGCTACTTGTAGCTAAGTGGGCAGAAAATGTGCAGGTCACTTAAAGCTAATGCTATGAAATGCCACAAAACACTTTGGATGGCTTTTGAAAGGTAGCACTAGGTCCACTGACTTTTATTCTGCTCCAGTACCTGATGGTACTTCAGCAGAGGATAGAAAGTACAAATATCTCACAAGTGATTTTGTGGCTATCCAGCCTCTACAGTGATGAAAATCACAGTTATTAGTGGTGGAAAATTGGGTTTTAATCATGTCATACAAAAAAAAAAAGGGGGGGGGGGGGGGGGGGAGCCAAATAGCTAGCAGGAGCCATGGGTGATGACTTTTACTTAGCCGCAGGAGATCAGAAATCAGTGCAGCTGGCAGCCACTGCTCAAGGCAGACCAAGCGTGTGGTGTCTGAACCAACCATCCACGATGTCAGGAGAGCCTCCTGCTCAGCGTTAGATGAAGTGGCACTGTAGCGAAAGGACACCAAATAGCTTTTTCTTGCTTGTGAGGGGAAGCTTGTCTGGCTCTGTCAGGTGTTTTTGTTTCTTTACTGTCATGAGGGCCAAAGGCAGGTAAAAAGCTGAAAATACAACAGGAGAACCTTTGCCTTTCTCTGTCCCCAGGATATATTCTGTAGCAGTTGTCTTTCCAAGCACACAGGCAGTTGCTGAGATGTGAGAAGAAAAACGTCATGCAATATATGCAAACAAGCTGGGGAAGGATATTTCAGAGAGCAGTCCCAAACACAGGACTGCACTATCAAGAGAGTGGGTACACCTCCCACTCTCAAGCCTTGCTTTCATTTTTTCTTTCTGTTTGCCTGCTTGAAAGAAGTACATTTCTGATATCTGGCCATAGGGGCAGGTTTTCAGACAGCTTCTGCTGGCACAGAAACATTGTGGGCAAATTCTCATATATCTAGCTGAAGATCTGATTAATAATCCACGCTAGTGCCATAAGGAAGATATGTATATCCTCGCACTATATACATGTAAATTGTCTGCTGAGCAGGGTGGTGCTTCCACATATAGTCTATAGTGATTTGGTGAAAATCACTTGTTGATACCAGTCTCATACCAGCAGCATTATTACTGTAGTAGGTCAGTGTGAGAAACCTGTTTGCTGAAACCAATTACTGCCCACTACCATGAGAAATTAATAACTTCAGAAAATGAAAATATAATCCATGCAGCAGCTGAAGTGGTCTCAAACGCTGTTAGTTCTAGCTAACACTAGCTTAGAACTAGAAAGAAACGTTAGCTTTTCTTTCATTGCGTGAGATATTTTGCTATATAAAATTGAAATAAATAATATGAGTCAACCTAACCTTTCCAAAGGTTAGTGTGGTTTGATTCAGATAAACAGTTGGGTGAGTGTTGTGGTGAATTCATAGTGGCTATGCATTATGCATTGATGGTAAAATGACAAGCTATGTTTACTCATTCTTTTATAGAAATATAACAACACAGAAAAGCAATATATCAAAAAAAAAAAAAACACAAAAAAAACATATTGCTTAGAAAAATAACTCCCTTCCCCAAAATCCCACTTCAGTATATGCTTTAACTCATATACAGCAATATTTCACATTCACTGAGGATCTCAAGCCTTGGGTAACACCGAGATCATACAACTTGAAAGTAATTCTTGTTCTAAGCTTATCCCTTGGACTAATTCCAGGCCAACCCTTAATTATTTATGTTGGGTTTGCTTCAGTGGGTTTTTGAATAAACTCAGTTCCTTTTGTGCTTCTACTTCTTATCAGAAAATAGTCATTTACTAAAGTAGCATGCACCATATGAGTATGGTTTGAGTTCTGTCACTGGAGCAAGTTATTTTGAGGGTAGCCATTCAAAAAGAAATATCTTCTTCCTCTACTAATGGAACTCACAGGTGCCTTTCTGATGGGGAAGTCTAAGGCTAGAAAACACTTTCCTGCCTTTGCAAATAGACCTTTACTCCCTCTAACCCATCCATAGGTCCACTTGACATCGATCTGGCTGACATGGTCCTGCCAGAAAATAAACTTTCCCTTCTGGTTTCCAAGCTGTCACTGAGCAGTACCTTAGGGCGAAACACTTGCATGAATTTCTGGTAAAATTCTTTAGAGGCAAAGTAGTAAATGAAGGGATCTATGCAGTTGTTGAGGCAACTGAGGCACAAGGTGAGCTTGTAGGCAGGGTACAAACTTCTGCCGTAAAACAGGCGGATGATCATATGCGCGAGTAGGATAAAGTTATTGGGGGCGAAGCAAGTGATGAACACCAAAAGGACTATCATCGCCAGGTATATGGATCTAGTCTTCTGCCTGTTACCATATCTGTTTGATGTCTGAATAAGCTTCCGAATGGTGCCAATGTAGCATCCAACTGTTACAATGAAAGGGATCAGGAAGAGCACAACAAATAGCGTGAGGAGAAAGACTACCCAGGCTACAAAGTTGGGCAGCATATCCCATTTGAGGACATCAAAACAGGTTATAATCCCCAATTCTTTCACTTCATAGGTCAGATCTGTGCTTTCCAGTGGATAGAAAGCTAGTAGCAAGAAAATCCACATAACCAGGCAGGCACCAAAGGCATATCTTTTTCTTCTCCACTTGATCAACTTCATGGGATATACCACACCCATGTACCGCTCCATGCTGATACAGGTCATAGTCAGTATGGAAGAATACATGTTGGAGTAGAACATCACAGTCACAAGGCTGCAAAGAGTCTTGCCAAAGGTCCAGTGATTGCTCTGGATGTGATAAGATATCTGGAAGGGAAAACAGCAGGCCAGCATGAGATCCGTGATGCTCAGGTTGATCATGAAGATAACAGAAGGTGTTTTGGGTTTGATGTGCCAGCAGAGCACCCAAAGGGAGAACAAGTTGCCAGGGATACTGATGATAGCCACCAGTGTATACACCACTGGGAGGGTGATGGAGATAGCTTTATTCTGGAGCATTGTGAGCGTTTCATCATCCAGGTGGGATCCGTTTTTAACCATTATTTAAAAGGTGGTTGTTGATCTCTGTAAGCCAGATGGATCATATCATGAACGCTTGGCTTCAAAACCTAGAGGACAAATGTCAAGACAGAAGCAATATGTCAAAACAGAAATTACAAACATAATTCGTGTGCAACCCAGTCTAGTGGAGGGTGTCCCTGCCCAGGGCAGGGCTTGGAACTAGGTGATCTTTAAGGTCCCTTCCAAACCACTCTATAGTTCTGTGGTTTTATATTATTAAATAAGAAAAAGCCCTGTGTAGTTTGACATTAATTCTGAATGAACTGAATCAATTAAAATTATCTCCTGAAAACAGCCTCATCCCTCCAAATCATTGTAGCGTTTTACCTGTCTCATTTCTGCCTAGCTTTGAACAGCTTTTTCCCTCTTGAGAGGCTTTCTGAGAGTTTTTGCAGTCTACACATTATCACACCTTATTGTCATGTTATTGTGACACAAAGAAAATCAAATCACAAACTGAAATTAAACCGATGTCTGCATGACAACACTATGCCATAAGTTCCCCAAGAGCTAAATCCATATTTTCTAATCTGGATGCCAAGACCTTGTTCTCTTGTAATATAGAATATTTTATTTTTGTCCAACTAAACAGTGATCCGTTCCAAGTAAATGCTGGATTTTTTTTATTATTATTTTTATTTTTATTGGGAAAAGGAGAACATACAATCAATTATTTTTGGTATATCCCTGGTACAAACAGTGTATAAGAAAAAGACCATGTATAATCAAGAGCTAGGGACAGACTGTAGTTGTGTGGACCGGTTTACAGGCTGAAAGGAACAGGCTAAAGAAGTAACAAGCCTTCTTCTAACAGAAAGAAAAGATACTGAGTTTCAATTTCTGCAAGATGTAAGTTATTAAAAAATGTCCTCATTGAAACTGTCTTATTGGCATCACCTATAATTCTGCAAAATGAGTTTCAGTTTTGCAGTCTGCAAAACAAAACCATGCTTTCACTGTCTGGCCTATAAACCTTTCTTGGCGAACACAGTCTCATATGGTTTAGCTTATTTATTTTGTACAGTTTAGTAACATTTAGCAGCTGCAAACAGGAACTCATACCTCAAAGTACTACATACATGCGGCGACGCAATTTAACAAAAGGAAGGTCAAAAAATGTGAAGAAATGGCAATGAATGAAATGAAAGGCAGATAATCAATGAACAGTAAGTTCCGTGAAGAGTGGGACTATGGACCTGAAAGGGATTCCAGGCCAAGCCAGCTGATAACTTAGGGCACATCTATGCTGTTTAATAAAGAGGGTCAGAGAGTGAGTACAAGCACACGCTTTTACTTGTGGACACTGATCATCTCCACTGTTTCATTCAAGCATCTCTCTCCAAGATACACCTGCCATGAGAGAGTCTAGTTTCAAAAAACGTAGGCACAAGTCAGTTGGCATCACTTAGCCTCAGTTCTAGTTAAATAAGACCTTTAATTTAACTGTAGTCAAAACCAGGGAGCAGCATAGCAGGTCTGCCCCTCAGAGAAGTGATCAGCCTTCAGTGCCAACTATCTGTGGCTGGCAACAACCATTCTGAGAAAAACTCTGAGATTTCTGACAGAAGCTCTCACGGAATGACTTCCTAGCCCTTTCACAAAATAACTGTTGATGATTCTTGAGACCCGGCAAAGATGAAGTCTCTACTGAAGGCAGTAGTGCAGGAAAGAAATATTCAGCTCTAAAATTAAACTGAGTGCAGATCCAGGAAAAAAAAAAAAAAAAAAAAAAGCACAGCTACAGCAGTAAGAAGCTCGGTGTGGGCTTATTTCTGTTGTTTGATCTGATCAGTTAGACATAGTGCTTCAAATGTCAGCTAAAAGTATTCAGAAATAGAGCCAGTATCAAACAGGTAATGTTAACTAATGCTGCCAGTCTTTCAGGAGTTTCTAGCTGAGCTATTGGAAGCACAGAAAAGGCACGAGAAAATAGGAATTGCAAAGAAGTCAGAGATGCGTTCTGAATATATCATGCACATGACACAGGGCAAACATGTTCCAAGCAATGAGCACATCACATGATCACAACTCCAAAAAACCCTTTGAGCCAAATCCATTCCAGATGAAATTCTGTTCTTGAAATTCTGTCGGTGGAGCTATATCAAGAATGAAACTAACTCTTCAGTTTCCAGGGGAACTTGAAAGAGCATTTAACTGACACAAGGTTCTTGAAAAAAAGATAATGCTGTCTATTTCAACTCTTCTATCTGCGACTTACTGTAGTAAACATCTGTTCATGAGCCCATTATTGCTTCAAAAATCTTTCTCAAGTGACACCCCTTCGTGCCTAGCAACCCTACATTTCCCAGAACAAAAAAAGGTTTTATGCATACCAAAGCATCTACAGAGGTTCAATAATAAGACTTTGCAAGTGAAAGATATTTGCTGTCAGAGACCGAGAGATCTCACCTCTAGATGCTATTCCTACAGAAAGTCCATGTACTTGGGAGGTGGGAGTATAGGTGAAAATTTCCATTAAATCTGTCACGCTAGGCATAAAGCTGTTGAATGCCTCTCACACGGATTTTTATGTTAGGGCTAATCACAAATGTATTTTCTGAAAGCAGCTTCTAAATTTGCTTTTTCAGAGAGCACATGCTGATAAGAAAGAGGGAAAAATGCACACACAGAAGCTGAAGTACGCAAACCAGTGTCAGGATTTGTGGCCTGGCTAAAGGTAGATTTTACACACTTGTGGAGCAGAAATGTCAGTAAAACACAAGTGCCTCCCAGATTTAGGCACCTCTTGAACAGGGGCTGTAAGGCGCTAGACTTTGCGTTTAGATGCCTGCAAGGGTTCTCCAAAGAGGGTAGGTCCCCTTGGCCTGGTTTTCTCTAAGGAAGATGTCCATCACAAGGAGCAAAAGAAGATGTCCATCACAAGGAGTGATGGTTCCCTAATGTCCTCTGCAGGGGAGAAGGGAGCATGCGGAACACACAAGACTTACAAATTGTTCACGACAGTAAATAACTTCTTAGGGAAATGTGGAGTACAGATAATCATCACTCCATCTTTGCCTTTCCTTTTGCCAGATCTTTCTGGGCCTCTAATCCTGAATTCCTTGCTCATGAAAGCCTGGGCCAGCAGAAATTCCTGCACTGAGTCACCCTTGCTTTTGATGCTTTGCCTTTTAAATGGCCAGATTAAGCTGCTGGACTCACAACATAGAATTTCAGCGTTCTTTAGCTCTCCCATTACTGTGTTTATTTGGGTTTAGTTAGCATTGTATTTACGTTTCCATCTTGTTTAGGGTACTTTTAAGTCCTTCCCCTACCACAACCACAGCGTCTGTCTATCACTTGTGGTTTTAGTTGAAAATGTCATAAATAAAGTGAGAAAGTAATTTTTATAAGTATTAGAATTAGATTCCCCATACATCTGAGAGTTGCTTTCCTGCAATTGCAGGCTTCCAACACAATTCAAATCAGGGGAGCTTGCGCGATTCACTGCAAGAAAAGCTTTCCTGCAGAATAATTTTAAAACATCAACCCTCAGCTGTGGTTTCATAAACTGTAAAAATACATTGTTACATAAATATTCCTGTAACAAAGACATTGTTTTGCTTTTATTTTGGCAACAGCCATATCTGAACTATGACAAATGAACATATAGGTAGACTGAAAGAAAAACTCAATAAGGATTCTTTAAAGGAGAAAGTCCAGTCTTATTGCCATTTACATTAGTCCTAGAGATTTTGGAAGAGAGAGAGAAATGTTAAGCTTTTCTGCTTGCCTCATTTCTGGAACATTTAGTGGACAGATTTCGGTTTGACATTAGGTACTAAGAGCACCTGCATCCTCTGGAGTAACCCTCACTAAATCCAGGGGGATTTTTTTGCTCCTTTTCATACTCTGTCATGGCACTCAAAACAGAAAGCTCACTTGGAACTTCAGTAACACCAGGTTTGCTTCTGAGCTTTAACCATAAGCAAAGATGACAGCTGCTTAGTGCCTCTTTTGACAGGGATGGTGATTCCCTTCCCTTCAGTGGACAAAAGATGGCAAATAAAACTGTAAAAGATATACTGAAAATCAAAATCAAAAGAATAAAAAAGCAGAAGAGAAAAGGACTATCTTATTTCTTTGTCATGGAAGAGTAACAATAGAGATGGGTCTACTTTTTTTTTTTAGGAGGCTACTAAATAAAACTGATGTATTTCCTTTCTCACATCTATTCTTTTCCTGTTGTCAATGTCTAGTGCACCTGCGAAAAAGACTGAAAAGCCTGTGAGCTGACTGAAAAACAGAATTACCATTTTATAAAAAGTTTGTGCTTTGAGATGGAAAAATAAATTTCAAAATATGCCATGCAGCGGAAAGCCTTACAAGCCTATTCTGTTTCATTATTTTTTTTCACTACCTGTTAAAGCACGATTGTGTATAATAAAAAGGTCTTATTTCCTGAATCCTTTGATACCTTTGCACTTTTAGAAAGACACTATTACAACTGAAGAATATAGGACAGCATACTTCAGACTACAGGAAAGCAAACAAATAAACAAACAAACAAACCTGAAATGCTGAACTCAATCGCAAACATATTCAGAATGAAGCAAAATGAAAGCACAGATTTTATTGTAAGCACTTAAGGAAATCATATTAACAGTTTTTAATCAAAGCAAACGTGGCTAAAGAATGTATTTTGTTTTTTTATCAAGAGAATGCATTTTTGACAAAAAAAGAAGGTATTTTTTTTTCCTTGCTCCACTTATGACCTACAAAGCAGTAATGAGAGCTAAATGGTTAGGGTAGTTTATTTCTCACTAAATTTAACTAAGACTGGTGAAAACTTAGGAATCCTCTATATGCAATATTCCATCTGGGGACTCAGCCTCTCCTGGGCTGTCTGAATTGCTGGTCAGATGACAGAATATTAGAGCAGTGTAGAAAACAAGCACTTAATTTCCTTTGAAGACTGAGTATGAAAAGAAGAACGAGCAAGGAAGGCAAAGAGATAACATTTTGAGTTGTGAGAAAAGTGACAAACACTTTGACATTCAGATAGAGAAAAGCGTTTTCATATGAGGAACAAGAAGAAGTGCCCTTTTTAACATATCTCAGTCATTGCTCCCCAAGTGTCACTGATGTGATTCAGAGAAACACTTCTGTAAACGCTCACGTTCCCCCAGTTGAGGAATGTCAGTAAGTTCATCATTGACTGTGCACTCCCTAAGCCCAGCTTTACTGAAAGAGGCCAAAGGTTTTGTTTGGATGTTCTTTCTCACCCTTGCAATAAACTTTTGTGGAAATTTTAACTTTTAGTGTTACATTTCTACAAACCAAGGGTTTAGTTCAGATCTGAATGTAAGTCTTCTAAGAAACTTCTTTGAATTTGGCCTTCCCTGTTCTTTTTGCTGAGTTTTTTTGTTTCTGTTGTTTTGTTCGGAGCATCATTCTCGCAATCACCTAATGCTGCTGAGTCTGTAGCTACGTTATCACAACAGCATTATTTCACACTAGTCTTTTACTTATCTTCTTTTAAAAATAAATATTTTCAGGAAATGATCACCTTTGTGCACTTGGGTGTGCAAGTACTGATCTGTATTTCTGAGCAAACAAAACCGAAAACATCTAACTAGCTGCAATATTCCTGACCTTCTATGTCATTTAGCTTAAGACAAACTAAACTTCATATTTTTCACTAAAGATTATTCAGATAAAGTACAGAAGAAAAACATATCTATGTCTTCACTGAAAAAGATGACTTATTTTTACACTGAAAGAGTGACTTTAGAATCTCAATATTGATCAAAAACCCTTGCAGAGACAAAATTCAGTCTTTATTTAAGTACACGTAGTCAAAGTAAGCCCTATGGTGGTTATAGGTCTGACCTCAAATAGTTAGGGCAAGCTAAAACATGAGTGTTTTCTCTCCACAAGTATTTCACATTGAGAGGTGAAAACTCCTCTATTTTTAAAATGAAAAATGTAGAAACGTTGCCTGCTTCAGTGTAGTGGAGGAGTATGTGCCTGCTGAGCTTGTCAACTATATCAAGCTAGACAAAAGCAGCTTTTTTTCAAAACTGAAGAAAAGTAATCCTATCATTTCTGCCCATTAGAGTGCTTCTCTTCTCCAGCTTGAGAGAGTGTAAGCAGGCAGCTTCCTTGATTAAACAAAGTCTCACTAAGTCTGAAATCTAAATATACAGGTGAGAGACAGAGCAACATCACAAAAAAATACTGTACTGATTCTTCAGAGCTAGGTAAGTAGTAAATTTCACTGTATATAGCTACCTTTACATTTTCTGTGTCTGTCCTGGACTATGCATTTTTGCTGATAGTTGAATATTACTTCACTTGAACTTTCACCTTTGCTAACTATAACTTAGAAAAATCAGGATTCTGTGCTGATGGTAGCAACATCCTAATTTTGATAGCGGTTTGCATAAACACAGCCTGTATAATCCGCGACCCAATCTGTCTAACTGCACTGATAATTTTTCTAGACTATTTCAGGCAGAGTAAGCATCCTAAAGTGGGTTTAAAGAGGTTCCAATTTATGGGTTGATAGTTTGAATACAAATATAACATACACAAACTTTGTAAGCTTTTTTTTTTTTTTTTAAGGTGATATTTTAATATTATTAGCTTGTATTAGCAAAGGTAACGCAACCAAACCCTTTTAAGAATTCAACATAACAGCTCAGGAATTCATTTCTACAGGACTTGCTCCTCTGTGGTCACTGTCCATGTGCATGCTCTTATTTCCCAACAGCACAAAGCAACTTACTTCTTGGTGAAACAGTGCTATCTTGCACTTATCATGGAGCAAGAGCATGCATGCACGCAGTTACTGAAAAATTGCTGATGCCTGGTAGGAAACCTTGACATCATTAGACTACAGTTTTTGTCAGATGGCTACCCAGGGTGCATGGCAATGGACAACCAGCTTGCAAAAAACCCCACTCTGATGGATGCCCTGTGTAGCATGGAGTTATCCTGTGCCAGAGGGCCCTCCTGCAGGTAACTTGCCCCTAAAATAGTATTAAACTATATTGAGTTATGACAAAATAGTGATATTTTTATAAACTTTGACCACAAAAAGGTACCAGATAAAGTCTAAATTTAAATAATACATGAACTGATCTCCCTTATAACTTTACATATTTTAAATATTGCCTATGTCCATGATTGACGGACAACAGATTTCAGTCTGCAGTTACTTCACAAAGTCATTGTGAAAGTCAGAGGAAAAAGCATAGTCGACCTTTTCCCTTCTGACCACAGATGCCAGGAAAAGAATCAACAGTTTGTTGGCAGAGGCTGTTTGTGTTAGACAATATGACAGATTCCCAACAGAGGATCCTTCAGTCTTCTGAAAACTTTATGGTCCTATATTGAATCTGCGGTATGATTGGCATTTTACAGCAAATAAATACGTATTCTACTTGTATATATATATATATATATATTCTACTTGAAATATGTACTTTCTATCTTTTCATCTCTCTCTTCTGTGAAACTCATTGAATGTTTCCTCTCCTGTTCAGTCCACAAAGGAATTGAGGTAGAGCTGTATGCATGTTTTTGAAGATTATCTTTAGAGATTAAAACACACACACACACACACACACACAATATTCATACATTGCTTTCTCTCACAGTTTCATTAAGGGTATGAGAGCCTGTAGCTGTTGATCAATTTAACATACGCTGGAGTCCACACACAGGTCACTCAACCCTGTTTTGCAGGTGGAGCTGAAAGGATAATTTGGCATGGTATTTGCGACATGTTTTTTAGAATAGAATATAGTGTAATTCTAGCATTAATGTAAGTATTGTGTCCAGAACTTGGAGACAATCTTGTTAGTGATGAATCAAAAATCCTGGCCAAGCATCCACACCGTCTTCAGACAGGCCTTCTTCCACTAGCTGGGCTCAGTATGTACCAAACATCGTATTGCCTCCCAGATAAATACAGAGGCACGTCCCAGAAAGCTACCTCAGGATCCCTAACAAATGGTAAATGTAGGCTGAACTATTGTTCCTCTTGCTAAGATCTGTATGAACATTGCAGCTCTTTTCCTAGAGAGAAGCATTAAGCAGCAGGATTGGGTATAGCTGGCATCGTGCTTGCCTGGTCCTTGCTACAGCTGTGGAATAAACATCTGTAGAAATCTCAGTGTCTATTTTAGGGTGAGTTGGAAAGTCTAAATGCCACCAACTGTACTGGGTGGATCTCCAGGGACTGTAACAGGCTCATATGTAGTCACTTCCATTGTAAAGGCAGATGTTCGAAGCTGAATCCAACACATTTTAAACCTCCCGTTGATTCAGATCCTGGTTTCCTGGACGCCTGTAATTACTTGGATTCTGTCAAAGTCTGAATTAGTCCCCTAGAACATAATTGTCCCCTTTCACACTTGGACCACTTGGTTGCCACTTTAAAATGACCTGGCCAGCTTCCATGTGAAAATGAATTGGTACAGAATGGGACCTAATGCATGATTTTACTCACCGTCTTCCATCTGTGTTTCAAAAGCTACTGTCAGTTTCACATAAGCATGTGTGTATTTTTGTGTAGCAAAGATGCCACAGCTGGGACTCAGGAGAAAAAATATTTTGTCTTCTGCTGGTCTCACTGCTGTAATTGCTCAGCACAGATCGTTTAGCCTTTATTGACAGCTCACCTACAAGACCAACTGCTTTGCTTTCCCCCTAGACATTGCCTTCTGCAATGTACTGATGGTGAACTCCTGAGCAGGAGTGGCCAGGAGTTCAGACTGGGCATTCTCCTGGATCACACTTCAGTTAGAAGTGATTCGCACATCAGGACCAGTGAAAACAGGCTTGGCTGAAAAATGCATGACACGAGGAGCTCTGTAGGAGCTAAACTGACATGCACTTGTCTGCTTTCTCTCACGTCTGATTCTCTGCTCCTGAATGGGCAAGAAGAGCTAGATCTACAGAAAGAGTAAGCCCTGCTTCCTATCAAACCACGACTCTTACCGAAAGGCTTTGATACAAAAAATGGGCTGTGGGAAGCTCTTTTGCAGGAACTGATATTAATTGTGTCTGCTAATTCCTCTGGACCCACTGTCAATCCCACTGAAAATGGGTGTATTCCAGCAAGAGAGGTGTGTGGGGGCTGAGGAAGGGCCAGGAGGCAGTGATGTGTGCATTCCTGTGTGCTCTCTGGTGATCTTCTCATTCCCTGGCTCTTTGGACAATGCTTCCCAGCCGTGCTTGAAGGGAGCAGTGGTTGGGGCCCGCCCCAGGTGATCTCCAAAAGAGATCCTCCACTGTCAGAACTCTTTCCTTTGCACATTTTCTCTTACTGCTTATTGTCACAGCTCAGAGTGTGAGCCGTGAATCATCTCTGTACCACTGCGCTATATCACTGTATTTCTCCTAAGTGATGTTCAGTCACCCATGGTCTTACAAATGGCTTTGATTCTCTGCTACAGAAAGATCCTTTGCTTTTTTCAGCTTTGCCATCAGCAGTCAGTAGTATTCAAGCTATTACTATGGGACACCCTGGCTGATCCTGCTTTTCAGTTATGGTCATACCATGTGAGGAGCAATTTAGGGCACTTGCATGACCCCTGTGGAGCCCAGCAGCATGAGCAGGATTCGTGTATCTCAGGAGCAGTCCTGAAGGGCTTGCATCCATGTAACTCCCACCACAGCCTGAAGCAGCTTTGTGTGCACAGCACCTCAGGGCTGTTTGCTTGGTAGGGAGAAGCCAGCTCACCCTGTGCAAGCTCATGCAAACTCACTTCATTCACACGCTGAAAGACCTGAAAGCTGGCTTCTCTGCAAAAGCTCATGGCTTATATTAAGCGTAAGTAACTGCAGCTGTGCAGCTTGTGGCTGGCACAGGACACAGTGCAAATTCACGCATGCCTGAATAGCACTGAGAAGACGTACCCAAAAGGCACAGTGCACAAGTGACAGGAATCTCACAAACAGCTAACAACACGAGCAGATAGACTGCATGACCTAGTTTTAAAAGCAGCATTACATGTGCACGCCAAGGAAAAAGAGAGACAACAGAAAATGTTTTTTTTTTTTTTTCTGCCTGACTTACCACTTTTTCCCTGACTTCTCAATATGATACCAGTTAGAGGTATGACTGGCAACATACAAGACAGGGAGATCATACATAACATGTGAACAAATAAAAAGATTTCTAACAAAAGCTCCTCTTCTTGTCCAGTTTCTTTGCAACTACTTGTGCTGTCACACTAACACACAGAGATAAAACAGGAATAGCACTCTGAAACCACATCTGTTATCATTTCATTCTTCTGAAAGTCCTCGAATGCAGGTGAGACAGTAGGTCGACATTCAGCTCTTTTCAGCTGAAGTAAGCTGCAAGTGTCATTCTGTTCAGCATTTGGTCCCCATCTCAAATCCTCACTGCACTTAGGTAACTTAAATGCATAAATAAAGTAAAAGTTGGATTCTGCCCTTGTCTAACATACCCTTCCTGCATTGAGAAGGATATAAGTAGCCTAATTTTAATTAAGATATGTGCTGTTATATAATTATATGTAAGTTTTATATGAAATAATCACAGGCAGGAATCAAACATTGCATTCTGTAGATAATTTGAAGTGGGAGATATGACTAGTCTGTGCTGTTATCAATAGACAATACATTGCAATAGCTTATTATTGGCTTTACTTGAGTTCCCCTTTATCGCTAGCAAAATGCCCTGAGATGTCTGGATCATATCTGCTGTATGAATCATTGCCAGAGTTTTGCAATCTTGAGAAAAAATAATGAAGATGAAGATGTTCTGCTTCGAAGGGTGTTATTTATCGACCAGTGTACTAAAAATTAGTGTCTTAACAGTAATTTTTATGACCCCGGCATTTATCTCTGACTTGATAGAGTTAATTCTGGGTATTCAACTTGTAAACAGATAGTCCATATCTCAAAATCTCTTCTGCTACATTCAACTGTAGTCTGCTGTTCAGGGGTATGGGCAAGAAAACACATTCTTGCAGTGTAAGTGAAGGTGTGATTCCACATCACATCAGCTACTCTATGTATTTGGCCTCAGTTGTGCAGGCACAGGAGCTTGCCTACCCCTCTGGGATGAAGTGCTGTGGAACAGCTCCAGGTCACCGTGTGAGAAGATGTATTCTTTATGACACCATGGGATATACTATACCACAGACAATATACTTGGTAGCATGCCCTACTTATGCCCTGCTTTGTCTCACCGTGACTTGTCTACTTGCCCACACACTTAAGGTAAATAAACACAACAGAGACCTTTTATATGGTGACCACAAGCAGGTAGCACAGGTCATTGTGAGGCAAGACCAGCCTTGGCGTGATTCTGATACAGGCAGGGCCTCAGGACAGGGTACATCACCAAGGTAGAGGAGAGGTGGGAAGCCTTCACGAGGACAAGTATTCTTACTTGTCCATTTTATAAAATATATATTATGCATGGGATATTATTATGATAACATTGATAATATACTGATATAATATTAGATATCATTTATATGATATATATATGAGATAAATATTTTTTTCTACTGGTACCACAAACTCAAATATCTATTAATCCCATAATCAATAGAGAACTACACTAGTTTTTAAAAATTGTTTAGCTTAACCTCTAGACTATAGAATTTAGAACTTCTGAAGTTTTACCATAAAACAAATCCACATATTTTACATGCAGGGGTTAGGTGAGTCCAAAGGTAGCTATATACATAAGGTCTGATGTGAGTTAGTGAGGTGCCATGCACTGTGACGGTAATTAATTGCTCTTAATTAATCATCTCCTAGCATATATCAACCATTGAGGTTTAGCTGAGGTCTAGCTGAGGCTGGGATCTAACCTCAAGTGAAATATATGGCTTTGTCTGAGTGAGAAGGGGGCCCCTGGGCAGCATGAACTCTGGAAATGAGTCTATGGGACAGAGAGGAACTTAACTGTGGTGAGAATTCAGGTGTGGGAAGAGAAAATGCTATTTTCTTACCCTCTGGCACTTGAAAATGGCAAAACTAACACTCGTCTTCACCTGAACAGTTTAAAAGGAAGAGGAAAATAAAGTCCTCCTGCCCTGCTGAAACCTACTGATACAATAAAATGAAGGTAATAATCCGACAGAAAAGAAATATACTGAAGAAAAGTGCAAGCACAGCATAAAATAGCAGTCCCACCACAGACATGCAGTCCCTGCCTTTCCAAGGAGTGTGAGCATTTACTGGCAGAGGAACAGAAAGCTGGAGACAAAGCTCCTGAAGATGGGAACTCCTTCAGAAGCAGAAGTTAAAACATCATCCTATAAAAAAGAGAAATTCTAGCACATGGGTTGTTGATCATGGGCTTTATAGATATTTCAGTTTGTGTGAAAACTGTGTGCTGGAGATGAAGACACTGAAACTCATGGGATATCTGAAGATAAACTCCAAGGTAGTTTCAAAGACTAGTATGATTACGATCTGTCAAGACACTCATAACAATAGAGCAGCAGGAGATAGTTCTTTGGAGGCAAAATATGAGTTGTTAGGACCCCTAGACACCTCTAAGTGACATGCTTTGAAATATCATTGCGTTCCTGGAGCTTTAGTGTACGAGTGAAAATTGATGCATAAGAAAATGATATGAATGCGCTAAAATAAAGGAAAACTTTGACACAGATGGGTCCTATACAGGAAAACGTGGTTCGACTTAAACCAAAACAAGCAAGGCTTCTGTTGCTAAAAGTTAAGGTTACAGTTTTTAAACTGAAGACTAAAGAAAGCCAACAGGCACAGAAAAGTATATGGTTCAGGATGACACATACTTTGGGGTGGGAATGTTATTAAATCCTCTGTATTCTTAGAAGAAAGGACAGGAAAAGATATTAATAAAATCCAGGAAGGAACCAGACAAACAGCTTCTACAGTGTTTGAAGCAGGTCACGTAAAACAGCCAGAACAAACCCAAGACACTTGTGTCTCTACAGATATGCAAAGAGTGTGAAAATGCTGAGGGTGATCACTCCATCTTACAGCTGGGAATCTGACCTCATTTAGCTATCTGAGAAATCCAACGAAAGAAGGTATCCACTGGAAATTGTATGGCCAGGGCACACTGACAGCACTGCCAGAATAGGCTGTGCCACTGAAGGACTGGTACAACTGTATTGCAGGAAGCTGTGTGTCACATCCAACAAACAATTCTGCTGCTTCAACAAATGATGCAGAGTTCCATGGAGTGAAATACCCAAATAGGAAGAATATAACTTCAGGACTGTACCATCAATCACGTAATGAGGATGGTAAATGTGGCAGCAATGTGCTTAGGATAGAAAGAAGGCTGTGAGAGCAAAAGCTACGGAAATAACAAAACCCTTCAATCGCCCCTGAATAGATTGAGCAAGCACGTGGAGGTGTGATCCCTGTGTGCAGGCACCAGCAGAGGAGGAGCAGCAGCTGGTGATTCGGGCTTCTCTCTGTCATCCTGTGCCTCCTCAGCAGCAGGAGCCCTGACCTGGGGTCTCCTGAGTCCACATCAGGATATCCCCGTGTGCCTGGGGCCATCCTTTGCCATACAGCTCGCTGTCCCCAAAGAAATGCAGAATACATGGAAATATCTGGTAAGAAATGAGACTTGGTAGAAGAAAACTGCAAGCTTGAAACCTGGACTCTCGTGAGGGCTTCCCTATTGAAAGGTTTTGTTTCCCCTTTTCACTCTGTTGTAGAGGCATAGGTCTCGAAAGAGAATTGCCGCTGGGAGCCCCTTCACTGCCTGGCCCCTGGTGCTTTGGCAGTGGCTGCAACCTGATCACAGCCCTCTCAGCAGCCCCCTTCTCTTCTGAAACCCCAAGGATGCCCTCTGCTTCGTGGGAGCCGAGACAGGACCATGCTCTTAAAATATAGCCCACCCTCCTGCCTGCTGCAAATGCATTCAGGAAGACCAGCACCAACAACTTTCTCGCTTCTCCTTCTGAGAGTCCCTTAACTTTTGCTACCACTTCGTTCCCAGCTCTGTTTCGGGACCCGTGGCTCATGCTTGCTCATGGGAAGCTCAGGGGCATGGGACCGTCCCAGGGTTTTCCCGCAGAGCTGCCCAGCCCTGCTGAAATCACCCGGGGCCGAGGCAGGGTTTCTGTACGAGTCTCCGTGCGGCATCAGGCACGCAGCAGAGAGGCCCGGTGGGGCGTGCGAGATGGAGTCATTGGTGCCTGTGACAGCCACATAGCATCACCAGGTTTTACTGTGGTTTGGCAGGCAAATGATGGAAAAAGCCAGTGTTCTGAATATCTTTCAGGGAGCTGAAAGAAACTGGTCCAGGTCCCTTTTATTTTAAATATCTCAGCAAGAGTCTCTTATAAAAATATAAAGGCAATATAAATTCAGGAGAGCATCTTTAGTATTTTTTTTCCTGTGTGCATTTCTGTCTCTTGCTCTGCCTTGCTGTCATAAACACATGTATACAGAGAGGAAGAAACAGAAAGCAGAGTTTTAAGCTCTAAAATAAATAAATTTTCTTGTTAAATAACGGTCGTGATTTAAATATTCATAAAAGGGCCTACAAAGGGAAAATAAATTCTTACAGCCCCTTCTAGCACCATCCATCCGGCCATGCAGGTGAGCAAAGCCATAGTGCTCGAACATCTCAGATAGCAAAGATAAGAGTGCAGTGATAAAAGACTTTTCATCACATGATGTGGGGAAAGTTTGCACAAGTTAGGACGTGCTGCTCAGTGCAGGTTCCTCTTTCAATTCTCTGAAACTCTTTTAAAAAATTACCAAAACAAAAAAAAATAATTCAAAAGCAGCTTCCTCAGTTCAAAACCTCCCACCACTCCCACACCCCCACACCATCTCTGTAGATGTTACCTCTAAGACATACTATAAGGTACACATGAAAGTTATTTGCATATCGACTGATAGCTTTTAGAGCATTCTGTTACATCGTGTTATAAACTATCCTATGCAAAAAGCATGGTTAGTTACTTAGTTTTGTTTGCCTATTTATTTAACATAGAAGAAAACTATCTTTTTTTTTTTTTTTGCCAGGACTAGTAGAAAGAGAAGACATCTAGCAATCCATCAGTTAAAACCTATCCTTTCTTGTTAAAGGTTATACAATCACAACAGGAAATATTTTGAAACGGTCACACTAATCACAAGACAGACTACTTTTTAGGCTGAACATGTGTTTATACTAGTCTCCTATTTTTAGGTCACATCACATGCCAACTCTGTGCCATTGCTGTTTGTATTTTAATTGTAAATGAAATAATAACTTCTGTAGTCTTCAAGAATAATAGGATCATACTTCATTCTTGCTTCATTCTTACTTGCTATGCTCAAATTCATACTATGACACAAGCAGAGTCCAAACTAGCTATTTTTGATTAATTAAGGGTGGGGCTTTTCTTTGTCTTGCACTTATTGTCTTTTTTGCTTGTTTCTTTAACCACCTGCAGCAATCTTATTCATTCAAACAATAATTGGAAAAGATGCTAATTTTGGCCTAAGAGCACTTCCAAGGTTAAGTGCTGGGATGCAATGGGCTGAGGCCAACATCCACATTGAGCTTCCTCATTATCACTCATGCAGAAAGCCATGTCAATAAGGAGATGAAACTGTTGTAGACTTCTTCATTTTGTGAAAATGTCTCCTTGAAATACCAAGAGATAGAGGATTAAGAACCTTAACTCTTCTGAGAGTTGGCCGGACTGTAGATAGGTCCTTGAGGATGCTAATCAAATTGTCTTGAATTCCAGCGCTAACTCTTTCACTCACTTGATGCCTTTTAACAAATCACTTTCCTCCTCTGATTTCCTTTTCCTTTTTTTTTTTTTTTAACAGTACTAATATACTTGGATTGCTTAGTTACCTCGGTGATGATGGTTAGAGAAATATTACTGTTTTGCTTTGTAAATGATCTAAGTATTCTAAGGAGCACAGGTAGCTTTTGAAACTGCCAGCACAGTACCTGCTTTTGTTTAACTAAGAGAAGCGATCTGTAACATACTTACTTGCTTACTCTAAGATGTAAACTGCTGCTGTAATACACTAGCTATTTACTTGAAGATTTTACGTTCTTTTCTAAACTAGCTACATTTTTTTCAAATAAGGCATCAAGATCTCTTACACTACAATGTCTGAAAACCTTTCAGTGACTTCTTAAAACAATACAGTAAGCTTGATGAAATCAAAACTTATAACAGAAATGTCTTGAACCATACTGAGTTTTTGAGACATTTTTTTTAATGCCCAGCTCAAGAAATATTCAAGGAACTGCATTTGTTAAAACTGTGTTCAGACTTATTTATTTTTCATATTGAGCATTTCCTTGTAACTTAAATTGTGATAGCCAAATAATAAGACATCCCAAATCAATTATCAAAATAGAAAATTATTCCTTTATAAGTAGTGTTTTTCTTCTGCCCAAATTATAGTAATGCAATAATATCCTAAGGGAAAAAATATCTGCAAGGTGCCAGTGGATTTTCTGGTTCTCATAGTAATTAGTATCTCCTATTACAAAAGTCAGGGTGTGACTTTGAACACTTTCTAATGCTTTTTTTTTT
>VXAA01002283.1:7212-32670 GCA_013399115.1 Anseranas semipalmata | reverse complement strand
TTTTTTTTTTTTTTTTTGCGGTACTGCAGCAGAAAAATCAGGATGTGCCAAGGATCCACCCCGCTCAGTACTCAGTGTATACATTCTCAGGGTTAGGGTAGATTAACCATTTACGTGATCGATATCCAGATCAGTTATGATCTCTGCCTCTCCGATCTCTTCCTTTTCTCATGCAGGGGTACACGTAGTCATGCAAGAGAGCCCACAGACATTGGCGGGAATAGATATGTGAGTCAAACAAACATATCAGCCTGCTATAACATGTAAAACTGCACAGTGTCCTGGTGGTTTATCTGAGAAGTATTGTTGATGGAAAATATTTGATTTAAAAAGCTGAAAAAAACTCTCAAACATACACATTATTTAAAATCTCAAACTTTTAACATACACTGAACCTGAAATGTCTCAGTGATGAGCTTGTGAGGCTATTTTATCCACCAAGACCAGATTTTAAGGTAATGTATTGATACAGCAGAGAATTGCTGAGATCATTTAAACCAGGCACTTAACAGGAAACTTCATTCTTCATCCTCTTAGAGGCATTAACTATATCTTTATAACCTACAGGACACACATGCGACTGAGAAGGCAGATCTTGTTGAAAGAGAAGGTTCCAGAATATTTGCTTGATAAGTATGTAAAGATCTAGGTCATGATTTAGGCTCATAAAAAGGCATTATATGCTATGTGTAAAGCAGGATTTAGTTCAACTGAAGGGTTTGATCTTGCTCCTTTTTGACGCAATCTCATGCTCTCATATTAACAGCCAACTTGTGCTATCTGCAATCATGAAAAAGCTGCAAACTTTTTGACTAACGATGTATTTCTAATGACCACAACAGCACTGATCATTGCACTGATTATTTAAGTACTGAATAACTGAGGTCATCAGCTTTGCAGTGACCTGAGATTGAGGACAGGGGAAGGTGCCCCTTATGAAAATGTCTATTTTTTTTACTTCCTTGTCAAAATACTCATAATTGTCATATAACTCAGGCAGGTTATTGCTCTAACAGCCTGGACAAATAAACTGCTGAAGAACCTGGGAGTCAGAATTTCATTGGCAGGTTCCCCTGCTTGCTTTGTAGTTTAATGATCCTATGAGTGAAAAGCTGGAAGTCAACAAGCTGAAGAGAGCCAATCAGCCCAGCTGCCAAGAAACTTTACAAATCAGCTGGATGGAAAATGGGCAAGCTTAAGCCATCAGATTTCCATCAGATTTGTGTTGGAAGCAATGCCCTCCCAGCAATTTTCCAAAGGCAAAATACCCCATCAGAAGCTTTAGCCTTTGTTCTCCTCACTGTTCAATGAATGACACTATACCCTATATACAGTGCACTGTTCAACACCTCATCTTGAATGCCACATAAATAATTTATTTGTGGGCATTTCTGTGGCATGCAATGTTGAAGCAAAGTGCTTCAAAAAGACCTGCAAATTTCTTCTTTGCAGCCTTTCTCTAATATGAAAATTATTTAACCCCATATTGCAAATAGAAAAGTAAGGAATGGAGAACCTGAGTTGCCTAAGACCTGAGTTCTCAGAGCATTTGACATTACTTAAAATTATATTGTTTCAAAGCCACATTTCTATTGACTACATCTGGATCTATGAGTGCTCAATACTTCTGCAAGTCAGACCCAGGTGTCTTTGAATATGTGTTTAAAAATGAGGAACTCGGAACTGGTGGCTGTTTATGAAAGCTTAACCCCTTGAAGCCAGATTTGGAAAAAAAAAAAAGTCATGCTCTACAAGATGAGAATCACAAAGATTAAGGCACCAATGAAAATGTAGGTGTCTCAGAAAATGATCTGAAATAGTCAGCAAAATGATGAGGAACAGTACGAACTCAGCACTCATCTAGGATGAGTCTGGGAAATGAAAACTTGGAAAAAATCTTAGTGAGTTTCCCAGAACAACCTCTCTTCTTCAGGAAGACTAGGACACCTAAGCCTTCAACCTGTTCGTCAAGTCTCCTTTTATAGATGTTCCCTGTTTCCTTTTCTTTCTGGGGACTAGGTATGATTTGCTATAATCTTTTAAGATGATTGATAGAAAAAAACACTTCCCTTCCCTTTCTAAATGACAGACTAGTGGTTACAGTCAGGAAATAGAGCCTCCCAAGTCTGACCATGGAAATTATTATCTGATCATGAGATTGTTTTAACCACAAAATGGCTGGGTACTGCCTATATTTCACATCAAAGATGTGCAATAAAGAAATTATTTACGTGACAGATTAGGGAAAGATGAAAGCACCATGCACGAGAGCAAGAGATTCTCTAGCTTAAACACCAGGGCAGTCATCCGCAAGGGAGTGGACATAGCCTGATCTCTACCCTTTAGATTGGCCTTTGGGGTTATCCAATGACTACTGAATGCAAAATAGTGTCTTTGAAGTTGAGACTAGCGATCAGATATTTTGCCTGCTAGCTGAACTGTATTTCAGGCATCTGCTCCTCTTTTGTCCAATGACCATTGCTTCATCTTCCATCAAGGCTGCAGCTTCAACTGGTTGGGTGCAAATCAGCCTTGAGTGTGGTAGTTAGCATACTTTCAAGGAAGGAAGTGGTCAAGGTTTTGAATACTTTCCAAAGAGAACACTGAACGTGCATGATCTTTCTCCTAGGGGAGTGCTCTAGAAAAGGAGTTACACATGCTTGAAAAGAAAGCACTTGTATTTTCAAGGAAACCCAATCTTACTGATGTACTTAAGCATGCTCCTTACTGGCACTAGGCCACCTCTCTCAGTCCTGTCCAAACGCAGTTGGTCTACAATTGCAAATAGATATCTGCTCTATACTTGTCCTTAAGTACTGCTACTTTATGTGTTATGAGAAGCAACTCATTATAGTCCCTGGCTGCATGAGAACTGTCCCCTGAACTGAAGCTCTGAAGTTCCACCTCAGATCCATTTTTATGCACCTATTTCTTATGAAGATGCCCTTTTCTCAGCATCCCACAAGACTTTCAGGTAGAATTAGTGGCAGAATCTGATTTCCCAGGACATAACTCAAGCACCAAAATCACAAGCCTACTCCGTCTTTTCCTGCAGTCAGCATGTGTCCTCCAGCAGCAAGCATATCAGGGCTTTTACGGGCAATAGCCTCCCTCTGAATGGGCAGTTGGTTGATTTTTAGTGTGTTGAAGTATTCTTCTGTAGTATCATGATTTAGACTTAGATGATTGAGGGCTGTACCATCTTCCACATGCACAAGGAAGCTGTTACCACACTAAGGCTAAGTCAATATTAGTAAATTAAACACTGTCAGAAGCTGGACTTTGGCCATGAAATTCACTTGTGCAGTTACAGTTCTGGTACAGTTTTGGTTCACACTAATGCTCTCTCAAGCAACTTGTGTAATTTAGGAGTTATCACAGACCAAAGACTATTCCCAAAAAGGAGTCTGGATGCAGCCGTCCTGTTTCGGAGGCTGATAACAGTTGTTATTACAGATGTGACAGATCAGCTGAGGACCAGAGTATGACTGGTCCCAGCAAATGAATGTAGGGCAGAATTATTGACAGTGTCAGGTAAAAACATCTTTTCTGTCTAGACCACTAGAGGGTGCAGGCAAACTTATTTTGCCTCGAAGATTTATTTTTAGGTTACTGAGGCATGGATATTTCAGGTTTTTCTCCAGAGTCTTTGAGGAAATGAGCTGAAAGGATCACACCTTGCTGTCCTCTACAACCCACTTACATCATCCGTAACACATAACCCAAGCCTATCTTTCCACCCATTAGCTGCTGTCCGGACACGTCCTTCTGTTTTCGTCTACCTCGACTTTGGACTGCCAGTTTTCCTCCTGTCTTTTTTTGCCTTTCCCTCAGCATTTCTGTTCCTGCTTGTCCACGGTTTCCTATGCTACTTCTCGCCCTCCCCCTGCACTCCAGGAGGATTTCCCTTTGCTCCCACACTGTCTGACTTTCACAAAGAGAAATAATAAAAACACGAAAGGCTTACTGTCCCAGATTTCAGCTGCTGAACCACTGTAGCACAGAAATGGGGTCTACTCAGTGTACCCGGGATCCTGGGGTAACAGAATTTCAGCTGGGCACAATTTAGAGAATCTCTACAAGTAACTGTATCTTGGCAAACTTGTGGTGAAAAAAATAGTCTTTACAAGAGGATTCCTTTCTCTGTGCTTACTCACCTACTCACAGCAGAGACTTGTGTTCCCGAATATTCCCTTATTGCCTCAGAAATTGCCTCATATATCTAAACTCTGCATGTAACATCCTGTCAAAGAAAATGTAACACTTTTCATCTTAAATGTTCATCAGACTTACAGGCAGCTCCCTAAGGAATTTGTCTAGCCATGGTCACCGCTGATGTTTCCGTGCTGTAGCAGATCAGATTTCCTCTCTGAGTTAGAGCTGCAGGAAGGACCAAAGAAAAATCTTTTAAGAGTCATCTGTTACTAAAAAAAAAAAAAAAAAAAAAAAAATTTAAAAGAGCACATCTAAAGATACTGAACAGTGGCAAGCACTGATAACGCTGCCTTTCATATTTGTAAAACACAGTTCACTAGCTGTAAAACATACCTGTGCTGGATTGCTAAATGTGCATAATATCCACATCTGAAGAAGAAGGGAAGATAAAAGAGCACATACTTTTTAGTGACTATCTATTTTCTTTTCTTATTGAATCGGGAGCAGCATGAGTCAGATGCAGGTAGTAAGTAACCCTAGCTGCTTCATTGTGACCATACCGGTGCACAATATTTCTTGTTATTTCAAGACCAAACGAGGAATTGGGAGAGCAAGGACCTGACGGTAAAATTATTTTCAATTTACCAGCTGCTGAGCATGAATTCCTCATGCAGTAGTGTAAAAACATGACAAAAACGTACTGCTCATGATGAACAAGCTTATAGATGCCTTGCACCAGCCTGGAGAACTCTTGATTCTTCCTCCGTTTGTCAGCAAAAATGCAGAATTTCTTTTTTATGATATCAATAATGGCTAATATCCATTAAAAAAAAAAAAAAAGAATTGTTACATGAAGAGTATACAGGATCTCTCTCTCCCTCTCTTTCTCTTTCTGAGTTTTTAGCTTTAGTTAAATATTCAGCAACACTGAAAAATAAGACGAGCAATGGAAACTTTCAGTAAGGAATGAAGGCTTCCTATGAAAATTGTATGAAAAGAGACCGATCAAACTGATGATACCAGATTTCAAGGATGAAGAAAATTAGCCCTGTGGGATATTTCTCTTTGATTAGCAACTAAATGTAGACAAAAAAAAAAGAAAGAAATAAAAAGGATTATACTACCCATTTTAAACCTATTTAAAAATCACAACCCTAATGGTCAAGTTGAAAGTCCATCTCGGGTCTCCTCTGTATAAATAGTAAGCCTAGGAGGAACACCAACTTGACTTGCCAGTTCCAATCAGAATACGAAGAGCTCGCAGTAAGAGAAAACTAGCCCAAAGCACAGTCCCAATAACATTTACTTATAAAATAACATAATTTTGTCCAGAAATTTTTGATGCATAAATCAAGGGCCTCCTATTTCTATAAAATCATTTTTTCAGGGGAGAGCTCCATTTTAAAGCTCATTACGTACACTGTGAAAAACATAAGAATGGTGTCAGGAAATATGTCAAATATCAAAAAATGTCCTTCTGTCCATTTGGAGGCTTTGCAGACATTAGTTGTCAACAGTGAAGCACCCTGGACTTCTGCTTCAAAGCAGCTTTTAATGTGGAAACTATGCAAATACGGAGTGGAATTGTTAGGCTGCAGTAGGCGTGCAAAACACCACTACCTCACTTAAGTGCATTGAGAAACGGTGCTGGTGTGCCTTCACTTTCAAGCAGGACAGAGGGAGCCCACCCCACGGTAACTTCTTGAGGCTGCATTGTGGGATGCTGGGTTTCTCCCCTCTAGCCACTCAACCAGAAGGCAGCAGCTACTGGGAGAGACCACGCTTACCAGACAAGGAATGGCTTTTCTAGGTTTTGTTTCTTTTCCATCCTGTTATGCTACTACATACAACGTACGCCTCCTTCCGACAGACAGCTGAGGAGTACAACCTTTTCCCACACCAAGCAAAGATACTGAAGCTGAAAGAGAGTGCTGAGAGCAAACATTTTAAATCACCTAAGCCGAACCCCTACTTTCTACACTTACAGTCATCAGTGAGAGCAATATTGTCTGCACAGGCAGATGCATTAGAGTTGAATCCAAACCCACCCTGAAAGATAGAATGTGAATAAAATATTTGCAATAAATGCTGCTGAACAGATGCTAAAAACTGCAGGCAGAAGCAGTGGGTAAACTGCTGGTTGGCGATAGGGAAGTCCTGGGTTCAGTTTGCTCTCCCCCCACAAAGCTGCTGTGTACTTTCACTTGAGCTATGCCTGTGCAGTAACTGGGAAATGCAACTGAAGGATGGGTAGGCATACCTCCGCCAGCTTTCATCTAGCAAGCCGCAGTATTAATAGCAATGTGTTTCAGCATAGATTACAAATATTTACCAGCTAAGGTCATACACAACTCTAAGGAACAGCAAACTGCTTAGCTTCAATACTCAAACTGAAAAGACTAAGGCTGATGCACGTTTCTTCTCCTCATGCTGTAGCTTCTTCTCAAGCAGCATGATGACACGCTCCCTGGCTGTGTCTAAACTGACCTACAGCACTTTACAATGGAAGAGCTGGGATTCTTGATCAGATCATCTGCACTGGGGAGCTGGGTAAACCAGGGCACAAGTCTGGTGTCTGCTGGGTTTGGGTTCATCTGAGTTCAGTGACAAATCTTCTCAGCTTCGTGGAGTATTTTAAGGGTGAATTTCATTACAGAGGTCCAAGTGATACCATCTCACAAGTAGGGTGCCAGTGATTTAGGAATGAAGTCCAAAAGTTGATGGGACTTACATTTCTGAATAAAACAAATGTTTTTGAAAACCTTAAATAGATTCTCCCAACCACTATGCATAAAATCCAGAAAGTGTTTACACCAAACACTGAGCACAGTCAAGGAGCCGATGTCCAAACATTAAAACTGATTACAAGCAAAAAGAATTAAAGAAAAAAGGCAAATGCCAAAAAAATTAATCTCCAGCACATGACTTCACCCAGGGATCCTCACAGCATGTACAAGATCACTTTCTGTAGGGTGACCTGGTGACAGCACATTATTACAACAACTGCCTTACGGAAGGCTATTTTATCTTTGTGTCTGAACTATTAAAAACCTTCACACAAATAGTCTCTCTGCCCGTCTATTAAGAGACAACAAATGCAGTATGCAAGAGTGCACTCCGCTACGAGACTTCCTTCTGGTGCCACTCTGTCTGAGCTCAGTTTTTATGCATCAAAAGATCCTGATGAAATTATCTCTTTTTATGATATGCTTCCACAGCCACTTCTGTGCGTACATTCAGTTGCTGCAAACCTCAGGAACGGTCTCAGGATGACTATAATACATGACTCTGCAATAGCTAAAGATAAGTATCAGGTCCAGTTTTATTTGTAAAACTGGTCCAAAAATATCTAGTTTTCTTTTTCTCCCAGTATGTAGCAGCTCATTCTTCCTCCTTTTAAAAATACCTTTGAAGACACACTACGATTGTTACTGCCCTCCGTACTAAAGCAAACTGTACACCTGAGAATCCTTTGCTTGGATCATGGTTTGCAAAGTGAACTCCTTAAACTGGCGGTAAGAGTCTTCTTTCTCTTTTACTACAGTATTTGCTGTAATTATTCTGACTTCTGACTAGTAGTAACATACCATCTTCATTATCGTTGCTCTATTATTAACCCATACTGTTCTTACTTTATTTCTAAAGCCCACAGTCATCTGGGACAAAGACTCGCATGCACTTCTTGGATGCAATGAACTTTGTTCTCCCTTTGGATGTAAATAATAGGAGGGTGAACAAATCAGTCTTGGCTGAGTCTGACTCCACTAAAAAGCAATTTTGAAAAAACAATCAAGAAGTGAAAAGCTGTAGTCCTTACCTGATCTGGGATGTACAGCGCACCTTGAAAGCCTCTTAAATGACAGAGAAGAATTAGAAATAGTTGAAAGTTTGCATTCATCCAACCACAGGGCTCAGGAAATGACCGTGTATTTTGCAATGATTAACTCCTTCCTCACTTATAATGTCTTCACTTTTTCAAGTACAGTAAAAGAATCCATCTTACCCTTCCACTACAGTTTGGTAACTAACGCTTTACTCTACACGCGATTTCTGTTTCACACTGAGAATATGCAGATGGCCAGAGGACATGACTCTGATCACCTCTATGGAAGAGAGAATTTGCAGCGTCTTCTGCATAACTGTGACAAAGTACATTTTACTGTTGTGTAAGGCTTAAGTGGCGAAGTGTAGAAATGACTAAGTAATGGCTTGAGCAGCTAACTCTCGGTTTTAGAAGAGGCTTAGAGCGATATTCTCAACATAACTTGTGTTATGTCACCCAGCAGAGCAAGAAAAAAGAACACAAAACACTTATTTAGAGAGCAGCATGTATTGCAGTCTGGACAGGCATTGGTGCGTATATGGTCTGAGATACTTTTATGCATGCAGGGTCTTCAGGTGAAAGTTGGGCATGCTGGAACATCAGGAGTTAGGTCTTCTGAACATAAAAAAACCTTCTGCCCCTAAAAGACTGTTCCTTGGATGGAAGTACCTGTTCAACCGAAAGGCGTTTCTGAGCCAGATCATTACATGAAACAACTGGCCTGGAAGCTAGTAAAGGCCAGTCCCATCAGGAGCACAAGCTGCCTTTGGGGAACAGGCACTTCCATGCTGAACCCCTCCCTGGTGGTACTCGGGCTCTCTGCATGCAGGTGCAGGGGTGATCAGCACACCAAAATGAATGCCCCCCACCCAAAAACAGCAGCCTGAGAAAGAAAACATTTCCAACAATCTGGATTGCAACACTGAACACAGACCTGGGTTTTGCACCCTTCTCCTCTTCTTATGAAAACCAAGTCCTTAGTCTTATTAGAAAATTAGTCCTGGACATGCATGCATGTATGTGCTTTCCACAGCTCTGAAGTCTCCTCGCCTAGGCACGTGTGTGTTTTATTTTAAAAACCTTATGGGGGAGGGAAGCGTCACTCCTTGCATTTGGGATGTTGGTAGAGGAAGAGAGAATAGAAATGTCACCAACATGCACTTTTGTGTGACATTTTCACAGCTAAAGTACCCAGCTAGGATGGTATGGTTTTTGGCTCGTCTTTGATACGAACTAAATCCGTGCTTTGTGCAGCCCACAAAGCAATGCCTGAACCTGCAAACTGCAGCGTTTCCTGGAGTAGGAAGTGTGGGGGAAGGACGAGTCTCTCTCCCTCTCTTGCATGGGATGCTCACACCTTCTTGGGGGCACAAGGAGGGGAAGGGGAACAAAGAGGGAAGGCAGGTTGCTGAGGACAGGGCTCAGGTTTGGGTGCTGCTCTGAGGACAAACTGTGTCCTGCATAAAATGTGTCAAAAGTCCACAGAAACAACACAGATGGATCTAGTCCATTCTTCTCAGCAAAGCTGAACACACAAAACAAGACTTGAAGTGTCAGCAAGACTGTGTTCCAGGGAGTTTTCCATGGGAGATGCATTACATGAACTACATCAACAACTTCAGTAACAAGGATCAGAGCTCAACATTGTCCAGCTCTTGGTGGATGGTGGGTTTCATGAAATGTATTTCTTCTTAGATTATTAATACTTATAAGATCTGGACACTCAGATCTTGGATTCCTCTCTGCAGAGTGGTCGGGCTTCAGCAAAGAGGCTGGAAAAGGTACACATGCCAGCTGTGTGCTTAGGGAATTATCCCCCAAAACAGGAGCAGGGAGCCAGAAAATGTTCAGACTTCGGTATCTTCCACTCTCTCTGCCAGTATTCTGGGTTACTGTGGCTGAGACCACTTTCCCCAGCATTGCCCACAGCTACCGTGCCTGGTGCTGAGAGCAATGCTGTGCTCGTGTTGGACAGGGCTTAGGTTCCTCCAGGCAGGCAGGCACCGCGGGTGCTTCCCCCCTCCTACAGAAAGCAGCAGCAGCTGGTACCTCAGCCTGCAGCCCGCAAAGCTTCTGAGCCCGTGGAGAGACCTCAGTTTGGGCTATCTGAGGCAGGATCATCTCTCCTGGCCCTAGGCGCTTGCACTCTGGATGTCTACACCAGACCTTGTCATTCAAGGCACCTTGAATATAGGCAATGGAGAGAAACAGGCTCTTTTTCTGAGAGTTTTAACAGCCAGTAACAGTTCCTTTTGCTATATATACATTTGTATAACTCTTAATGGATTCAACGTTTTATAAAAGCAACAAATAAAATCCTTCACAGGCATTAATAACGACTGATGATGCATTCTCCAGCAAAGCACCAAGGAGTGTGATCTGCCCTCAATGTTAATCCTTTCACACTCAGAAATAACCAGGATACTTATGTTTTTCATTGTAAGCAGGTATTTAATTTCTTTTTTTAAAAAAAAATAGAAGACAAAACGTTCAGGTGATTCCTCAGGCTAGGGCTATTTATTATATTGCCTCATATGCAGAAGCATCTGGGAGTTCTCTGTGAAGCACGATTACAGGACAGAGACTCAAGTTCTTCTTGCCTTGAAGCAAGCCTCTCACTTTCACATACAAAAACTGAATCAACTGTCAGTCTATGTCAGCTGCCAGACTCTCTCCTCACCACGGGCCTACAGGTAAACAGGAAGGAGTCTCAGTCTCACAACCTCAAAGCATGCAAAAATATTGAAGCAGACATCCTAAAAACTAAAGATATTTGGTTTGTTTCCTAGGTTGTTATTTTTTATCAACAGTCTTCTTTCAGTTCAAACATAGCAGATTAGAAATAGAGCTCCATTTCCACTTTTTGATCCTTAAGTCTACAAATATCTCAAATTTTATAACTTTCATTCACTACCACTTTTAAAGAACCTTTCCCCCCTATAATTGCAGAAAGGAACTTTCAGAAAAAAAAAATCGGCATTTACTTTTGGTAAAAAATAATATGAAATTTGGTGGTCCTGTAGTAGTATATCATATAATGAGTATTATTATTATTGTTGTTGTTTCAAGATAATCCATTTGACGGGACCCATTTGTCCATTTTCAGATTTCCAGAGAAAGCAATTAGATGCTAAGAAAGCATTACTCTGAAAACTGATCATGTCTTTCAGAAGGATTATGAGCGATGCTGTGGATTTTTATAGATCAGTTTTCTCTGGGTGAAGTTGTGGCCCTTAGCAAGCCCATAGTCAGCTTCTCACTGAGTTCAGTAGGGTCAAGAGTTCATCTTGCGAGTCCTCCCTGGAGCCATCTCAAGCAGTTTAAGAATATTTGTGTTCCTTCCTCTGTTGGTATGAATCTGCACTTTGACTACATTCTCCTGGGAGACAGGGTAGTGATTTTGCTACTGTAAGACATTTAAGACTACTCTGATAATTAAAGTTTCCTTCTTTTTTTTTTTTCTTTCCTTTTTTTTTTTTTTTTTTAAGTGATGCTAGAAAGCTCCTAATTATATCATCATTGCAGAGATCTTCCTCTAGTGTGCATCCACACCAGCCTTGAGGGTGACCTGAATGTGCCTCTGGCTCCTGGTGCCCAGATGAAGCAGAGTGAAAGGGGATCTGATCTGCACAAGGCAGTGAGGGCTCCCTGGCCTCAAGACACGCCAACAGCTTGCACAAAAATAGAGAAAAAAGAAATGGTCTTGCGGAGCTGCACTAAGGCTAAATGTGGTTATTTATTCCCAGAGGAGCAAATGCGCAATTAAAGGCTAATTCTGTACCCACTTTGGGTGCCTCTGACAGACCCAACATGAACAGAGGAAGGCCTGACCATTGGAGCACGTGGCATGATGCTTGCTGTGATACAAAAAAAATACAAGAGAGGCAAGCTGTCATTGCACCCTACCTAAAGGGTTCCTCATCTTGGTTCTAGGTGCGTTAGGAGGCAAAGAGAGGTTGTGCAGGTGGTATGCGTGTGTGTGGAGGTCTGTAAGCACAGAAGTGTGGGAGTGTGAACAGGGTGGTGGAGGACGGGCAACCTTGAGGAAGAAGCCCTGTGTGCTGGGAGTGAGGAGATGGGAAGGTACATCTGTATAGAGAGGAGGCAAAGAGAGGGATGGAGAAATGAGGGAAGATGGCAGGAGCAAGGGAGGCTGACAGAACAAGCCCCAGAACTGTGGGAAGAGGACAAGCAGAACAGAGGGGAGGAAAGAGTCTGCTGATGTCCATTCTGCATCATAGCAGAGGGGAAGGAAAGCAGAAGAGTATTCTGGGAGACTTCTGCTTCTTTGTCATCCAGCACTAGGAGGTCTGGGCAGGTCTCCAAGACATAAACACTTTGTCCACTCTAGGTAGGCAAGATCGCCATGGCATGAAATGTCCCATAGCAAGGTAAGCTCTTCAGAGGGATGGAGGGAAGGCAGGTGACCAGTCAAGAAAAAGAAGAGAGCCCCTCCTCATAGCATCCTGATATCTCCACACCCCCTAACACCCACCCACCAGAGCTCAGAACCAAGTTGTGATGCCAGCAGTGACAAGGACAGAATACATTATTTCAGCCCTCATCTTCCAGGTGGCAAAACTCATTTTTGCCCCTGCCATTGAGCTGGCTGTGCTATGATGCCCTTACACATCCGATGAGACTCCAGACCTCAGCTATGACTGGCTGTCCATTTTGGTGCTATCATGCCACAACCTATGGAGCTCTCCAGAAAGAAGACACTCATCTTAACTTTCCAGGAAATAAGTGGACAATCTTGGCCAATTTCTTCTAAACCTAGATTCAGCATGCAGATGTGCTGGGTACGTGATGAGGTGGTATGGTGGGAGATAAAACCTGCCTAACACTTTTGCCTTGCACAAGGAGGTATCACCAGTTTCCACGTCCAACTGCAAGGCTTTCATAGGGTGAAAATGTTTCAACTGCTGGTTATTAATTCTACAAACTGCAGGTTCATGTAATTCTGCCCAAGAGAAAATGAAGGGAAAAAAACTCAAAGCCAAAATGATTCATTTCAGTGCTTTCAATCTGAGATATTTTTGTTTCAGCATAGGAAATTTCTGTCATAGGAAATGAGTACTGCCTAATTCAGTAACAATACTAGTAGTACATGATATAGGTCTTTGCTTTGCTTGAAAAGGGTGTTGCATTTCTTGGGGGAGGTTTTCAGCCACTAGACTGCAATGTAGTTTAGGGCCAGGATCTCTCCAACTACTTCTGTTCCTTCACATCTAGAAATATATCTTACTTTTTACGTTGAGGTGAATGTCCTGGCTACATCCCAGAATTGATCTGTCTCAAGACTTTCAGACCCTCATCCTCTCCCCCTCCTCCAAGCACACTCACACATGTCCCTTGGTTTCTGTGCAAAACTGGAGGCATTCTCAAAATGAAGCTCCTGCTATGTACTTTTCTTGCAGTTTGAGCAAGATTTCCTGTGCTGTGTGGAGGGAGAGTGGGAAGAGGTGAGTGAGACCTCATTGCAAGGAAGAGATATGAGAAAGGCTGGAAGACAGAGAGGGAGCGTGATGGTAGATGGGGGGTGAATAGTCTATGATGTGTGAGGGGGAAAGCAAAGCAGGAGAGCAGGGAAAGAGGAAAGAGCTCTTTGGTAGGAGTAGGCAGGGGCCATAGCTTGCAGATCAGGAACAACAGAAAACCAGAGCTAAGGACCCAGTCTCATCACAGTGCAAGTTCAGATGCAGAATTTGTCTTTCCTGGTCTGTGTTGTATAAATATTAAACTATTCTCCACACAGAATGAATCTGCAGCCTGGTGACTGGTGACTGTTCCTGAGAGGGAAGCAATGCTTGGACCGAGGTGCCTCAGTTTCTTGCAGCTGAAACTAAAGCTCACCTTGTGAAGCACCAGACCTCTGCTTCCAGTCCTGTGGCTGACACCTCACAGCACCCCTATGAATCTAGCACTGACTACTTAGAAAAAAAGTCCTGAACAAAAAGATGTGTTTGGGCCGAAAATAAAGTTTTCATCAGCTGAAAATAAAATGCACATCTCTTGATTCACTGAAAATTTTTGAAATATTTATCCCTGACAAGCAGTATAATGAGGATTTTAAGGTTTTGACTACCCTTTCAATAAATCAATGGTTTTTGCAGTCTTAAGATTTAAGCTTCTCCCTGGTCTGCTGATGGCCTCACAGCATGCGTCTGATGCATGCTGAATCCATGGCCCTGATATGCAGAAACCTCACAATATCACAACCAGCTACAACAGAGACAGCACATGAAGTCTTGCACAAGGCTCCCTCTGACTTCACAGAGACCACGTTTTCGGCCCATGTTTTCTGCTCCTTGCCCCCCTCCCCTTGCCATGGACAACTCTGTGACTTGTTTAGAAGAGCATCTGGTAAAACCAAATCACAGTGCAGTGCTGGAGACACCACAGTGTCCGCTGTGAGAATGTAACATGAACTCTGGGAGAAATTCACCCTGGTGAAAGGCTTTCCGTGCACCAGCATGACCAGCACAGTTGCTCAGGGAATGCCTCCGTTGCAGACTGCAGTCAAGTGTAGCAGTATACAAGCTGGCTGTGAATAAAACCACCTGCACAGCACAAACAGGCTACAGCCTGAGCTTGAGTTGACTCAGCTTCAAGAAAACTAATAACTGCGTTTGAAATCGTTTAGAAAACTGCATGGTGCTGACTAATTGCTGGCCTGACTAACCACTACTAGGCAGATTTCAGTTTGATAATCCTAACACTCAGTAAAACTTTAAAAGTGACTTCCCCTTGCTATTATTGCTATTTCAGGGTATGATGCCCATATGTGTCTCCCTTACTTTTCCCTGGCAGTGTAAAGGAGCCACTGAACATACTAAATAGGAATAAATAAATAAATAGAAGAAAAAAAAAAGAAAGAAAAAGAAAAAAAAAAGAAAAAAGAACAGGAATCAGAATTTCTTCCTTTGTATTTAATGATTGGAGGTATTTTCCTACCAGTCATATAAAATCCAATTCTGTTTGTCATTTTTCTTTGTTAAAGATATATTTAACTTCCAGCCTAAGGACTGGACTCAGGACTGAACACCTCAAGTGTTATTTCTGCGGGAGAAGGGCTGGGAGGAGGCGAGATCGAGACCTCAGTCCATAAGGTTACTTGATTTTGCAGAGGCAGCTCTCTCCCAGGCAGAGCAAGCAGAGTCGTCAGGAGCTCAGCTACTTGGGTTGGAGGAAAATGTACTCACTTGTTGCCATTCTCCGGGCATCTGTTTGAGCTGGGCCCACGAGATTAGGCAGATGGGATGCTCTCTGATTACATCGCCACCTACTCATTTCTCTGAAGCCCTCCCAGAGAGTGGGTCAGCTTGAGAGACAAATCTCTATACTTCTGCAGAAGGCAATGGTGGTCCCTCTACACTCGTGCAGTTGAGGCAATTGAGTGTTGCCCTAGAACCAGACTTTGTCTTGGTCCTCTGCCACACAGCTCCCAGGAGATGCTAGTAAGACCGCTTCAGGCAAAGTTTTCCCAGATGGGCAGGTTCCTGGGTCTCAGTTTCTGGAATTGTGGCTGGAGACACCTGGGGACTGACCAACTGAGGTCAGTAATAGCAAAGCTTCAGTCAAACAGTGTGTTACTAGGCATATACAGGTTCCAGAAAAACTCCTGCTGGTGGTCATCAGGGGAGCTCGGTTACCCTAGCCACAAGCAGAGCTTGTTTCCTGCCACACCTCAACCAACCCAGATAGTTGAGTGACTGGTGGCAGACTGGCAGGAAACCAATGCTTCCTGCCTGCCTGCTCCCCATTTAACCAAGCTGCTGGATATATGAAGGAAAAGCAAATGGGAAGGGCTTTCCTCAGGCTGCCCATCTTCTTAATTCCTTGTGGCCAGAAACTCTACCTCTTGGACAAAACAGGTAGGAAAATGGCCAGCTCCTGAAAAGGTTGATACATGGATCTTACGGAAACCACATATTTATTGTGGGTAAAATATAAAATAGGGTTTTAATGCTTTTTTTTTTTTTTTTAAAAACTGACGTGTTTCAGTTGTGTTTTGCACCTGTTTGGGAGTTTTTTTTTTTTTTTTTTTCTTTTTCTTTTTTTGTCTTTGCTGCCCAGATGTAGGATGTGACAAATTGGAATATGTCAAGTAGATGTTTTGGAGCACCCCCCATCTCCAGAGCAGTGTGTGCTGAAACATGAGGCTGTGGCTGGCTTATACAGAGCGGTGGAATTCCTTTAGTTTTCTGTTTCTTTCTGTCTGCTTTTTGTATCACATAGTTGCTGGAAAATACATTCCCCTGTGTCTGGGTGAGCAGATGCTTTTAAGTCTTGACTGTCGCCAAAACTCCCCCAAAGATGTGTTTACTTCTACCCTCAACACTATGTGTGATTGGTGTGCAAGAAAGAAGCCTGCCTTCCAAGCAAGCAGGGAAATCAAAAAGTGAAAGAGTTATCAGTTGTCCAGCACCAACAATCCCATGGGCTGAGGCGGGCGGGCAGTCACCCAAGCATTTAAAAGGACTCAGAATTAGAGTTAAACCTTGGAGGTGGGAGACCATCTTTTTTTAGTGTAAAAAGTCTATATTTCAGACGTTGTGTAAGATGCCTTACTTGCCTCTTACTTCTCACTGATCACAAACGGATAACAGGAAGGAAACACTCCACCCAGTTTCTTCATTTACCATGCACCGTTGCTTAAAGGTGTCATCGCTGTCTCAACAGAAAACTGTTATCTTCTTTCTTTTTAAGAAAAAGAAAAGGGGAAAAATAGAACAGATGATGTTGCTGCTTATTAATTATTAACTGTATGGCAGTTACACCCAGAAAAGCTTTTGATTTTTCCAGCCGCACACTTGCGAAGAAACCCTTTCAGCAAAATAAAGATTTAGCATTCTTTCTCACAGAAATGAAGCTGAAAGAGAGAGCAAGCGAGGTTAGGTGGTGTGTATTTCCAAGGGGCTCGGTATCGCAGCACAAACCAGAAATCTGGATCCTAGTCCTATGACACAAGCACTCTTAGTCTAGAAATCATTCCTGCGAGACCACTGGATAAAAAAGTGGGGGAGGAGAGCCGTGCCGGGTGCTTGCCGGGCCAGGTGTCCTCTCAGCTGCAGCTTTCCAGAGGAGCGGCGGCCCCACACGAAAGCCTGCTGGCTCGGGTGCTCCAGCTGCGGCAAGCCTCGGGCTCCCATGGCTGCAGCCGTGGCCCGCAGGGCTGCTTTCATGGCCAGCTTGCCTCCTCAGCGGGGACAGACTGAGGGCTAAGCCCTGGGCAGCCGGTGGGGCTGCCAGGCCAGTGCCTGGAGGTGCAGAGCGCCAGGCTGGTTTTCGGCCGTGCCAAGCTTTGCCATGTTTTTCAGACACAAGGGGCCACAGTATGTGATGGGCCGTGCCCATAAATGGCCGACAAAAGCCGTGACACTGGTAGAAAACATACACATAATGTGTTAACGTTGAATGTACCAACAATGCAAATACTAATCACAAAGAGGAAACCAAACTTACGCAGACAGTTTAAAGCTAATCTATGGGTCTTCTTGCCATTCATTTTTTTAACTGCAGACTCTGTCAACTCATCTGTACTTTCCCTTGACCCAGGCAACAATGAACATTGATCTCAGTCCAGATATTCCTTTGCTGCATGACTGATTGTTTATTATATTGTCTTCTGCCATTTCCTTTAATGCTGCAAACAGGAAAGAAGCTTTAGAGGAATTTCTTCAAGCTCAAGCAATGTGGTACAGCAGGGTGCAGGGCCCCTGTACTAATGTACATCTTGCATTTCGAAGTCAGAGCCATTGCTGTGCTATAACGTTCTGATCAGCTCTTTTCTTGCTGTCCACACTGAGCTGTATTTAGTGACAACAACTGTCTCCCAAAGAAGTTGCAATCGTGTTCTGGCAGAGAGCAGCACACACTTTTCTGTGGTTTTTGCAATCAGAGCTCTAAAATAGCTGTCTTTTCAGGTCCCAAATAAAACTGCAATGTGTATCTATTCCAGATTAAGTGTATTTTCAGTTCTGCAATTCTCTCAGGAAGTTCACGGCATATCTTCATTTCCATTGCATGTCTCAGGAATGCATCTGCAGATCTTCATTTGTGCCTTTTGTTGAAACTCTTTGCAATACAATAATAAAAACGGGATCAAAGCCACAGCAGAGACTGTCTGATGCCAGCAAAAGCTTATATGACCCCAAACAAACTCTTCAGTTTGGCCATATAGGCTAACTGGATTACTGTTATCACTATATCAAGCTTATAGCACATCATAAAAATCTTACAGAAAACCAATTTGAAAGCACTAGTACGCTGCTTGGTTTCGCCAAATGGGGGGGAAGTAAGAAGTTTTCAGTAAGAAGTTTTTGAACAGTTTTGATGCCATTGATAGTCAGGGGGAGAAAGCACAAGAAGACCTGTGAGCCACAGCAGCTTCTCTAAGGCAGGTAGTGTTTCTCAAGGGAGACAGAGTTTGGGGCAACACATAAAAGCCAGTTGCCACTTGCCATTCCTGCACTGCACAGTGAGGTGCATCTCCATACGTGGAAGCCAATATTTGAAGACGTGCCGCAGCAGGGCCGTGCTGAACATCTCGCAGGTTTGCAGCACCCAGTGACAACCTCTGGCACAGTGCTGGAGGCCGCTGCCTGCGGCCTAAAATGGAGCACGGCCAGTTTCCACAGGAGGCAGCAGCCGCAGGGTGACAGAGAGTGGGGCCAAAGAACTGGTTATTTCCTGGAGGCAGCAGACAGCATGAAAAGGTGGGCTCGTGCTGGTCGGGTGAAGGGGCGGTTTCACAGGGGAGCCCGAGGCACGGGGCTGCTCTGAGGGCCCAGTGGGAGATGGGGCCGGTGGGGAGGTGCAGGGCCCTGCACGTGCTCCTGGGCTTCTCCCCTGTCCTCTGAGGCAATGCTGCCACCGATGGGTTCGGTGACCTCTCCTGAAACTGCTCTTCTAGATGAGAATGCCTTTTGTTAAGAAAGAAGGCTGAATGGATAAAGAATAAACCTGTTTTATTTTTATTTTTAAAAACCTATATATATTTCAAGCAGCAAGTTACCTTACATGTCAGAAACCTTTCCATTTTTTATTTTCATCTCAGTAAATAACATGCAATGATCCGGAAATCTTTTTTTTTTTTTTTTTTGGTTATTTTCTGCAGTTTTCCCAGTTGCAATAGCAATTTAGGTATTTGTACATAATGCATCGGCAAAGGGTGCTCTCTTAGGTACTTGCAATAGCTGTTCCACTAAATAAACGTTTCCATTAATGTATGTTTTTATTGCTACTCAATTATTATTCCTCTCTCTTCCCCCAATCCCATCTTCTCTTATCACCCCTGGATTCAGTCCAGTTCTTGCTAACAGGATTCTGGTTAAAATGTTTAGATTGCTTAAATTTAGTGGGATTTAAAATTATGCTTTCTCTCAATAAGGCATATTTTCCTAAAAGGGGGTAAAAACTAGGCTACCTACGCAGGGAGGGTGTCTTGTATGCTCTTCATCAGGCCTGGTTTGCACCTCTGGACAGCACTGCCAAGTTCCTTTCTCTGCTCTGTTCACACTTGCGACCAAAGCATAGGTGGCTTTGCAGCTTGCAAAGCGGAGCGGTGGCGGGGGAAGCGTGCAGCCCCAGCCCCAGCCAGCCCTGGGGTCCTGCTTGCCAGTGTCCTGCTGGGAAGCACTGGGTCGCACAGCTGCTAGGAATATTTTTGAGGCACCTCCCTTGCTTTGTGCCAGAGCTGTCATTCTCAAGGCTGAAGGTGGGCAATCCGCTAAAGACCATCTCTGCTCTTAGGCCACGCAGCATAACGCCCATCTCTTGTTTTCGAAGGTTGGCTCTGCCCTGCTGCCTCGTGTTGCCAGCCTGGAGGTGGGGGTGACGGCTTGCTGCTCACCACCCCAGGGTGCAGGGTTGCTGCTCACCACTCCACAGCCCCCCACTGCAGGGTGGAAGGAACTGGGGGGCGGAAACACACCTTCCCTGAGCAAAAGCGGTGACCGTCCTGCACTTCCTCCCTGGACTTCCTACCCGTGAGTAATGTGGAATTTCCCTTTTGTCTCCCTCCCTACAGAAGGACCTGCGCGACACCTCAGAAGATCTGGTTTTGCACCTGCCACACCTCTTGCTATTGCAAAGTTAGCGAGGTGTGAAGCCTGCCTCCAGCCAGATGAGAGGCCTGGGGAGAGCAGAGGTAACAGTGCCTCCTGGTGACTTCTGCCATAACGTGGAGCTCCTGAAGTGAAAAATGCAGATGTTCTCAAGCACTTGAGGGCCACTGAAACTCTCCCACAGGCTGTGTGCTGTTACACACAAATATTACAGGCCTGACAACAGCAGCCAAATGCCTGCTTGAACCTCTTCCCTCTACACTGAGGTCAATGGAGCAGGTCACTGAGCAGGCTCCCAGCTCTTTCACTGGCAGCATGTGTAGGAGCATTTACAATTGCTGCAGTAAAATACACCCAGGTGTGTGAATATGAATCTGCAGACCTTTGGGGGATGCCTCAGTATATTTGTGTGGCACCAGTGGAAATGCTGAGAATACAAATAACAATCCCAATTGAGGTGGCTACTCTGCTGGACTTCTCTGAGCTGCTACTTTTCCAACACGACGTAGACTCCTTTAAAGAAACTGAATCCAGTGGCAGAGAAACAGCATGCCTATCTGCCTGAGTAAAAATTCAGTCCAAAAGCATCTGCAGCAGCATTTTCCTTGGTCTTTATTGGCCAATTCATCACTGAAGAGATGCCTAAGAATCAGCTAGCAGCCAAATGAAAAAGGGCGAATTAGAACAAAACAAAACATACATTCACTTGTGGGAATTCTTTGTTTCTTATTTAGTCCAGCTCTATGGCTTTATGAAAAGAAGAGGCCCCCACTAGGACCTAAAGCAAACTTTTCTCTGTGTTTCTTTTCCCCACCTGATGTTGAAGTATCTTTAACCTTAAGGCCTTGGTGGGAAATTTAAGGACTTTGAGTTTGAACTCATGGTGGCAGTTAGATGGCAGGTGGATTTTCAAGTGTCTGAGCACAGTAAGCCTACACAAGATCAAAATATTTTGTGCTTCCCCAGTTCCCACAGCATGAACTGATTCATACTGGACTTCTTACCCTGCAGATTGCCCCTGCTCCACCTCAGATATGGGGGATATTATTCACCTTCCTTGTTGACTCCCACACACATTGATGAGGGGCAACCTCACCTTTTATTAATGTGCAGTGACTTGTTTGTAATTTCTGGTTCAAGAAACATAGCTGCAAATGTGTGACACTGAGTCTTTAATGAGTCTGTGGCTGGAAATGATAAGAGGTGCTTCCTGTAAGTTTCAGCTTCATGTATTGTTTTTTTGTGACAATGGGGGAAAATTAAATGTGTTTTCTAAATCAGCAATTTTATGACACAGTTAGTTTGCATTCCCTGGCAAGGAACCATTAGGGAATACCAAAACTTATAATGAGAAAGAATTTGAGCAAACAGGATAAAAATTAACACTAGTACGTCAGTAATTTCAGCTGATTGAGCTACATTGAATGCATTTAAATTTAATTCTGTAGTAGGCTGATTTTCTTCATTGCTGACATAGAAGCCTCGATTTACAGCACCTTCCTCCCACTATGAAGGCATGCGTTTTCATGAGCCTGAAACCCCACAACCTTACTCCCACGTGCTGCGGGATTCTCCTTCCCTGCAAACGCCCCCAGCTCCCCCACTTTCGAGATGAGCTGTGCTGTCCCTTCCCAACAGCTACAGCTGGCATCAAAAACATCCTCCTGCTCCCGCCAAAGCAAGACAATTGCTGNTGTCCCAGGGAAGGGAAGGGAAGGGAGGGATGGCCGACTCGGCCCCTATTCCAAGAGCTAGTAGAGCTTCTTTGTTGTTGTAACTTGTGTCAGGTCAGCTTCAGGAAAATCAAATTTGCTTATTTCAAAATCTTTTCTCCTTAACCCCGACCCCCCCAGCTTCTTCCCCTTTCACGGGCTCTGGCTACGTGCAGTGAGGAATTCTGTCCTGTGAAATGTGTTTTCAAAATGCTTCAGTGCATGTACTACCCTGTGGAACCAATGCAAAACTGAAGCATGCTGTTCTTGGGTTAGCTGACATTACTTCGCTCTCATGAGGCCCCGCCTGGAGCACTGCATCCAGGTCTGGAACCCCCCGCACAAGAAAGATGTGGACCTGTTAGAGCAGGTCCAGAGGAGGGCCATGAGGTTGGTCAGAGGGCTGGAGCACCTCTCCTATGAAGAAAGGCTGAGAGAGCTGGGGATGTTCAGCCTGAAGAAGAGAAGGCTTCAGGGAGACCTCATTGCAGCCTTTCAATACTTCAAGGGGTCTTATGAAAAGGATGGAGAAGGACTCTTTACTTGGGTGGATAATGAGGACAAGGGGGAATGGTTTTAAACTAAAAGAGGATAGATTTAGATCAGACATTAGGAAGAAATTCTTCACTGTGAGGGTGGTGAGGCACTGGAACAGGTTTTCCAGAGAAGTTCAAGGCCAGGTTGGATGGGGCTTTGAGCAACCTGGTCTAGTGGGTGGCATCCCTGCCCATGGCAGGGGGGTTGGAACTGGATGATCTTTAAGGTCCCTTCCAACCCAAGCTGTTCTATGGTTCTATGATTCTATGAGACTGTGACTCAGGGAGCATGTATGGCCTCTGCTTTGGCTGCCAGACACAACAGGAACGAAGGAGCTTTGACCGCTGGCAGGGACATGGGCACTTCTTGGCTGAAGCCCTAACAGAGGCCAGCACTGAGCTACAGCTGTGCGGGAGCAGCTGCCATCCAAAACTCTTCCCTCAGGCTCCTCCTCCCTGCAGCATTTACATGGCTTGACTGAGGCTTGGATACTTCTACAAAATGGTCAGATCGGCAATGAACAATTTCTCCTAGTCACAGCTATGGCTGGTGGCTACCTTCACCCTTGTATTTTTAGTTAAAATATCATTTCCTTTTCATCTTCATCTACCCTGTCGGGCCAGATAAGTCTGAGCTTAAAGCTCAAGTGATAATTCAACTGCTGCTACAGCTTTGTGGATAAGAATCACATTAACTTTATAAAAGTTGCCTAATATCGTAGACTAGATTTGTGTCTCTGAAGAGAGGCATGGCCAGGAGCCCAGCCCAGCCCATCTCTCTGAAATAGCTGTCCTGGAATAAAATGGAATCTTTTTCTAGAAGTGCCCAGTTGACAAGATTAGTCTGGACATCTACATTTTAGATGGTTCAATTTACGTGAGCTGAATCGCATCCTCTGTGACTTATTCCAGAAAGATGCATTTAACTTACTGATATTTTAATCAGTAAAACTCATTACTGCCATTGTTAAGCATATATTCTGCATGCATCTTCCCAAAACTGTCCTTGGTGTACTCATGATATGAAACTAAACTATTTCAGAACAAAGCTGAGATGAAACCTGATAACAGAAGAGTGAAAAGATGCCACCCCCCCCTTTTTTTTTTCATTTCTCCTAAATAAAAGAGAGATAACTATTTCATTTCTGTGGGTGTACAGGTTAGAACAGCTGAAAACATGAGTACAAATTAGTACTACTTGCAGCAGCTGATGCTCTGCTCTAGGAGATAAAGTGTGAGATATTGTTAGCTATACATGTGGATCTTTCAACTTAAACGTGACAGAAATACAGCATCAATAAAATAACATAGCACCAAAAAGTAATGTTTTATTTTTATTCTTTAATTAGCTGAATTTACTAGTGCCAGTCCCAAGAATCTAGAAATCCTAAATGGGACAAATACTAAGAGATTGTTTGAAAAATAAGATTATTTCTTAAGTATTTTCTGCATTGTCATTCACTGGGACTCATATCTTCAAACTTTTCTTCTGCAACTATGGGGATAAGAAACTTTTTCTTAAGAGCAACAAACGAGGAAGAAGAAAGATGAAATTGCAATTAAAAGGAACTAATTAAGCCAATTTTAAAAAAAAAGGATCTTAGGTGATCTGGAGTTGAACCTAAACCAGCTCTGTTTATCCACTGAAAATTCTGTCTAGGGAAAAGACTCATCCAGCATCATCCACCATTTAAAATATGACTAAGTGCAGGAATCCCAGGCAGCTGCATGAATATGGGGAGGAGTCTATTGCTAGAAGTGTTCAAGGCCAGGTTGGATGGGGCTTTGAGCAACCTGGTCTAATGGGAGGTGTCCCTGACCATGGCAGGGGGGATGGAACTGGATGATCTTTAAGGTCCCTTCCAATCCAAGCCATTCTATGATTCTATGATTCTATGAGTTGTGCTGCTGATGCAAGATGTAGGTGAATCCTCCTCTGAAAGATGTTGCAGCTGCAACATGGAGATATAGGCCACTAGCTAAATGTTTTCAGATCAGCAAGAAAAGCCAAATGGAAGATGAACATTTATTAAACATAAAATGACATTTTAAGATGTAGTTTGGACTACCAAATCTGTGGAAGCTGGGAGATAATTGTAAAATCACTGTCCTTTTGCACAAGCCCTGTAAGAAAGTTTGTTTGACTACCTAACCATGTTCTCCCTTTCCATTGTGTATCTGCCTCACTCAGAGAATGGCTAGTGCTACACTACCTTGGCTGTACTTGCCTGTATGGAAGTGAAGGACTACTAATGTGAATCATCCATGCAAAAAAAAAAAAAAAAAAAAAGTTGTTGATTATATTGCTTATTGAAGCAGGAGCTGGGTTTATGCACTCTCAGCCCCACAAACCCATTCCTTTTGTATCTTCTTTGAATCATAGCACTATAGATTTGCAGAATGGCTTGGATTGGAAGGGACCTCAAAGATCATCTAGTCCCAACCCCCCTGCCATGGTCAGGGACACCTCCCATTAGACCAGGTTGCACAAAGCCCCATCCAACCTGGCCTTGAACACTTCCAGGGATGGGGCATCCACAGCTTCTCTGGGCAACCTGTTCCAGTGCCTCACCACCCTCTGAGTGAAGAATTTCTTCCTTATATCTAATCTAAATCTCCCCTCTTTTAGGTTAAAACCATTACCCCTTGTCCTATCACTACAATCTCTGATAAAAGAGTCCCTACCCATCTTTCTTGTAGGCCCCCTTTAGGTACTGGAAGGCTGCAATGAGGTCTCCCTGGAGCCTTCTCTTCTCCAGGCTGAACAACAGACTCAAACTGAATACAGACTGAATACAGACTCAAACATTTGTAAGTGGATGAGCCTGGAGTACACTTGACCTCATCCTTCTGAAAGGCAGAGAAGAGAGGGGCTCTGGGATAAAGGCCTAGGGACTCAGCTATGCTTGTGCCTGACCATGGGGCTGCTGTGTAGGTTCATCTGGGATCAAGTGGAAGTCCTAGTGTAGACAAAATGCACAAAACTTGCGCAGGAGTTGCCATCATGTGTAGGATCTGGAAGTTGTATTGATGAGTAGCTACCCACCAGATGGTGTCATGCAAGCACAGGAGTTACTGTCACGGGTTTATGGTGATAATGATACCTTCTGCAAGTACCTTGTGCTCCTCCAAGCTCCACAGAAATCTGACTTACTCCAGAT